>JAJGRW010000676.1:132868-234935 GCA_025461045.1 Carex parvula | reverse complement strand
GTCCACTTTGAGCGCTAAACTTACCTTAATGACTTGGATAGATTTGTAAACTCTAATTTCTACTTACGTTCATATCACAAAGCGCATGATCTACCTTGTAGTATGATTGGGGTGCGATCCACATGAATAGTGTATTAGATTTATAAAGAATTTTCACTAGTTTAGGTTCTCGGTGGTTTTTATAAGTTGATGGCGGTGAGCTAATTATATTAGATATATATATACATGTTTATATAACAGTATATAATATATGAGGAGGGATCCGATTACAACACTTTTGAGTTACACAAAGTTACCACAACCATTTTTACATTTTCAAAGTCCAAATCGTCGATCCAAACCGTCAACATGATTCCAAATAAAATGTGCTTGCAGATCAAATTTACATTTTTTTTAATTATTTACTATTTATTAAGATGGGTACAAAATTCAATGGTCTGAATTGACTAGTTTTGTAAAATACTTAATAAATAGTAAAAAAATTCAAAAAAATGTAAAATTTGATCTGCAAGTACATTTATTGTGGACATCATGTTGAACTGTTTGGATCGACGATTTGGACCTTGAAAATGTAGGAAATGGTTGTGGTAACTCAAAAGTGTTGTAATCGGACCCCTCCTCATAGAATTTGCCTATTATATATATACACACACATATATATATAAACAAACATGTATATATATATAATAATTATACTACTAATCATGCCGATGGCAAAAAAATTAATCATGCAGATCAGTGTTGGTAACTGATTTGGACAGCCATATATATGGAATGACTGCACCTAAAAATACAAAATTCATAACAAAACAAAAATAGATGCAAGGAACTATCCTTGTCAGCGACACAAACATATGGGTGTTTTGTTAAGAGATGCCACGGCACTTGTAATCTTTGGTACAACATTAAGCAGTATATATAGCTACAATTTTATGCTTCACTCGTGATGAGAAAAATGTAAATCACATAAAAGACTGTTAGTTTCATTATTAAATTCTATATTTTGTTTTGGTTTGTCTTTTTATCAATTTCAGAAATAAAAATTTGTTTTTAATTAGTAATTGTGTAGAACTGATCAGGAAGGCGAATGTCTTGAAAAGGAAAAAAAGAACCGATCTCGTCCTGCTAGTACAGTTCATCCATCCATCCATTCATGATCTTGGTGGTCAAGATTGAAGTAGGGAGAATATTTGAGTTTTGAGAACACAAAATTAATATTTAATTCTGGTTGTATAAAGCATGAATGGATGGATGGATGGATGGACTGTGTTGGCAGAAATTCCCTGCCCAGCGAATTATGTTTCGAAAAAAAAAAATACTCTTATCAAATATTTGAAATATGAGGAGTTTTAAATATCTCTAGTTTTTTCATAATTCCGTCAAGTTTTAATTTACTTTTAATTTTATAATAATAAAATTCCTAAAATTTGAAATATGAGCATCCTGGACGATGTCAAGACCTGTTGAAGCGTCCCGGATAATATCATGACCTGTCATTTGAATGGTGAGGCCTTTCGGGCCTGAAGATGGCCAATTGGCCCGGCGGCCCGGTCTTTCCCCCCCGGCCCATTGCCATCCCTACTTTCGGCTGGAGATGTGTCGGAACTTGCGATCCAGATGACGTATTGCAGAAAAAGAGAGTTATATTTCCGATATTTTTATTAATACCCAAAAAAAAAAACAAATTATCAAATCTGCTCCCACTCCAACTTTATTTTTATTTCTACCCTAACCGCCCGTGGGCTGGGCGGTCCACTTTCCCACCTGACCGCCCATCAGCTGGGCGGTCCACTGTGCATAGCTGACCGCCCAGCCACTAAGCGGTCTAATTTCCATATCTGACCGCCCAGCAGCTGGGCGGTCCGCTAGTGTTTGTTTTTTTTTTTAGATTAGATTAGAGACAATATGAATATAAAGATGCTGAATTCTTAACGCTAAAAGTTCGAATTTTTTTTGTAAATATTAGTTAGATTACTTCTGTGAAGCATATTTATACTAAAATACGCTAAATTACTTAGAATTATGTTAAATTACGTTGAGTTACACTATATTAAGTTAAATTACACTAAATCACATTACATTACGCTAAAATACGGTAAATTACATATGAATAGGGACGATATCTTCACTGAAAAGGCGAAAAACAACGACGAAACTTCAAACGGTCATAAAACAGCACTCGAGTGTCCGATTTCAGCAAATGAGCACTTTTCGGAAAGCTTGCGAAAATGCGCATGCGTCCGTACCATTTATGCTGGATTTTGAAATTCAGAATCGCCAAAAAACAAAGAGAAGACCCTTAAAACTTGAGTTGAAGTTTCCGATTAAGATTTTCATTTCTATTATTCAATCCAAGTAGTTCAGTAAATTAGTCACATAATGAATTTGTAGAATACCAGTTTTTACTATTTTTGGAATTTTTTTACTATTTTTTATGATTCATGAAAGATGGCACATAATCGGTCTACTTTAGCGTAATTTTGCGTAGTTTAGCGTAATTTTGCGTAGTTTAGCGTAATTTACCATATGTCAGCATAATTAGCGAAGTTATTGTTATTTAGCGTAATTTAGTGTAATTCAACGTAATTTAACATAATTCCAAGTAATTTAGCGTATTTTAGTATAACTCACTTAAGTAATTTAGCGTATTGAGTAATTTAGCGTATTTTAGCGTATTGAGTAATTTAGCGTATTGAGTAATTTAGCGTATTTTAGCGTATTGAGTAATTTAGTGTATTGAGTAATTTAGCGTATTTTAGCGTATTGCGTAATTTAGCGTATTGAGTAATTTAGCGTATTTTAGCGTATTGAGTAATTTAGCGTATTTTAGCGTATTGAGTAATTTAGCGTATTGAGTAATTTAGCGTATTTTAGCGTATTGAGTAATTTAGCGTATTGAGTAATTTAGCGTATTTTAGCATATTGAGTAATTTAGCGTATTGAGTAATTTAGCGTATTTTAGCGTATTGAGTAGTTTAGCGTATTGAGTAATTTAGCGTATTTTAGCGTATTGAGTAATTTAGCGTATTTTAGCGTATTGAGTAATTTAGCGTATTTTAGCGTATTGAGTAATTTTGCCTTTTCAGTGAAGATATCGTCCCTATTCATATGTAATTTACCGTATTTTAGCGTAATGTAATGTGATTTAGTGTAATTTAACTTAATATGGTGTAACTCAACGTAATTTAACATAATTCCAAGTAATCTAGCGTATTTTAGTATAATATGCTTCACAGAAGTAATCTAACTAATATTTACAAAAAAAATTCGAACTTTTAGCGTTAAGAATTCAGCATCTTTATATTCATATTGTCTCTAATCTAATCTAAAAAAAAAACACTAGCGGACCGCCCAGCTGCTGGGCGGTCAGCTATGAAAATTGGACCGCCCAGTGGCTGGGCGGTCAGCTATGCACAGTGGACCGCCCGGCAGCTGGGCGGTCAGGTGAGAAAAATGGACCGCCCAGTCCACGGGCGGTTAGGGTAGAAATAAAAATAAAGTTGGGGTGGGAGCAGATTTGATAATTTGTTTTTTTTGGGGTATTAATAAAAATATCGGGTTATATTTTAACAGTGAAATTGTGTGGCAGAAAAACAGAGAACAAAAATATCAGTTTAATTATAATAGCCAAGCGTGATAGGAAAAAAACAATCAGAAATGTAAAATTGTAAACACGGTGAAACAAAATTCTAAATGATAAATAAATTGGGGCGTACAAGGTACAACAAAGAGTTTTGAGTTCAGAAAGGAATTAAGACACGTACATCTGGTAGTACTCATTCACTATTACCGAGTTTATTGATCACACACTAGCGTTATTTAAATATATTGGCTTTATTTTGAGTTTTCCGTAGTGCAGCATTTGTACAACACCATCATCTCCATTGGCTTGTTACAAGTCGGGCAGTGCATGTCACCCCTGATTAATGCCGGACTTCCGGCAATCTCGAGTTTGTGGCAGTGTTTGTGTTTCTCCCCCGGAATGCTAATCTGGTTCATCTTCAGACTTAGCTCTTGAAGGAAGTTATCAGTGGTGACTTTACTATTCCACTCCTTAAATTGCATTGATATTAAATTCAGACCACTGAGGAAAACGCTGCCTTTGAAGACTAGAACATTGTCGGCATTGCCGATAGCAACCCAGGAAACCTTGCTTTTGTCGAAGGTAAGCAAGGGAGATGCCCATGAGAGGAACCCTTCCGAGACATTGCTGGAATCGTGTGTACTGAAATGCAACATGAATTTCTGTAGACGCTCCCAGAACACTGTTGAGTTCGAGTACTTCATACTGTACCCCAAACCAGCCTGTTTGAAAGACTCTAGTTTGTTTTCCACTTTTTCCTTGTGGTGACTGTTCCTTCCAATGTATGCTGTCTCTACCTTGATTTTTCCTTTCTCCTTGAAGGTCTTAAGTGAGTCACCCATACTTTTACACCATTCGATGTCGGGCCCACCATACAGGCATACGTATTGCTCCTTGCTCTTTATCTGTAATTATTTTGAAAATGTGGTTCGTCAATGCAATTTTGACAAACTGGTAGTAGCTGGTAAATATTGTAATATTTTTATCATAACAAGTGAGATAATGTAGTTTCAACATCTTGACAATATAATTATCTGAATGAAAATTTTAGTACAAACGTACCCATTGAGATATTGTTGTATCAACTTGAAGCAGTAATTGCATTCCTATGGATTTGTTTGCGAGAAGCTGGTTCTCACGCTCCGTGGTGAAAGGGAATGCTTCATCACCATACAAGTGGAGCATGAGCAGTGCGTTTTGACGCACCACTCGTCCCCTCTCATCCAGAACCACCAACATCGGCTTCCCGGTAAATCCCCAATCCTTTTTAAGCAAGTGCACCAAGCCGGAATTCACTTGCTGTACTGCCTCGTACGTAAGTGTATAGCAATATGACATTTGGGAGATGATCTCACTGTACTTATCAACGGTGGTGGTCTTCGGATCAACCATCGGCACCCACACGATTTTGCAGCCAAATTTGGTGCTGGTATTGTTGTAAAGTCGTCGGAGTAATAACAGCTCCTCTTGGAAGGTCTCAGTTGCAATACTAGAATAGAGGATCAGCAATTTGTTTTCCTGGAAGGAACGTAATGTGGTTTGTTCCTTTAGTCCAGGGTTGTAGAGGATATTTCCGTCAATGGAGCTGATGAAATAGTAAAGGATGTCTATGTTTTTTGCTGGTGGAAATCGTAGCAATTGTAAGAGTTGTTGATAGTTTGATGCTACTTGTATTTCAGCTGTGAAAATAGAAGTCATAGAAATAAGAATTAGATATGCCAAATGATGAGGTATAAATTAATGTTCTTGAACTTACGACTACACTTTCAGCATAGCATCTTTCTAAAGGTGATAAAATTACAAATTCAAATTATAATGGGTAGAGAATTCTTATTTTATATTTTTGCTGACTTGATTTGCATCAGATTGTAAAACAAAAATTGTTTTAAGGGACAAACTGTCAAAGTACGTGCATGCTTACCCTTTCTTTTGAGAGAAACCCTAATACTGACAAATTTATACAATTTATATCTATATGTGCACGGTTAATTCTTATGTGTAGAAAATGAAAACAGGAAGCTCGCTAAGCAAATCATAAATAACCTAACAAATAACCCCAGTGTGAATTGGCATTCAACGTAAATTTTTTTCATTATGGAGCACACACCTTCACGCCTACGGTAGATAGTCATGTTCCTAGTCAATTCCTGGCGGTAATCTCGTATCTTCTTGTAAGTAGCCTCCAGTTCTGTCTTTTCGTTGAGGCTTAACCTGAAATTGAGGAAAGTAAAGAGGGTATCGCAAAGTTAGCTTAGCATCTCAAAATTTAGCCAAAAATAATACAAGTAGAAATGCATAATTAAGAAAAAAAAATTTATTTTATTTTTGCATTTAGAAAACCAAGGATTGAACTATTTATGAAGCATATTTAGATAACGAATTGATGAAATAATATCAAAGCACTACTCATAGTACAAGTTGAAGTAGAACTAGAGTGTTTTTCAACTTCAAAACATACCGGATTAACTTCAAACAACGATTCCAAACAGTTGAAACTGCTCTAATTCACAAGTGATGGGTTTACACATAAAGTTTATGAATTTTCAAATTTAGTTAGTATAAAGTTAAGCGGTCAAATATCGATAAAAGATGAACATATTAAACTAAACTTATAAACATTTTTTTTTACCGTTTGACTTTATACTAAATAAATTAAAAAATTATAAATTTGACATGTAAACGCATAACTCATGAAGTAGAGATCGGATTCAACGGTTTGGAATTGTCATATGAAGATATTCCAATAGGTTTTAATAATTGGCGTGCTTAATAACACCCCAATTCTACTCATACAGGTTGATTTTAAGAATTAATGTACTAGAAAATTCACTCTGTAGACAACTTACCCACTATAGAATTCGCTGACAGTAAAACCACAGTGGATTACAGCAGTAACCATCCAAAATATAATCTCAGGAATATTGATTTCAGAATGAATGTTTTTCCATGTGTGAAAGCCCTTGAGTTCCATGATGTAGTGCACAACATCAAGAACAATGTTTACAGTGTCCTTGATAACTCCAATATGACGTTTCCAGGTGCTTTCGCCGTCGAGGGTGCCGGTGAGTTGTTTCAGACGCACCAATGAGTTGACGATATTGTTACTTTCGTTATGCTGATTCATGGTTACCATGACATCTCCGTAATGCTGATTCATGGTTACCATGACATCTCCGTAATGTATCGCAAAGGCCGCGAGCACTAGAACTACCTGGTCATCTGGTGAGTAGTTGGAAAGTAAATGCAGCAGTGAACATGCCCTTTGGTGGGCATTACCTTTTTCTTCACAATCACACCATATCTGCATCCAATCATTTTTTCCTCGGTAAGAAGTACAAACTAAAGAAAAGAGTAATAATAATATCCATGGCACGCAAGTTCAATAACCATGAAAAAAATAATGACAGTAATCAAAATTTTTTTTTTAAACAATCTTAATAAGCACCTCGTAACTAACTTTGTGGAGCAAACTTGAATTAATTGTAGTTGTTTTCTGTTCAGAGCAAACTGTGATTGCTCTCTGTCTTCTTTCAACCTACAACCAAAGAAGCTATTATTATCAGCATAAGCCAAAAGAGGGAAACAGTTCTTATTGTGTAAACCTCATCCGCAGAGAAGTCCAGTTGCTAAATGTTCAAGTAATTGACATGTGATGGGTGTTTTCAGCAAAACCATATTATAAAAGACAAGTTGAACGGACATTTCTTCACCTTGAAAGAAGTATTTTATTCAACCTAGTTAGTTGATATTTAGAGATATATAATAGTCCACTTTGTTAGTTGTAAATTGAGAAAAGTATAATTAGTCATTCTACTTAGTTGATTAAAGATAATTCCCTGTATTGTAAATCTAAAACTATGATTTTTCTTTTCTACCAACTTAAATATATTAAATTATCCTTCATAACTAAATTATTGTCAAAATCTAACTATGCATCTATGAAGCCACAATTAATATTTGTACTTAAATCTACATTAGTCTCAGTGTAGCTATATTTTAAATTAATAGTTAATAGGCAATAGCAATTCCATATTAAAACAGAGGGCAGGCAATAGTAATACATTAATATTTGTTGATTTTCCTAAATTAATTTTCATGGTATTATATAAATTTAATCAAGATTCATACATTGAGTTGTAAATAATTTTCACCTGGAGGATGCCTGCGATAGGTTCTAGAAGAGAATCGACATCAAGTTTGATGGATGCTGATCCATTGTAGCTAGTGGAGATAACCTGTCTCTGCTCATTTGTGATGGTGGAGTTACGCCAAACTGGTTTGACAGAGTTGAATGGTACTTGTGAGTTAATGCCGATATGGCTGTCGTTTACAGCACCATATGCCATTAGACTTTCGTGGGATTGATATTCAGTCCCGTTAGCACTGTGTGCCAACTTGGATGGGCCAGTGCTCAAGGAAAAGGAATTCATTGACTGAATGTTATGTTACTAAAGTGAATTCAGGTAGTGTGGGAAGAAGTACTCTTTCTTTCTGTGAATGTGTGTTTGCTGTGGTGGGATACTGGTCTTATGTACCACATTTATAGCCTCAAGCTTCACAGACGTGTTTCACATGGTTGCAAATTGCATCCAAATTTTGAGAGTTTTTTTATTGAATATGTTGAGCTATGACCTTGTGCCACCATATAAGTCTAGGTTTCGATTTTATTCATTTTCAAATCATAATTATGCTCTCTATTTTTTTTTTTTTTTTATGGTTGTCGACAATTGTCGGCAACGATTATATTGATAAAAGAAGTTGAAAGGTTTAATTACTAATTTCAGAAGCGGATATCAAGGACCACTAAGATTACACCCCTAAGCTATACAATGTGTAATAAAGTAGTCATTTGAATCCCTCGAAGAAAAAGAAAAAGCAATGAAATGAATATCACTAAATATTCCTCCATCTCTCAATCTCCAGCATAGTCTCGTAAACAAGATAATTCGAAACTCTCTGTTTGTTAGTAAACAGTCTCTTGTTTCTTTCTCTCCACAATGCCCATGCCCCTGCCGCCCAAACTATGTTCCAAAGGCCTCGTTGTTGGGTTGACAGAGGCCTACCCATATGTAGCCATATCTGTTGTGTGTCCGCACCTACTCGTGGTGTTATGTTGAATTGGGAGAAAAGGCTTGTCCAGAACCTTGCCGCGTACGTGCAATCCCACATAATATGATCCCTTGTCTCCACAATATCCCTGACACATAAATGACACCCAGACTGTATATTGCAGCCTCTGTAAAGCAGAACATCTTGTGTCAATATTTTCCTGTCTAGCATTAGCCAGAGAAAAATTCTCACTTTCATTGGGGCCTTGATTTTCCACAGTATGGTATGATAGGCTGATAAAATCCCCGTATTATGTAAGACCCTATACGCAGAGGAGCACGAGAAAATCCCCGTCGCTGTCCATCCCCATTTACTAATACCTCCATGGACGTCTATCGAACACGAATAGAAGGGCTTTAATTTAATCAAATCCTTTGTGAAAAAAGATCCGCTAGTCTCCAGGTGATCTATTTGCGAGACCGCCGTAATGCCATACAACGATCGAATCGTTTCTGCCCAAAGTCCTTCCGGGGTGTTGTCAATAGCCCATAACCACTTGACAAGTAATGTCTCATTTTGACAGCTCAGATCAATGATACCCAAGCCCCCGTTTTCTCTGAGGGAGCAAACCCTCTCCCAGTTCACTAAACAGTTAATACCTCTGCATATATTGTTTCCCTTCCATAGAAAGCTCCTTCTCATTTTGTTAATATGGTTGATGACCCCCACCGGAATCCTGAAAGCTTGCATATAGTGTAGAGGCATTGTTGATAGTACCGCCTTTACCAATGTAATTCTTCCTCCATAGGACAGGAGGCCAGAGGTCCATCCTTCTATTCGACGCTGTACTGCATGAAGCATCGGCTGATAATCAATCTTTGTTGGTCTTCTGACCGTTAGAGGTAACCCCAAGTATCTGATTGGTAACTGCGCCCTAGGTGAGCCCAAAATGTGTTCTATGACAGGTACGAGATTTTGGGGAATAGCGATTGGGACGAAGTTGCTCTTTCCCCTACTTATACATTATAATTATATGTATATATATAACAAGCACTACTACAAAAAAAATTAACCATACACGGCATTTCAAATACAAATGCAACATAGTTCCAAATAAAGAGATTGTATAAGGAGGGGGCGCTCGCATGAAAATGAGCTGAACCATACACACCTATATTTGAACCTTGTATGACTGTACTCCTTCGTACACGGTTTTTCCTAAAAAACCAGTGTATTCTTTTGCACAGTTTCCAAACACAGTTTTGTAGTAAAAGCTGTGTACGACTCATTCGTGCCTCTCGACCAACACTTGTTAATAATTAATTTCTTGAAGAGATCTCTCCTCAACTGCCTCCACACTTAATTCATTTCAGTCTATTGCCCTCGACCGCTTGTCTCTTCATTTTCTCTTCATTTCTCTTTTCTTTCATCTGACGGCGGTAGGTCAAGATTTCCCCCTCGTGTGCAACCTTGATTTTCCATCGAGGTATAACCAGGAATTACGATGAGATATAAATCTCGACTACCACCATCAGACGGAAAAGAGGGAAATCAATCATGAGTTGATCGATATGTCCAAATTTGTTTGGTACTATGTTGTTTGACATGTGTTAATCACTCAAATCTAGGTTACGATTGAAAAAAATGTATGATACTGAGAATTGTCACACTACCTTGAATTATAGGGACTTAAATGCAAATATGGGTTATGTGCACAAAATTGGCCTTATCGAATGTTTAGCTCGCTATGTTTGTTGCATGATGATGTATATATATGTATGTAAAGTTGTTGAAGGTTGTTATGAAAAATTCTTGTGTTTGGCATGTGTTAATCATCCAAATTTGGATTAGGCTTGCAAAGAAAGAAAAAACTAAAATATATTAAAATGAGTATTGCCGCAATACCTTGAATTGACAGGGACCTAATTGCAAATATTGGTTACATGCATTATTTCTAGCCTTGTCCAACATTTCGTTGGCTACGGTATCACTACTACAAAAAAAATGGGATCTCATAACGTCCATCTTCTCGTTATTTGTCCTAGATTTAATGGGGGATAGAAGGAGGCAGTAGGGAAATACGAAGAACCAAAAAAAAAAAAAAAGTAGGGAAATAGGCAAATACAATTGGTAATCACGTGGACTTTCAACTAGTAAGCATGAAACAAGTTCAATTAAAATTTGTCTATTTAATATATTTTTTATTGATTCATTGCATTGCCATGAAACAATTTGAAAAATTGATTAAATGCAGTACTTTCAGGGAGTGTGTATATATATACATGTATGTATGTATGTATGTATTTATGTAAATGTGTGTATATACATATATACGTACATGTATATATATACACAAATATAAATCATATATGTTATACATATATACGTGTGTGTGTGTGTGTGTGTGTATATATATATATATATTGATAAAAGTTTCGGAAAGAATCATCATATATACTAAAATTGTAGCAGAACTTAACTAGCAATTTTGGACAGGCTATTCGAAGCTCACTTTTTTTCTGACTTCATTTTTAGAGTCATCTTACTGTATTTCACTTTTAGATTTTCTTCCTATTGTTCTTCACCATAATATTTATTAGTTTTTTATATCAGAAATCAATCCATTGGTTAGATAATATGTTTAAATAGTCACAATACATAACAAATTCTCATCAAATTATTCCTATTATTCTTATTGCTTGCTAAATATACAAAATCAAAGAAAATAACTAGTTTATCTTAGAAATACATATAGCAAATTTTTTTTTTAATTTTTATTAGATTTTTAATTTACTGAAGGATAATAACCGTAGAATTTTTTTTAAGTTTTGTTTAGTCAATATAGCTCTTGTTTAAACTCAAGTACATGATAAAAATTGTCAAACCATCTCAAAGCATCATGCTTGATAGATCTTTTCTCAATCAGGGAATCCCTGCGTAGAAGCATGTTGTCCCACATCCATGCAGAGGTTCTTTTGTTAAGAAAAGTTGTATAGCCTTCACGTACATTCTGATGGTTGAAAACACAATTGCTAGTTATTGAATAATATTTATTTCCCCTCTTCTCCGTCTGAATCGTACAATAGGGGTTACGGTTAAGATACGTGACTGAATCGTACACGACTTGAACTAAAAAACAGTGTTTGAAAACTGAGCAAAATAATGCACGGTCTTTAAATAAAAAACCATCTATGAAGTGGCACAACTGTACACGGTTTACTATTAACAAATCGTGTACAAATAAACCTGACGTATAGACACGGTTCGAAACTTTCAGACCATGTGTATGTTAGAGCTTTTTTTCGCGTGAGCGCCTCCTGTCATTACACACTGTTAATATGGACATTTTTCGTATTCGTGTATGATATACCGTGTATGTCGCATTTTTGTACTAGTGTGCGTTTCAAAAATGTTTCATGCACAAATTCAGAGAATCTTTGTGTTTTTTAAATTAAACATTAGATATAATTTATAAATTTTCATTTGCAAAAAACTAACTGCTCCTTAAATTTAGATATTTTCTTCTCGCTATCTTTCCAAAGTGGTAAAGAACGTTGAAATCAGAAACTCGAACGAAAGTTTTTTCGTCTCCGATCGCATTCTCAGTGAAGATATCACCTGCTTTGTCTTACCCCTCGCTCTAGCCTCGCCTGTTTAGAAGAGATGTCTCAGAAAAATAGTTGTATACGGAAGAGATGCTTTAGATTTAGTGAAATATCTTAGAAAAAATATATATAGATGCATTACAACAAGAAGGAACGGATCTATGATGTGGAAAATTTTGTATTTTTTTATCGCACAGGGATCATAAAACAAGACAGTGTACAATTGTTGGAGCATTCATATACGCACTTCCGAAAATACGCTACAACATTTGATTTTTAATAAATAAAAAACCCATGTACAATTGGACCCAATTTTACAAGATTCTTTAATAAAGAATTGTGTATGAATGTTGAAACACATTTATGCACAGTCATTTATTAAAAACCTTGTATAATTTGGAAGCGTACTTTCTTACTTGAGAAACGGATTTAATGGAATTTTCTAGAAAACGAGTATAATGTACCGTGTATTATTATGATGTGAATATTATACATAAATAATTCAAGAAATTTAAAACATATAACAAATAATTAGGGGTGTTCATCGGGGCCGGTTTATTTGGTTTTTAACCGAACCGAAATAGTTTGGTTCAAACGGTTCGGTTTTTTCGGTTTAGTTGGTCCGGTTCTGTTCAATTTTTGATATAGATAGGTTTCTTTAATATGGTGCGGTTTATAATATCTAAAAACCGTAATAACCGAACCGACCGATTTCTTTAACATGGGTATTAATCTTTATAGTGAATTTAATCTTTACAGTGGTACATGGGTATTAATCTTTACAGTGTGGTACATGGGTGGTTTCAACTTGTGAATTTAATCTTTACAGTGTGGTACATGGGTGGTACAGTGGTACAATGTTTCACATTATTGCTGAATTTATTATTTACAGTGTATTAATCTCAACTTGTGAGCTGTAAATGCCTTGTTTTATAACAATATCAACTAAACAACGGTTTGTTCGGTTTAACCGAACAAACCGAAATTTACTTTGGTTCGGTTTTAATTGGTTGCTATGTTTACTTTGGTCGGTTCAGTTCTATTTTTGAAAACCGAAATAAACTTTGGTTTGCCTATTTTATTTCGATTTTAACCGAACCAAACCGATGAACACCCCTACAAATAATATTTCAACATTCAAAACAAAAAAATAACATTCCAGTAACAACTAGCCAATAATGTTTCTAGATATAACACAAAAAGATATATACTGATTGACGTCTTTTATTACAATTAATGGATTTGAGGTTATGATGCACCCATTCTAATGTATATCACATCAACAAATGGATTAATCCTGAATTCTTGATGCAGAAATGTAAAATAGTTGCCAATATTTGTCAGGCATGATAGTTACAAAAGTCCCTAGTAATAATACGCTAGCTGGTGTTCTATATGAAATTATGAATTGAACTTATTTTCATCTCAAACTAGGTACAAATTGAAAAAGTAAATAGAAAAGGGAAAAATCCTCATTGGCGATTTCAAAACCTCACTTTTGTTTGAGTTAAGTTTAGAGTCTTGTTAATGTATTTCACTTTTAGATTTTCTTACAACTTTCTTCACCACAATATATATTAATTTTATAATTTCAGAAATCAATCCATTGGTTTGACAAAACAAATTCTCTTCAAATTATTCCTATTAACCTTATTGCTAAATATACAAAATTGAAGAAAATAATTAGTTTATCTTAGAAATACATATAGTAAATATTGTTTTTAGTTTTTAGTTTTTATTAGATTTTTAATTTACTGACGGATAATAACGGTAGAATATTTTTAAACTCAAAAGTACAAAATAAAAACGGTCAAATTAACTATCTCAAAGCATCAAGCTTGAGATTAGTTAAATCGATGCAGCACATTAAATAAATAGAAAATCGATGCAGCACATTTATGACCAAAGTAAATCGATGCAGCACATTTATGACCAAAGTAAATGATTATTTAAATAAATAGAAAATCGATGCAGCACATTTATGACCAAAGTAAATGATTCTTGCTTTCTGATTTTTTTTAAATAGAAGGGAAGATTACTTGTGCACATTAAACTACTATATATGCTTGTCAAGTATTTCCTATTCTCGTTTAGTACACTTATGCACTTGGTTGCACATGCAATCTGAATTAAACAAATAGAGTACACCTCGAGATCTCGGCATTGAGTTTGACTAATTAATGAACTGACTAACAACCCAAAGAACTAGGGTGTTCTTAAACAAATAGAGACCTCAGATCTGCTTTGATCGAAGTTGGATTGTGTTAGAAGAGAACGGAGTAGGTTCGATGTCTATTGGATCTACTTTTATGTTCAACGAACATGATGACCGTCCGATCTAATTTAAGATTTGTGTGCACGAAAATTGAAACAGACATGCACAAAGTTTAAAGCGTACCGCGCAAGTGGTGCTAGAAATCAAAGTAAATCAACGGTGATTAAATCCATCGAATCAAAGTAGGTCCGATGGGCATCGGACCTACTCTCAAGTGGTGCTAGAAATATTCTATCCATGTGGTTTAGTTTGGTGCAGTAACGCACCTGCAAATTAGTGGATTTCTAAAAGGGATATTTAAACTCGTGTGCAATAAGAATTATAGAACAATATTCGGAAGGTCCGGAGCCGTGCAACATCCAAACTTTCAATTGCATCTCACAAAATCATGATAATTCAAATTTGTATTTTTTCAAATTTGAAGGGAAAAATATGCCAATAATTTTATAATTTTAAAAATATGAATATTATAATTTTATATTTTAGATGGATAAATATTATATTATGTATTTTAATGACAAAAATACCTAATGTTCAATTTTTTAAATATATACATGATATTGATCAGAGTCAAAATGATGATGACTTACGTAAGATTTTGGCTTAGGTTTTGCATATTATCTCACACTTATGTTTAATTAATTAGAGGAAAATGCTACTGTCACCATTATTTATGTTTTATTGTAGGAAACATGTTTTGGGACTATTTCACATTAAATGAAGCAAGAATCAGGTCAATCGGATAAGCGATTCTCATCGACTAAGGCTCTGTTACGGCCCGCATTGACTGATACGACAGTTAGATACAGACCAGGAGATAGCGCGATACGTAGTAAATCCTTCAGCGACATGGTCTCAATACGGACCGTACCAGCTAGTACAGTCGTAACCAAGGCTCCATTTGGGGAATAACTGCTGACAGCTATATCTAGATCATGTTTCTTGGTCTCCACTCAACCCCAGACGTCCCTTCACTCCTATATAAGCACCCTGGACAGAAGAAGAACTCATCTTTTTTGTAATTTTGGTTAGATTTGATTAAGTGAGAAAGATATGAGTGATTGTAACAATGCCGTTCTGTGGCTAAGTTCTTTTCTTAGGGGCTAGGCAGTAAACTTTGTTACTCATGATGCTTTGATATATATATTTTCTGTTGATTATGATTTCTTGTTGTTTGATTGAAATGTTTTTGTAATTTACTATCCCTTCACCTGATATACCTGATATCGATGATCTAGTTTAATCCGTTAGGGTAGTGACAGTGCTTTAATGGTAAGAGAAATTATGATGCACGAGTTAGCCTCATTGGGAGTCATTAGATTTATGTGAAGAAAACCTTAGCGGGGAAACCATAAATCGGAACAACAAAACGCGAACCAAGTTCTGTCATTTGCGTAAGATAAATCACAGTATCCTATGTAGTAACTTGTGTTGTTTAGAGATATGTCATTTGCGTAAGATAACTCGCAGTATCCTATGTAGCATCTCGATGGAAGTCCCGTCATTTGCGTAAGGTAACTCGCAGTGTCCTATGTAGTGTCTTCTATAAACAACAACAGGAAATCAGACCCGACAGAAATAGAATATCAAAGAGAATTGAGTAGCAATGGTGTGCCGAAACCTTTGGAATTCTCATCTCTATCTCTATTTTAATTACTTTTAATTGTGCCAAATTTACATTGATCACAACTTCAACTCTCAAATTTTCAGATTTCGTCTAGCCTTTCGAAATATTGTGATTTGATCGCTTAAGACTGTAGACCCATATTCCCTGTGGATCGACCTCGATTATACTACTCGATAGGATTGTGCGCTTGCAATCCGAACCAATAGCATTTTCGAGTTTATAAATTTTAAAAGAAAACATCGCCCACTTTTGAGTGATCAGATATGGCCCCTGCCTTTTATTTCGGACATTTTTATTAATATCCAAAGTTTAATACAAATTATTATTTATGCTCAGATTTTGAGCCAATATCGAAAAATGCCCAAGCTGGCCAGAAAATGGCCGGCTTACTCCCTCCCTAAGCCGGCCATTTTCTGGCAGGCTTAAAATGGCCGGCTTACTCTCTTTTTTTTTTTAAACCCGTATTTCACCCTATATATACCCCTTTTTCTCTCTCTCCTCCTCACAATTCTCTCATCTCTCAACCGAATTCTCTCTTCTTTAAGGTAATTTTTTTTTATCTAATTTAATTTTTAATTTATTTATTTTAGGGTTTAGGATTTAGGGTTTAGGTGTTAGGATTTAGAGTATATTGTTGTAATTTAGTGTAATTAGCACAGTTGACCAATATTTAGTGTATTTTGGTCTTTTTTACCATAATCAGGCTAATTAAGCGTAATTTAATGTAATTAGCACAGTTGACCAATGTTTAGTGTATTTTGGTCTTTTTTACCATAATCAGGCTAATTAAGCGTAATTTAGTGTAATTAGCACAGTTGACCAATATTTAGGGTATTTTGGCATTTTTTACCATAATTAAGCTAATTAAGCTTAATTTAGTGTAATTAGCACAATTGACCAATATTTAGTGTATTTTGGTCTTTTTTACCATAATTAGGCTAATTAAGCGTAATTTAGTGTAATTAGCACAGTTGACCAATATTTAGGGTATTTTGGCATTTTTTACCATAATTAGGCTAATTAAGCTTAATTTAGTGTAATTAGCACAGTTGACCAATATTTAGTGTATTTTGGTCTTTTTTACCATAATTAGGCTAATTAAGCGTAATTTAGTATAATTAGCACAGTTGACCAATATTTAGGGTATTTTGGCCTTTTTTACCATAATTAGGCTAATTAAGCGTAATTTAGTGTAATTAGCACAGTTGACCAATATTTAGGGTATTTTGGCCTTTTTTACCATAATTAGGCTAATTAAGCGTAATTTTACTGAAATTAGGTTATTGTAGACATCAGGATGCCTAGAGCACGGTCTACCTAGTGTCCAGTAGTGAACGAGCCGATCAGTACCAGCAGCACGGAGTACATCAGTCATCTCTTGTGGATTCCCCACAGCGAGCACCGAGTCTCACTGGCTTCTCGTGAGGTACGTTTCTTTTTTTAGATTTTCTTTAAATTTTGTTGGGTTTAAATTTTATTATGTCATCACCATGCAGATTACATTTTTCAACGCAGGACACGGATTTTTAGATGTGAAGACATGCAGTACTATGAGATGATGGATCTGTACCTCATCAACCTGAGTCTCTACCAGATTGTGGACATCGTGCGGACAAAGAGAAGCATCATCAATGCATCTCTCATTACTGGACTGGTGGAGCGATGGCGTCCCGAGACGCACACGTTTCACATGCCATTCGGAGAGATGACAGTGACTCTTCAGGATGTGAGTGCTCTTTGGGGTTTGCCTATCCGTGGCACACCCGTTGGCGGCGTATCTGACAGCACCAGATTCGTAGGTGATGTCGGCAAGTTGTTGGGAGCTGATCCTTTCCATTTCATTGGGGACAATGGGAGGTCGAAATTTCATTTGCGGATGACGAGGTTACGGCAGCACTTCAGCGCCGGTTTCACGGTAAGAAGTGGAGCTGGGGAGAGCCGAATATGTGGAGATGTCCGGCATACGGCCGTTCATTCGCTCGCCAGGTAAAGCACCTAAAACTACATAGTTTTTCTCTAACTTAATAGTTCATCAAGGTTTGATCTGATATGCTAATTTTTTTTAGCTTTTGTCTTCGATCAAGGAGTGCGCTCATGGGATCGCCACGATGGGGAAGAAGAACTGGCGATATATTGGGTACCGCATCCTCAAGAAAAATGCAAATGCTGTTGAGGATACCGGGCACGGTGGGAAGATCATAACGATGCTGCGAGACGCCGGAGAGAACATCAACTGGCGTGAGATAGATCCGACCGAGCCTGACCTGGGCCCGATTATGGGACATGAGATGCCACATTCTTCCGATTCGCATCCAGAGTGGGACTACCATAATTGGGTATTGTCCAACGTTAGGTGGCAGGCATGGTACGACGAGCATGGACGTCCGGTGCAGCCTCATGTATGTCATTCTTCAGTATCTGTCAGGTTTTAATAAATTCCTTCATTCAGATCAAATTTGCTGATTTATGTGTATGATTGCAGGGTCTGGCAGAGATGCCTCCACAGCCACCACCTGCGGAGACCGATACTTCTGAGTACGACTCCCACTCGTACAGTCTTCAGGACTTCGGGGTATTCGATGAGGATTTCATGTCGGCACCGACAGTGCCCCGATATGGCACAGAGATGCCGCATGATGAAGAGGCTAGTGGTAGCGGGTCTCATACTCAGCCTACCTTTGGGACTGAGTTCGCCGCATCTATCTTCAGTACACCTCCGCCAGTACAGCCAGTCTCCACGGGCAATGCCAGATGGGATACCGCCGAGCAGATACGCAGGTCTGCTGATGCTAGTGTGGAGGCCGAGAGAGACAGAGCCTGGCCGCGCTGGCGCCGGACGAACGCCGGAGTACCGCCTCAGCGATATACCCCCTCTCAGTTTTAATTGTATTTTTACTAGTTTTGTACTATTTATATTTGGTATACTATTTATGTTTGGTATATTTAGATTATCCTATATTTCGGTTCTTTTGTTTGTGTGCTTTTATGGTACTATTTTTATATTTTACAGATAAAATAAATTATCATGATAATGCTAAACAGAAAATATTACAACATTAAAATAGTAGTACAACATAAAAAATAAACAGAAAAATATTTAAAACAATTGCATAAGTGCGTTAAACAGCAAAAATGAACTCATCAAGATTAAACTGACATTTTTATTAATATCCAAAGTTTAATAGAAAATTATGTGCGTAAAATAAAAATAAAAACGGATAAGCCGGTCAGAAAATGGCCGTCTTTGGCATTTTTCGATATTAGTTCAGAATCTGGGCATAAATAATAATTTGTATTAAACTTTGGATATTAATAAAAATGTCGGCTTTTATTTTCTCTTTTGAAATTTAGGTCTAACTCGTTCATCTTATATGACTTTTGTATAATACATGCATGATATATGTACCAACAAAAGAATATTAAATTCTGGATATAGCTAAGTATTGATATTGCAAAAAGGGAAAAAAAATAAAAGATGGTAGATTACCCAATTGTCACAATTAAAATAATTGCAAAAACCAAAAAGTAATTAATGGCGAATTGAACTCCGTTTTTTACTTTTCGGCAACGAATCAACCCTTTTGTGAAGATATTAACATGCTTGTATTCGATCTAGCAAACAAAGGATCGATCGGTCAAATATATCCAGGTGATGGATATATTAAAAATGAAACTAACAAATATCATTAAATTTTATGTGTACGAATATCTCGAGAAAAAAAAACAAGATCAATAGTTGAATTTCAAATTTTGAAATAGAAATGTAAGAAGAAATTTTGGCATCTGTGGCACCGAAATTCTCCTTAATTTTTTAAGTATGGTCACATACACATCTATCTGAAGTTTTTTGAAGCAATCAAATCTTGATTTTTACAATTTTATGAAGCAGTCTAATTTTGACATCTATGGCACCGAAAATATCGTCGTGAATAATAATATTTCTAAATTAGAAAAATTAAAGGACAAAAATGAACATTTTCAATTTTTATGGTCTCCAAGTCAATCCGAACCGCTCAACATGATTATCATATTAAAAAATGCTTGGAGAAAAAAATATTATATTTTTTGAATTTCTTTTTACTATTTTGTCAGATAGGTAAAACATCATTGTTTTTTACACAATTTTGGACCATTAAAAATCAATGATTGTGAACCTATCGAAAACAAAAAAAAAAACTATAAATGTTGGTTTTCATATGGAATCATGTTAAATGATTCGGATTGATTGCTTAAACATTGAAAACAGAGATGAGGATGTGAGGCATGATATGATGGAATTAATTGCTATCCTGTCCATGCCTCGGCAGCTGGGGCCCTTGCTAGCCTCCCCATAAGAGATAGACTGATATAACAACACTCATGCAAAAGATGTTATATATTAGGTCAGAAGAGATGTAAAAAAGATGCATGCAAGAAATTATGACAGTGGTCCCCACACTCCAGAAGAGATAGACTGATATGACAACACTCATGCAAAAGATGTTATATATTAGGTCAGAACTCAGAAGAGATGTAAAAAAGATGCATGCAAGAAATTATGATAGTGGTCCCCACACCCCAGAAGAGATAGACTGATATGACAACACTCATGCAAAAGATGCTATATATTAGGTCAGAATTCATAAGAGATGTACAAAAGATGCATGCAATTGTCTCTCTCTACTAAAAGATCTCTGAAAGATATTGAAAAAATTACAATAAAAAATATCTGAAAGCTCGGGATTTCATACAGAAGCATAACAATAACTCAACTATGTGGCGTTTTAATCCTACTCTTCTAATTTTTACAAAAATTATACAAATAACCCCCTTCATATAGAATTACATAACACTTGTTTGTCAGCTCCAATCTCAATTTTCTAGTCCCGCCACTGATTGAACCTGTGCATTATTTCTTACACGAGATGAAATCGAAATTAACAAATGCGTTGGGTACTTACAAGGAATTATAATAAAAGGGACTCGTTTAAACTCAAGTACAAAATAAAAACGGTCAAATTAACTATCTCAAAGCATCCAGCTTGATAGATCTATGAATTATTTAAATAAATAGAAAATCGATGCAGCACATTTATGACCAAAGTAAATGATTCTTGCTTTCTGATTTTTTTTAAATAGAAGGGGAAGATTATTTGTGCACATTAAACTACTATGCTTGTCATGCAAGTGATTTCCTATTCTCGTTTAGCACTCTTAAGCACCGTGGTTGCACATGCAATCTGAATTAAACAAATAGAGTACACCTCGTGATCTGGGCATTGAGTTTGATTAATTAATGAACTGACTAACAACCCAAAGAACTAGGGTGTTCTTAAACAAATAGAGACCTCAGATCTGCCAAAATTGTTATTAATAGAAAATAAAATAAAAAAATATCAACATTGAAGAACGTTTTCGTTGAAATTAGAGATGTAGCAAAAACGTGATGATCCATAACGTCCAGGGCACTGTAACTGGACGTTATAAACCATAACGTCCAGTTAATCTGATCGCTAATGATCTCTAATTAGCAAAAAACGTTGTAGCTGGACGTTATGGTCTATAACGTCCAGCTACAGTGGTTTTTTTTCAAAAAAATCGCAAACTGAAGCAAGCAAAAAAAAAAAAAACACTATAGCTGAACGTTATGGACCATAACGTCCAACTATAGTGTTTTTTGTTAATTAGAGATCATTAGAGATCAGATTAACTGGACGTTATCGACCATAACGTCCAGTTACAGTGCCCTGGACGTTATGGACCATCACGTTTTTGCTTCATCTCGAATTTCAACGAAAACGTTTTTCAATGTCAATATTTTTTTATTTTATTTTCTATTAATAAAAATTTCGGTCAGATCTGCTTTGATCGAAGTTGGCTTTGTGCTAGAAATATGCCATCCATGTGGTTTGGTTTGGTGCAGTAACGTACCTGCAAATTAGTGGATTTCTAAAAGGGATATTTAAACTCGTGTGCAATAAGAATTATAAAACAATATTCGGAAGGTCCGGAGCCGTGCAACATCCAAACTTTCAATTGCATCTCACAAAATCATGATAATTCAAATTTGAAGGGGAAAAATATGCCAATAATTTTATAATTTTTAAAATGTGAATATTATAGTTTTATATTTTAGATGGATAAATATTATATTATGTATTTTAATGACAAAAATACCAAATGTTCAATTTTTTAAATATATACATGATATTATGCCTTTTATTTTCTCTTTGAAATTTAGGTCTAACTCGTTCATCTTATATGACTTTTGTATAATACTTGCATGATATATGTACCAACAAAAGAATATTAAATTCTGGATATAGCTAAGTATTGATATTGCAAAAAGGAAAAAAAAAAAAAAGATGGTGTTGACTAGATTACCCAATTGTCACAATTAAAATAATTGCAAAAAGCAAAAAGTAATTAATGGCGAATTGAACTCCTTTTTTTACAGATCATGGAGGTGCATTGTCTGAGTTTTGGAATGTGTCTGAGTTTTGGAAAGCCCCTGCCTTAGCGAGGAGCAAGCTACAACGGGGCGAAACTAAAATATGAATTTTCTGGACAGAAATGGATGGTATTTTGTATGAATTTTCCAATTCTTTGAACAATTTGTACAAATTTTGTGAGCATTCAGATAATTCTTATTATTTTTATAGTTTTGGGCATTTTCTGTGATTTTTCTAGGATTTGAGGGATTTTTATAGTTTCTGGAATTTAGACGGGGTTTTGTGTGATTTTCAGCAATTTGAGGGATTTTTTTTGTACTAGACTAAGATGGTTAGGGGTGTCAATGGCACCCTTTTATCCGTTTACCCCACCTGTACCGTGTCCGATTAGACGGGTATGGGTAATATTTTTTTTTTGTTAAACTTATCGGGTACGGGTAAATATTTTTTTTCGTTATCTAAATGGGTAAGGGTACGGGTAAAGTCTATTTTCGTATCCGTTACCCGATTGGGTAATTATAAAAAATATTATATATATTAATAAGCATTGAAAGAGTACTTTAATTAGTTTACTTGCACTTAGCATGATCAGAATTTCATTTTAATAAAGTACTATACATGTGTGAAATAAATATATATATTTTAATGTATTATTTAATAAATAAAAAAAAATTATTAAATTAGTATTACCCGTTACTTACCCGCTACCATTTCGTTATCCGACAACCATAACGAGTAAAGGTAGGGTACGGGTAAGATAATTTATAGCGAATAAGAGTAGAGTACGAGTAAGGACAATTTGTAACTGGTATGGGTATGAAAATGCTTCCACCTGACTCTAACTGTACCCGTTGACACCCCTACAGACAGTCTCTTTTTAATTTCCTTGTGGATTAGAGCAGACTAATTAGTTGATTTTGAGGCCTTTAATTCTAGATAGAATCCAAGTACATATAAATTATTGTCAAATTATTAGAAGTATATAAACAAGAACACAAACACAATTACTCCCATAAATCTCCCTCCACCCTTTGTTGTTATTTCACTTTCAAATCGAATTACAGATAGTATTTTCATTTTTTTCTTTTTTGTATATTTCTCCTAACCTACGCAGCTTACATTTTATTTTCAAAACATAGAAATGTAACGACTCCGCCGCCAGGCTGGGAATCGTGACAAGAGAGGCACCCTCGCATCTATCCATCGTTCCGTCAACCTAAATTGCAACAAAAATAACAAACAACAACAAAATAGAATCAGCTACAAAGTTCAGTAACCGGTTATTTAACGACGCGCTCTATAATTAGCTTAATTAAATAACCATTCAAACATACTGGATTAATCCACATAAATTCACATCAAATTATGCATGCTTATTTAACCGACAATAGCACCTGGGTCTAGGTTATCAATAAAACAAGTCACACAATATGCATATTATTTCATTTCACACAATCATATCATTTCGCAAATTCCCAGAACACATAATCTCATCATTTTATTTCACCAATTAAATTTCAACTTCAGACCTGTTACCCCTTTAAATATGCATCATAATCTAATATCCAATTCAAAATCCAATTCAACCAAACAAATCGAAAACACAGATTATAAAGAAGTCCGGTTACCTGATAGTGATCAATTCAGCAAACCAAATCAGATTGGAACGACTGTACATAATTAACGTGACGTAGTCATAATTTCAATCAGACGGATTATCAATATCATAATTTTGTATCAAAATATTTCTTTTATTCTTATCAAAATTTCTCTTTCCTTTAGTTGGATTTTCCCCTATTTTTTCATCCTAAGCCGATTGAGAGAGAGACTCATATGTAAGTGAGTTTCAACGATGGTAAAAACAGAAGACAACATATGCATAGGCCACATGGCCATAGTGCCAAGTCTCTCTCTCTTTTTTTTTTTTTTTGTTTAAAAGAATATGATGGAATTTTTATATTGGAAACCTTCATAGTTTTCATAATTATAAATAAGAATCGAAATAGCAGAATTACAAGAAAATCTACAAAGTCAGAATATCATGCAGCCTCCTTCATGCCGTACGCGGCATAGCCTAGAGGCCGCACGGGTTGGCAGGTCAGGCCTTATTGGGCTTTTCTGATGGGCCTTCTAGAAGCTGCGCTTTTCTGATGAGCCGCGCTATTTTTAGGCAATTCTTGATAAATCATGAGTGGACCTCAAGTCTTCCATGATCTCCACTACCTCCACTTACTCCACAAGTGCTTAGGAAGACTATAAATACCCCTCTTGTAATAGGATTTAGTGTATGTGTTCAATTGTGACAAGTTCAAAATTATAGCTAGCAATCCTCATTGTTAGGTTAGGTTAGAGAGTTATTTCAAGAGAGAATGATAGCTATTGGAAGCCAATCAAGAGAATGCGTCATCTAAGGAGGCAGATATTCTTTCATTTTCAATTGGGTTGTAATTTATGTTCTCTTTATTTATTTATTTTATTGCCATGGTCATGAGAAGCTAAATTTCTCATCTCTAGGTCGAGGGTTGTACTTGAATTTTTTAATTATGTTTTAATATATATTTATGTTTCGTTTTACGTTATGATTTGAATTTCTTGTACACTCTATTTTTTTTATATATCCTTGCATACATAGTTCTGTCTATTATATACCACCTCTATATTCAAAGTAGTTGAGTTCCGTCTCTGCAAACGAGTTGAGTTGTCAAATCGGTATTGTCTTTTTAACTCGAATCGACTCGCTCATTAACTTAATAAATATTTGAACACAAATATATTCCAACTCGTTCAAACTCGGTTCATTAAGAGCCCAATTGCTACTGTCCGAAAATTTTCCAGAACGATGTTATCTTTTATTACAATAATATTTATAAATAAAACCATTATATACAATTCCTTCATATTTTATTCTATCCTACTTCATTTTTTTATTTTTTTAATAAAGTCCTTATCCGCTTCTGGCTAACTCGTACTTCATTGTGTATTTACGCTGTCAACAAAAATAAAACATGACGAAATAGTATAGAATAAAAAAACATTATATATCTCAATCACTTAACCATGTCTTTTCATTTTTAGTCATTTAAATTATAAACTTATTGTATTAGCATTTGATGAAGAATTAACGTAGTAAATGTCTTTTATATATATCTGTGAACTATTTTATATCTATGTATACTACCGTTTCAAATTTCAATATGCATTTTAGTTTACTTGTTTTTGCCCTTCAGATGTGTGTATGCTTCACTGTAGTGCCTTTATGCATTTCAGTTTACGTTTTTATTTGCATACGTTTCAAAATGCGTATGTTGTAATAAATTTTGCAATACATTCAAACAGCGCGCAGTAAGAATTGTAAAAAAAAAAAAACAAAGAGAAAGCTTCAAAACTTGAGTTGCAGTTTGTGATTAACTTTTTTGTTTCTAATTCTTGATTTTGTAATCATTTACTACATTTTTTCTTAAGCATTGTTCATGAAAATGTATAAAGTCTTAGATCTAGGGTTTCTTTGTTGTATATTTATTTTTTAATAAAAATGCTATTCATGTAATTAATAATATGTGATGTAATTAGAAATGTTGTTTATATATATTGATAAATGTAGTGTTTAAATTCATAGTTTTTTTAAATCTTGTTTAGTGTTTTTGGTATTCAGATATTGAGTTAAATTTGAATTCAGATCTAGAGATTCATTATATGTTATAAAAAAAATATGAATTATACACTTTTTAATAATAAAAAAACTGAGTAGGATAAGGTTTTCATACACAGTTTTACTTTAAGAACCATGTATGATGTGTTTTTGGCGGAAAAAAATATGAATTATACATTGTTTTACTTTTTAAAAAATGAGCAAGATGTGTTTTCGCAGAAAATAATCGGCAATTTTTTTGAAAAAATATACACGGTTCTAATACCATATACAATTTACCAATCCTATTATATACAACTCCTGCGGACTCTATTATACACAAAAACGTGTATGGAAGCATTTTCTGCAATAGTGTGAAACCCAACTAAAATATAGGTATAACTGAGGCTTAATAGAGTGCTACAAAAAAGAAAACCGATTAAATTCTTAACATAAAATGATATTTCTTTTGTTATTATTTTAACTAGATATGGACAGGGCGGCGAGTCACTAAATCATGAACAGGAGTTGGTGCAGTTCTGTGTTCATATCCAAAAAATTTCCTGCAGCAACTCATTTCACATATATTATATTAAATAATTGAAGTTTCCGACAACTGTCTACGGATCTAATCATAATATCATATGGCCCATGGTTGGACACAGGCTGTTGATAATTTTTTATAAATATAAGAATCATAATATACGACTCCCTCAAAGGAGTAACTCCACCCTATTGGCTATTTTTTTTTTTGTTTTCTCTGTTTAAGAAGACGACTGAAACAAATTATGGAATCTTTCAAATTCTGACTTGAGTGCAAAACTAAGAAAGTTGAAATTTGAGATGCTGTATAAGTTGCCATAGTATAATTTTATTTTATAAATAGTGTAAAAATTATAGATAATTATAAAAAAAAACAAATACTAGTTTCTATTTATAAAAATGTCTTAGTCACTTATAATTATATTTTAGATCCGTTACCTAACGTGTAATTGTTGAATCTACACATCTTGCTACACAGAAAGACTAATAAGAGTGCGAAGCAGAGGATCTAGATGTAGTCTTCTCTTGTTCACATGTCCACTTCCCTATAAAAAAGTCCTGGGTTCTCTAATTCGCCTCTTCGTCACAGAAAAGCATCTTTATTTTAAAATGTGGCTAAAGTTTAAGTTAATATAAAAAAGAAAGGTGTGTTTCACACTACGTTTTATTGACAATCTACTTAAAAAAAGATTATTTTGAGAATTAATATTTTATCTTTATTTTCACATAAGTTACTAAACAAAATAACAACATTACTTATAGAAATTAAACGTACATTGATTAGAATAAAACATACTAAATGGAAATTATATCTTGAATAATCTAGACAGTCGAAGTATGATTAAAAATTATATCTTTTGAAGAGATGCATATTTAATGCAAATAATTAGAAGAAGAAAAAACCAAAATGAGTATCTACCAATTATGAAAATCTAATAATTTATAAATAATGAGTGCGGCCATGATATATACTTAGCCATGTGCATGTTGTTATGTGCTATATATGAATCAATATCTTCGTTTTCAAAGTCAAAACTATCAATCTGAATCACTTAACGTACCTGATCCCACATGGAAATTTTCCCTTTTATTTAAGGGCTTAATGCTTCGTTCGTAAAAATATTTAACTAGACTTAAACGCTACGTTTCAATCTTGAGCTATTCTAAAGTTAAGGGCTTAATGCTTCTCATGTTAAGTCAAATGGCATATTAATATTTAGAATAAAATATTTATTATTACAATTTGGTCAAAACGGAAAATACTATTATTTACAAGTACTTGTATTTTACATACGTACTGAAATGTGACTGAAGTTTCGTTAGTCTAAAAAAAGAAAGGTTTCTCATTGTCTGATGAATTGTATATAAAAATTAACCTGTCATCTCATATTGCTATTGCATGGCCGTTGTTATTTAAGTGCGAATTATTTATGATGTTCTCTATTCGCCATCTAAAAAAGAAATTCACTTTTCGGTGCTTAATTGTTGTTTTACCTCTGTAAATTGATCAATTTTCACGTCAAACTAAGCAACAAAATTATCTAATCAACGCTTAACTTGGCAGCTAAAATGATCAATATTTAATAATATTTAATCACATTCTATATTATTTCAGAAGAGCTTGAGCTTGTTTGTGGATTAATCAGCCGGAAGGGGGTCAGAAATGAGTAATAATGATGCCGTACAACTAGTAGATGAAATATCACCCGCATCAAAAGAACCGGATGATCAGTGGATTGTGAACATAGAAACTCTAGTAGAAGGCTACGATACTGAAGAAATACCACCAACCAGACCACCAATTGAAGAAATACCATCAATTTATGGTAATTGGAAACGTTTGGATGATTTTGGGGATGTCATGTCTTTCTTACCTGAAACCAATATGTGGCAATATCTTGCATTTATGAAGCGGGCGTTTGATCTTAAGGTACGTGAGTGCCTTGAAGAATTAATTACATAAGAATGAAGATAAGGTCTGGAGGTACTATTGTGAGGTCGATGAACAATTTTGTGCTGAAAATAGCACAAGTTTCATAGAACACACCTACTGGTCAATAGTTGCTTCTTAATATTTGCATTGGTTTCCTTATTAACATAAAAGTATTTGAAACCAAAAAAAATTTTCTCTGGATCTGCCGAAAATGAGGATACAAAAATGCGAACGTTCAATGAGTATAAAAAATTAGAGAAATTTTTATATGGTGAACATTTGGGTATCGGGCCTTACATGTTGACCATGGAGTACCAGATACCGTGGTTAATTAGTTGTCGAGGCTGTATATACAAAGCATTCCAACCTAAGCAGCAAGCTTAATACCCCAATCCATGAACTTGTGATCACATTCTTAGAGGATATCATTCCATGAGTGCCCAAATCCATTGCATAATAATAGCATTACCGTCCCCCAAGATGGCTTCCAACATCTACTACACATCATCCATTGGTCTCGAACCCCCAAAGGGAGGTTTCATGAAACAAATTCAGGATTGAAAATGAAACTCATCAATGTTATTATTCCTAGTGCAACATACATGCAATTATCTACAACTGTTTTCAACAAGCATGTCGCCAGTGGCTTTAACATGACTTTCTATGAGAGGATATTATCTGGAGTGATCCAATTACCACCATGGTCCCATTTTCTATCCGAAAATGAAATTTATAAAAATATTTTAGCATTTGAACGGGAGTATGGCATAGTTTGTGGGTTCGCCGTCACAGCCTATATATGTTGCATGCATTGTGTAGTTGGTACAAACAGAAGAAGATGTTACACTATTGCGAGCCAAACGTATCATCACAAGACTAGGGGACCAAAGATGTTTTGTTAAAAATTGATCAAAGTTGCTGTGATTAGCATTTTCTAAAAATAGTTGTCTGAAGCTATAGTTGGCATATTTCTCTATTTAGATTAGTAGTCAGAAGTTGTAATTGGAACATCTCTATTTAGCATAAATAATTAAGGTATATGTGTTAAATTTAGGATGTTGTGGACGTAGTGGAGATCTAAAGATAGATTTTGTATTAGCTATATTAATCTTGTATGAAGTAGATGAAGTTTGTAACAGTAGAAAATATAAAGTGAATGAAATAGTTTCTGTTTTTGTGCAGTTTAGAAAATCAATTATTTTCCTTTTGTGAAAGAGAGAGTTTTGTGTGAAATAGAGAGAAAAAGGCTGCTGCAGTCAGCCAAGTTTCCAACAGTTTTGAGCTCTATACAAGGGTACAAAACTATACTACTTTCCAATGATATCCCTATGTCGGATGACCTTACGAAGTTGGCGGCAAAAATGAGCTCCTATAATGACAAAAGATCCAGCATAAAAAAATACTATGCAGATTTCAACAGACGCTACTAGCATTAATTGTACCAACATCCCAAAAACTCAGAAATTATAATTTTTTTATGTAGAGACAAAATAACTTTTTATTATAATTTCTTTATGTAATTATGTCTGATTTCATATCTTTAAGTGCCTTATTTTCACCAGAATTTATAATTTTCTAAGTAATTACTTGAATAGTAAGGGCTGCTAATTAATGAGCCGAGCCGGCTCATGAGCCAATGAGTTGAACAGCTCAATAAATTGTATCGAGCGAGGTCCTAAACTAAATAAAGTCCGAACTCGACTCGGCTCATATTTTATCACTCAAACAGGGCCGAGCCCGAGCCGAGCCGAGACGGCTCGTGAGCCAAGGAGTCTCTTCTCTTTCCAAGTTTCCGTCAGTCGCTCTTCTCTTTTTGTTCCTCTTGCTAGGACAATGTGGTGATAAAAAAGGAAGCAATTAGTTTTTGCCAAAGGTTTGGGGGGGAGGGGGGGAGGGGGAGAGAGAGAGAGATATACCAATCTTCAGCGCTTGACACTGTCAAGTTTTTTTTTTTAAAGAGAGAGAGAGAGAGAGATACCAATCTTATATGCAGCAGATGGTGCAGCAGGTGAAATGAGAATATCGTATTGATCAAGAGCATCCTTGAAGCTTTTCTGAACCAACGTCCTCACCTAAAACAAAACTATGATTTTTCATTATAACTCACTTTTCATTTTGTACTGCTTTGGCTTCATCTATTTTTTAATTGATGAATTCTAATAAAAACCTTTCAGGTTTCAAACTATTGTGGTTATTTACCTGCTGTGCCCTCTTGTAGTATGCATCATAGTACCCAGCGGAGAGAGCATATGTGAACAGTAAAAAACAGTAAAATTTTCTGGACCACCGGATCAGCGATTTTCAAAGTGGCTTAATAAATAGTAAAAAAATTCCAAAAAATGTAAAATTTAGTCTCCAAGCACATTTCAATATTTAGAACATGTTGAACAGTTCGGATCGATTGTTTAGATTTTCAAAATGACAAAATATAGCCCGAAGTAAACGGGGGTTTTACATATATATATATATATATATATATATATATATATATATATATAGAGTAAGGCTACGGTGCTTTGCAAAGTAAACAGCCTTCTTTACTTCGGGCTACTTTTTCAATTTGCAAAACTCAAACAACCGATCCGAACCGTTCAACATGATTTAAATATTAAAATGTTCGACTCGTGTAGACCACGACCTCCGGTGGAACTGGGAACCATCTGGATCCTTCACTTGCGCATCTGCTTACCGAATGCTGCATCAAAAAGGAGTCATTTCCAGGTATCACAGACCGCTATGGGAACTCAAAGTCCCAATGAAGGTCAGGATCTTCGCTTGGCTTATGTTGGCAAATAAGATCCTTACACAGTCAGTACTCTGGTTAAGAGGTTGCACGGTCCAGCCGGGGTGCCACCTGTGCGACTCACGACTAATGGAAACAAGGGATCATATCATGTGGCGGTGTCGCTATGCAGCTAGATTCTGGACGGGACTCTTCGCGCACTACAACATTCACATCCAACGAGGAGGTTCAATCGTAGACAATTGGGATCTCAACTGGTCACAAGGCTCTGTGAAAACGAGATCGCAAAGGAATAGAGTTTGGGCGGCGGGAGCATGGGCGCTTTGGCGAGAAAGGAACAGGCGCCTCTTTTCTAATCGGGCTAGACCGGTGCAGCTTTTGATTAATGATACAACAGTGGAAATTCATTTTTGGTCCCAGCTTGGGTAGGGGTAGCAGTAATCCGCAACACCTAGGTTGCTGGATATGCGAATGGGTTGTGCTTTCTGTTTTTTGAGAATTAAGCTTATATTAGGATAACTACAAGATGCTACCTTAGCATTCTTGCTATGTAACTAAAAACTTTTTTCTATCAATATATTGTTGGCAGCCTTTCTGCCAACCTTCAAAAAAAAAAAGAAAATCGCTGATCCAACGGTGAACAGTAAAAAACAGTAAAAATTTTCTGGACCACCGGATCAGACTTTTTCAAAGTGGCTTAATAAATAGTAAAAAAATTACAAAAAATGTAAAATTTGGTCTCCAAGCACATTTCAATATTTAGAACATGTTGAACGGTTCGGATCGGTTGTTTGAGTTTTGCAAATTAAAAAAGTAGCCCGAAGTAAAGATGGTTGTTTACTTTGCAAAGCACCGTAGCCTTACTCTATATATATATATATATATATATATATATATATATATATATATATAGAGTAAGGCTACGGTGCTTTGCAAAGTAAACCACTCCGTTTACTTCGGGCTACTTTTTGGATTTTGAAAATTCAAACAACCGATTCGAACCGTTCAATATGTTCTAAACATTGAAATGTGCTTGGAGACCAAATTTTACATTTTTTGGAATTTTTTTGCTATTTATTAAGCCACTTTGAAAATCGCTGATCCGACGGTAAACAGTAAAAAACAGTAAAATTTTCTGGATCACCGGATCAGAAACTTTCAAAGTGGCTTAATAAATAGTAAAAAAATTCAAAAAAATGTAAAATTTAGTCTCCAAGCACATTTCAATGTTTAGAACATGTTGTACGGTTCGGATCGGTTGTTTGGATTTTCAAAATCCAAAAAGTAGCCCGAAGTAAACGGAATGGTTTACTTTGCAAAGCATCGTAGCCTTACTCTCTCTCTCTCTCTCTCTCTATATATATATATATATATATATATAGGGGCTGGCTACTATGCTTATATAAGCATATGCCCACATATGCTTATAACTCATTTTTGCGTTTCCAATGTTCAAATGGTCGATCCGACCGTTCATCTTGTTCTCCATATTAATATGTGCTTGGAGACCAAATTTTACATTTTTCTGAATTTTTTCACTATTTATTAAGCCACTTTGAAAATTGCTGATCTGGGTGAACAGTAAAAACAGTTTTTCCAAAATTCTGGACCATATGATCAGCAATTTTCAAAGTGGCTTAATAAATAGTAAAAAAATTCAGAAAAATGTAAAATTTGGTCTCCAAGCACATATTAATATGGAGAACAAGATGAACGGTCGGATCGACCATTTGAACATTGGAAACGCAAAAATGCTCATTTAAGCATATGTGGACATATGCTTATATAAGCATAATAGCCAAGCACTATATATATATATATATATATATATATATATATATATATATCTGTGTGTGCGCGCGCTTGCGCGCGTGCGTGTGCATGTGCGCGTGCGCGTGCGTGCGTGCGGGCGGGTGTGCGCGTGTGCGCGTGCGCATGTGTGCTTGTGCGTGCGTGTGCGTGTGTGTGGCTAAGATACAAACGTTTGTTTCTAACCTCCGGAACAAATGGTTCGGTTCTCCGATTTTCAAAGTCCAAACAATCGATTCAAACTGTTAGATATTCAATCTATATTAAAATGTGCTTGAAGACCAAATTTTACATTTTTTGAAAAAAATTTACAATTTATTAAGATGGTTGGAAAATCGTTGTTTTTAAAGTGCTTCCAAGATTGAAAGGTTATTTAAGGTGTTCACTGTTCACAACGGTTGCGACACTTAAAATTAAAGTGTTAGAGCCTAGTTGTGCCAAAATACTTGAAGCAGTCTGTTCCTAATTTGAATTAAAAGGCTAAAAATGTTAGAGCCTAGTTGTGCCAAAATGCTTGAAGCAGTCTGTTCCTAATTTGAGTGGTAATGTAATGTTCAGGTGGGATGAATTGAAGTTCACGAAGAGTTAAGCACATGCATACTCTTCAAAACCTCAAAATTACGCTATTCTCCCCTCTAAAATTAATAAAATCATATTTAACCTTATTAATTTTAAGAACTTACAAATTAGCCAATTCGTGTTTCCTATTAAAACTCATTTTAAATGTATAAATACCCATTTTATTCTTAATTAAAAGAATATAATTACTTAAGGTGTGTAAGAAAAATATTTAGTCATCCAATTGGTCAATTTTCAAGGATAAATAATTTATTTTTGTACTTTTGACATAGTGACATTTAGACATACGATTGTGGTATATCACAAGTAAGAAAATGAATCATTTACCCTCATAACTAGATAATTTAGAAAACTGAACATTTCACTTAATTATGTTACACATTTTTTAGTATTTTAATAAATGGTAGAACGAGTATTTATAAATTTAAAATTAGTTTTAATAGAAAGACAATAAATTCGGTAACTGTGTGAGTTTTTCAAATTTAGAAGGCAAATATGATAGTATGAATTTTAGAAGGGATACATAATTTCAAAGTTATTGAAGGACATATATGAAATTATCCCTTTTAAATTGTGTCCGATAGCAGCACGAGAAGGTTGGCATGTCAAGCTTTCATTATTAGCATATTCCTTTAATTTGCTCTGTTAACGAATAATTGATAATTCTCTGATATTGCAACTTGGGATGCTACAATAGTACAGAGAGAGTAGAACTGAGACGCAGAATGGAGGTATCAGGAGAAGGGGGGAAAGAAGAGGGGTTAGTGAAGAAAAAGGTGAGGGACAACACAAACTTTGAAAGAAAGGGAATAATTATCATTTTAGTTTTATTAATATTAATCTTTATTTTATAATTGATTAAATAAAGAAATAGGAGATATTAATAAAATAAATAAGTTTGGACAGACAAATAACTAATTTATAAATTTTGACGAATAAATATTTAAATAAAATTTCTTAAAAAAATAAAAAAAATTGTTTTTTTTAGTTGAAAATAAAATTATTGTTCACCGTGGGATACAATTATATAAAACAATGTACTTTTTTTTTTTATAAAAGGCCTTATGTCAGTTTTATTAAAGAAACTTGTCTCCATTACAAATCAAAATACAGCTGTGTAATAATATCACAGCTCATACAGCAATTATTCAAAAGTTAGAAACGAAAATGTTCATCAGTATTTCCTTAGTCCTTACTGTTGGGGGATCATAAAGGCCAAACAATTACGCCTTGCCTTATCTAGAGATCAAACAATTACATCTCATCTAGAGGTCAAACACTTACACCCCGGGAAAGAAGAAACAATCCCCACCTTAAACCTAAGGACCGTCCTATGCCAAAGATACCCGAAAACATAATCTTAAGTGCGGAACTATACCTGATTCCATGCCGTTTGCCATGGAATATACAAAAGTCTTGAGCAAGCCGTCTCCGTGAGCGCGAGACAAGTCTTTAACGGCAAGAAATCCTTCTCGCCTTTGTGGTTGGGTTGTGGATTAGATCTTCGAAAGCAACAAGATACGTCCTTGAGAAATCCTCTTCAATTTCCTTATGGATCTCTCCTCTCAATTCTTTAATGGAGAAAGAAGGGAGAAGGCTCTCAAAGTTCTGTCTAAGAATAACATCTTTCCAGAAATATGAGTTGAGTTGGTTATCTTGTGCCTTGGGGACCCATCCTTATATAGTATTACACATCTGGCACCGCGAGTGCGGGTGCACTGGGTCGCACAGGGACTCAGTGCGTCCGCACTGGGTTGAGACTGATCAGAGTCAAAATAATGATGATTTACGTAGGGTTTTGGCTTAGGTTTTGCATATTTTCTCACACTTATGTTTAATTAATTAGAGAAAAAAGCTACTGTCACCCTTCTTTATGTTTTATTGCAGAAAACAGGTTTTGGACTATTTTACACCAAATTGAGCTAGAATCGGGTCAATCGGATCAGCGACGCTCATCGACTAAGTCTCTGTTACGGTCCGTATTGCCTAATACGGACTAGGCCTAGCACAGACCAGAAGATAGCGCTGGGAGCATTAAACCCTAACCGTCAAGGTCCTAATACGGACCGTATTGCCCAATACGGTCCGTATCCGAAGGCGTCTCTTGGAGAATAACTGTCGACAGCTGTTTCCAGATCAGTTTCTTAGCCCCTACTCAATCTCCAGACGTCCCTCCACTCCTATATAAGGCCCCTGGGCAGAAGGAATAGTTATCTTTGTAATTAGGGTTAGATTTGATTAAAGTGAGAAGAGAGGAGTGCTTGTAACAATGCCGTTCCGCGGCTAAGTTCATTTTCTTAGGGCTAGACAGTAAACCTTGTTACTCTTGATGTTTTGATATATATTTTTTTGTTGATTATGATTTTTTGTTGTTGGAACAAAATGCTTTTGTGATTTATTATCTCTTCATCTAACTTCAATGATCTAGTTTGAGTCCGTTAGGGTAGTGATAGTACTTTAATGGTAAGATAAACTATTTGTATGAATTAGCCTCGTTGAGATCTATTAGGTTTATGTGAAGAAAACCTTAGCGGGGAAACCATAAACCAGACCAACAAAACGCGTACCAAATTTCATCACTTGCGTAAAGTAAATCGCAGTGATCTGTGTAGTAATTTGGGGTATTTGAGAGATCAGACATTTGCGTAAGGTAAATCGCAGTGTCCTATGTAGAATCTCGGTGAAAGATATGTCATTCTCGCGTAACATAAATCGCAGTGACCTATGTGGTGTCTTTCATTAAACAACAACAGAAAATCAGACGCAACAGGAATATATTGTCAAGACGGATTGAGTGGCAATGGTGTGCCGAAACCCTAGAAATTCTCATCTCTATCTTTATTTTAATTACTTTTAATTGCTTTCTAATTTACATTGATCAAAACAACATCTCTCAATTTTCAGATTTCATCTAGCCTTTTGAAAGATTGTGATTCGATCGCTCAAAGCATTAAACCAATATTCCCTGTGGATCGACCTCAAATATACTACTCGATAGGATTGTGCGCTTACAGTCCGAACCGATAGCATTTCCGAGTTTATAAATATTAAAAGAAACATTACTCTCTTTTGAGTGATCAGAGGCGCGTTCAAATAACTGTTTTTCTTTTAGCCCTAAATTTTTCCTAAGTCCTGAGTGCGTCCGCACTGGGCTCGGACTTTTCTGGTTTCTCACTGAACTTCATAAAATCAGCTAAGTCCTGAGTGCGTCCGCACTGGGCCGCACTGGGCTCGGACTTTTCCAGTTTCTGCACTGCAGTTCCTAAAATTTGGCTAAGTCCTGAGTGCGTCCGCACTGGGCTCGGACTTTTCCAGTTTCTGCACTGCAGTTCCTAAAAAATTGGCTAAGTACTGAGTGCGTCCGCACTGGGGCTTAGTGCGTCCGCACTCAGGGTTCTGAAAGCAGTTTTCTGTATTTGCAAATTTCAAAATCAGTCCATCAATGATTTGATCTTTGCCCGAATTGTTCTACACATTTATGGACCACATCCTATTAAATACATAGATTGTCTAATGTCTTAATTCCATATTAAATCACTTTAATTGTGACAATCATATTGATAGTATACAATTCATAATTATATTACATATATGCTCAACGTTGGATATATGATCCAACACTTACACATCAAAACACAAACTGAATATGCAAAATACACATCTAAGAACTAAATAATATAAGCTTAAAAGCTTAGGCAGTGCTGCTTGAAGCATCATCCTCTTCCTCTAGGGGCTGATAGACTACCATCTGAGTGTCTGATGGATTACAAACCTACAAGGGAATGTCCTCCATATCTTATGGCATTCACCTGATAATCAGCTCACGTGTCTGCCTCTTAACAATCCCTGACCAATAATTAATTAAAGCCACAATTAATAAGATAATCGTGCGAAAAGATTTTTTTCTAGTATGTTGAAAACATAGTTCATTTCTCAGTTTTCAAATAGTCCAACAAATTGCACTGAACACTACTAAGAATGCAATTAGAGAATGTTTATCTGTGTATATGAGAAATCTATATATCAGCTATGTTGTTCCAATTTGGAAAGTGATGTTGACTTAAACTCATCCAAAACCATATATGTTGTACTAATGAACAGTTCAAGAACAAGTGATTTATGGTTTCCTCTTCTTGACAGAATTGACATCTAACCCATCCTGACCATCCTTTAGGCCCTGTTCGGTTGCAGTAACGAAATTATTGTTCACGTGGGAAAAAAAAAATTCACTCAGACTGAATTTTTTTTCCCACGTGAACAGTAAAATTCAGTTCAAAAAATTTTCATTCCTGTTCTCATTTGCTTTCCCCTAATGCAGCCGAACAGGGCCTTAGTTCTAAGTCTATCTTTAGTGAGGATCGTTTTATTAGACATAAGCCACATGAAAATTTTAATCTTATGTGATAAAGGTAATGACCACCATAAAAGAGGCCTGGCAAGTTGGACACCACCAAAATTAAGGAACCTATACAAAGATTTAACTGAGAATAATTCAGAGGATTCACATTTCCATGATATCTTGTCAGTTACATGAGTAAATGATATTATACTAATTTTATGAATAATCTGAGACCATTCCTTTATCATTAAGTGAAATATTAGAGTTCCTACATATAGTGAACAACTGTGGATATTGTGTAGCCATGGAGTATTGGTGGTCCTACACATCTAGTCAGAACTTAAGATGTATTTGTTCACCAGGTTGGTAAGTAACACTACAAACTCCTAATGATTCTAATTTGGCTATTTCCTTCCAAAAGAGAGAATGTTGGATTGGATTCCTAGAATAAAATTTGTATAAAATGATATATTTTACAAGTGTATGTAAGTTGAATCCTTAAACTTCTACCACTATTTCAATAGTAAAGCAATATTACAAGAGTGAGCCTATGGTGCTATGCATAGCACGGATGGCTAGTGTACTACGGTTCAATATGGTACTTTTTAAAATCCTAACGGTCGATCCAACCATTCAATGTGATAATCATGTGAATATGTACTTGCAAACTAAATTTTATATTTTTTCGAATTTTTTTACTATTTTTTTAGATAGGTAGAATTTTGATGGTCCAGAATTTTCAGAAAACACTGATTTTTCTACCTATCTAAAAAAATAGTAAAAAAATTCAAAAAAATATAAAATTTAGTTTGCAATTACATATTCATATGGTTATCACATTGAACGGTTGGATCGACCGTTAGAATTTTAAAAAGTACCATATTGAGCCGTAGTACACTAGCCATCCATGCTATGCATAGCACCATAGGCTCACTCATATTACAATGTACTTTTATAAATATAGTGCTCTTGTTATTTCTTTCTCCTTCTTCTCTATTGATGTGTCTATTCAGAAATAAGTAACAAAGGTGAAATGATTTGTCATCTAGTGACATAAATTTCCGACGATCTTTTTCTCTCCTTCTTACGTTCCTTCTTTAGATAATGAGTTTTGAAACACATCCAAAATCTTTTGTTGGATCGACTGCTCTCTTTCTCCTCCCTCCTCTCCGGCACTAGTGCTACCCTAGCCGCTCTGGCTTTAAACCTCCTCTCCTCAAGGTACTCTCTCTCGTGCACTTCTTGTAGATTGAAATAGAGGTACTATTCTAGCCGGACGGGAAAAAAAAATGATTTTAATTGTGGAAATGAGGAAAGTGAAATTGATAATGAATTTTACAATTAGACTCTTGAAATTTTCAACTAGGTCCCCTCTCTATTTCTCTATGAATCAAATCTTTATACCATTAAAATGATGGAATCGAAAAATTAGTCTTTTTTAATACACATAATTAACCATTTACCAATATTCTTCTACTCTTTCACCTTTAACCAAACACAATCAGAATAGTGAGAAACTAAAACTTATTTCAAATTCCACTTTTCTTTTTTTTTTTACTTTTTATTTATTCCAATGTTTTGCCGAACTCGTGATGACGAGATCTCAAATCTGATCGATTTCTGTTTTAAGGTAAGTATTAATTATTCTTCTTCGTATTTCCTTTCCGTTTCCTTTTATTATTTCGGTACTATTTTTTCCTCCTAATGGACAGGGCCTATTTCGAATTCTATTTTCATCAAGATGGGCCGAATCCGATTTCGGATGTCTATTGGACTGGATAAAACTTTGAGCTAAAGACCGCCCATTAGGGGTTTGAGCCTTCCCTGATTTGATAAATCAAAGGAGAACAAGTATCCTCTCCATTACTGTGAAAGATTCCCTTCACTTTACGGTTTGAGATTAAATCTCAGCCACTTTGAGATTCGGGCTAACGAAGGGGACAGTATTATTGGGCTTTGAGATTCGTGCCAAGTTAAAAAGAATGGTCCAGATCCAATAATTGTAAAAGATTTCCTATTACGGTACCGGGGAGGATGTGAATTCAATCAAAGGATGAGGGGTTCTAGTCTCTCAGCTCGCTTACTTCCATGAATCCAAGCTGTTCCCAACGCCATTAGCAGGCAAGGAAGCACTGTACGAGCTCAACCGTAAAATGCCTTCTCCTATCCAAAATCCTCGCCTTCTACTAACCTCGACGCGTATACCGCTTTATCTCTCCTCTAAAACCCCTTGTACTCACCGTTGCTTTGCCTCCCTCCCCTCTCTCTCCCCTCAAACACTTGCCCCTCAGAGCACCACCTCTTCCATTCCCTCAATTCGCGAGTCCCTCCTCTCTGGACGTAAGAAAGCTGTCGAAATCGCGGCAGAGTACCTTGACCGGATCCGGCTGACCGAGCCGCAGCTCAAGAGCTTCATCCACTTGTCAGATTCTGTATTGAAGGATGCACTGGAGTTGGACCGGAAGGTAGAAAATGGAGAGTATGTGGGGCCTCTTGCTGGGGTTTTGGTAGGGGTCAAGGATAACCTGTGTACCGTCGACATGCCTTCAACTGGCGGTTCTCGAATTTTGGACGGGTATAGACCCGCTTTTGATGCAACAGCAGTTAGAAAGCTGAGAGAGGCTGGTGCAATAATTGCTGGAAAGACAAACATGGACGAGTTTGGAATGGGAAGCACTACTGAAGGCTCCGGGTTTCATGTATGCAATCTTTTTTCTATTTAGTTTTATTATTATTACTTTTTTTTAGTTTCCCCTGAGAAGGGAATTTTTGGACTTTGTAGTTTTCCCAGAGAAGGGAATTTCCAATTGAAACATATATATTCTTTGGAGAGTTAGTTGACTCAGATAAATAAGACTGATCTCTATTTTAGCACTTCTGATATAATTAGACAGGCATAATCAATCTTAATAATTTGAAGATAAGCTGATAAAAATTATATCATTCTGACAATACAAACTCTGGTACATGTTCCCGCCAAAGCTTGGTCAAGTGATACATGAAATACTAAGCTATATGTAAACTCCTATTATTGAATTAAGCTAATCATCTAACAGCATTTGATGTTTCTCATACCAATTCTTACACAAAGAAAAGTTAAAAAAGTAAAACAGATATTCACTTGTAGGTGACCAAAAACCCGTGGGACACATCACGTGTGCCCGGTGGTTCTTCTGGTGGCTCAGCTGCTGCTGTTTCAGCCAGACAATGTGTTGCCTCTCTTGGGAGCGACACTGGTGGAAGTGTCAGACAGCCAGCATCATTTTGCGGTGTAGTGGGGCTGAAGCCGACATATGGTCGCGTGTCTCGCTTTGGGCTCATGGCTTATGCCTCATCACTGGATGTGGTTGGCGTGTTTGGTTCCTCAGTTATTGACACTGCTATTGTATTGTCTGCTATTGCGGGCCATGACAGATTAGATGCCACTAGCAGTAGTCACGTAAGCATATCTACAATTAATTACTGTATTTTTTTTTATGATCCTGATAAATTTATTAAGCTCCTTTTGCAAATTAATTTCTCTATGATATTGTGCATGCAAATAGCATTGAGCTAGTATTTGCAACTGAAACCATATAATGGCACCTGATGATAAAAAAACTGAGGTTAGGTCACACATAAGATGACTAAATTACTCCTACAATTTCTCCACCAAATTTCCCACAAATAATTTGATATAAACTTGGACCCTATATTATAGTTTGGTTCGGGTTTACTAGATTTAGGTTTTTGAATATCATTACCTTTCCATCATTCCAATCTGATGGTAGTATTTGCAAGTATCTTAAATATTAATGCTGGTAGCAGACATGAAAAATATAGGGTGTTTTAGCAAAAACCAACAAGTAGATACTTTTAATGCTGGTGTGTTGAGGAAGTCCTCCACCATACAAACAATTTTGCGAGATCATTAATCATTATATTGTACATTGATTCTAACAAACAATTTATTCTGTAGGAAGTGCCTGATTATTCATCTGAAATGATAGCTCTCGATCAGCTCAATTCAAAGCCTTTGAAGGGTTTAAAAATAGGGGTAATTAAGGAGACTCTTGGCGACGGTATAGAAGCAGGGGTTGTGTCTTCGATTAAAGCAGCTTCTTCACATCTTGAGCAGCTAGGATCTATTGTGGGTGAGGTTAGTGGTCCCTTTTCTGCTGCTTATATCAATAGCTTTCATGATCTCATCCATTGTTCAAAGAGGAGGTTTCAAATGCCTCCATTTTCTTAAATAACTCAAAAATCTAAAATTCAAATATCAAAGAAAACCATTAGATGTGATCTATTTCACTTTATCTACACACAAATTAGAAGTTATGACATTTTGACTTCGTTTTGGTTGGTGTTAAAAGCTGTTACAAATTTATTGATGTTGACAATTTCTGATTCTTAAGGTATCGGTTGCCATCAAAACTCAGTCAAAATGTCTAAATTTTTTATGTGCATGCAGAGAAAGTAATATAGATCGTATCTGACTGTTTTATTTTGTTAATTGATATTTAGATTTTTGTTATTATGGACATAAAAAGTGGAGGCATCTAAACCCTCCTCTTTTGGATAAACAATTTATGTTATTTAATTTTGCTGCTTGATTTCAGGTATCATTGTCTTCTTTTGACCTCGGTTTACCAGCATACTATATCTTAGCCTCGTCAGAAGCATCTTCAAATTTAGCACGCTATGATAGTGTTAGGTGACTATTCTTCAGTGCCTATAAGCACTTTTGAATCTATGAAGTTGTAAAGATCAATCTTACTTGTTTAACTTACCAGGTATGGGCAACAAGCTGATGCTGATGATCTAAGCTTGCTCTATGGAGATTCCCGTGCTAAAGGTTTGGGGCATGAGGTACTTTGATTTTCTTTCTTTTCTTGTAGAATTATAATCGTCTTTTAGAATTACCTATAGTTGAGAGAGTACTGAAAATAATCTTATGATATCATTTGTTCAGGTAAAAATGAGAATATTGATGGGAACATATGCTCTCTCCGCTGGGTACTATGATGCATACTACAAGAGGGCACAGCAGGTAAATAATCACAATAGTTTGAAACCTGAAAGGTTTTTATTAGAATTCATCAATTAAAAAATAGATGAAGCCAAAGCAGTACAAAATGAAAAGTGAGTTATAATGAAAAATCATAGTTTTGTTTTAGGTGAGGACGTTGGTTCAGAAAAGCTTCAAGGATGCTCTTGATCAATACGATATTCTCATTTCACCTGCTGCACCATCTGCTGCATATAAGATTGGTATCTCTCTCTCTCTCTCTCTCTCTCTCTCCCCCTCCCCTCCCAAACCTTTGGCAAATTCTAATTGCTTCTATCGCATCAGGTGAAAAGACGAATGATCCATTGGCAATGTATGCTGGTGACATCATGACGGTACAGAGTTTTTATCTCTATCTCCAATAATCTTAATTATGTTATTGTTGTATTTGCAACCTTGATTTATATATATTAAAAAATATGCGAGACTACCTATAGAATCCATACCAGTAAGGAAAATATAATGCAGGTAGGTTAGATTTAATTATTCTACTTATAGAAAATGAAAAAAGACCAACCTTTTAACACTGGATTTTGAAATTTTCTCAGTTCTATTTTTTTCAATGCAAAAGGTCTGAAGGGTTGGTTTGTTCCATGTCCAATGCTCTGATATCGATTCCAAATTTCTAACCATGGATTATTTTTTTTCAAAAGAGGAATATAAGGGTTTTATTGAGTTACTCATAATTTCATCAACACTTGTGTCGTAACATTAATTCAATGCATTGCTTGGTTTGAAGGCTGCAGATAATTAGTTATATAATTTTGTTGCTTTTGATATTTTAAGACTATAATAAAGTAATGGTTTTCCTAGCTTATTATTCTCTCATTTTGAATGGAAGTTGTTAGCTTTGGAAGTACTAATCTTATACAAGCAGGCAGTGTTTGAAACAATAATCATTGTTTTACTCACTGCATCATAACTTGCTGGCATTGGTATGATACTGGTAATATACTGGCATGGCATAATGCCTCTTGTAGCAACAAATTTGATAATAGAACACCTTGCCCTGTGAAAGATCTGATCAGGAAAGTAACTAGTTGTCCTTGTTTATGCTATATTTATACTTTTTGTGTTTTCATCCAGGTAAATGTGAACTTAGCGGGGCTCCCTTCATTGGTAGTGCCATGTGGATTTGTTGAAGGTGGGGCCTCTGGCCTCCCAGTTGGCCTTCAGATGATCAGTTCCTCCTTCAGTGAGGTAGTATAATACTTGATTTTGTCTACTGTTGTTGTTTACCTTGACTGTTGTACCTGTTTATAATACCATACTGCTTGTCTTGCTCCTCTTATCTCCGGTGCATATCAGCTCTGGGTTTTTACTGTTACCCCACACTTCTTTGTCGTGCTTTATGGTACATGCAGCAAAGATTCCTAAAATCAGATTACTTAACAAGGGATAACAATTTTGTAGGGCAAATTACTTAGAGTGGGACACATCTTTGAGCAGTCTCTCCAGGGTTACAATTTCGTCCCACCAGTGCTGTCAGAAAACTAGGATTTGTTTGAGAACAATTCCTCTTATGAAGAAACAGATTATTACAAAATTTTAGTTCATATGTTGTTTTTTTGGTCTCAGACATGTAGGTTATTTTCACCTGTCTGTATTATTCAATTCTTTTTCAAGGGGCAATGGGGCATATTGATGCCTACTGTCTGCCATCTTTTGTTGTAAATCTGCATTGTAATAGAAAGGACATTCTCAAAGGAGCAGTTTTATAACCTTATAATTTCTAATAATATTGCGTCCTCCCATTACCTAAAAGCCTGGTCACCAGAACTGTCAAAACTACCAGACAATGCAAGAGATTGTGAGTTAACAATAAATTAGTCTTAGTAAATACAATACAAGTGGATGTTGGAAATTTGGAATGTTGGGCTCTCGCCATTTATTAAGTAAAATATATTTCAGTCAGTACTAATTCCAAACTACTACTGTACTACAATAGCAACGGTAGTGGTTAGATGGTTGGTCCTTGATAAGGCTCTTAAGATATAGAAGTCATAATATGGAGAAAATTATGTATAACTTTGTCACGAAGATCATAATATGGAGAAAAACCGGAGGGACTTAATCCCTTTCTTTCCTAAAAAAACTAAAAAACTCTTTTGTAATATGTTGTTGGTAATTAGTTTGAACTGTTGACCTACTGATTTGTAGCCGAACGTATCGTTTATGGTAGGAAATCAGTAATTTTTTTTTTTTTTTTGCTAGAGTATATAAAATCTGGATGAAGAAATTTCCCGTAAACTTCATTTTACTTAAATTTTTTTAGGGTTCAATGTCTTTCTATTTCGTGTCTTAATAACAACTCTAAATCTTAAATAAACAATTTAAACCACCATATTATCTATATTACACGTACATAAAAAGTACAATATTATAATGAGAATGAAGAGCTTAAAGACGAACATCCAATAATTGTCCACACCATTTGATATTTACAAGCTCTCGAGCCTTGACATCAATCAAAAATTTATAATAATATTGAAATATCATAATTTATTTGTGTAACAAAAACCGCATTTTCAAAGTTCAAATAGTCGATTCGAACCTTCCAACGTGTTCTTCATATTAAAATGTGCTTGGAGACCAAATTTTACATTTTTTGGAAATTTTTTACTATTTTTTCAGAATTTTTGAAAATCAGTGTTTTTTGAATTTTTTTTTATTTAATGAAAAGTGATGATTTTCAAAAATTCTGAAAAAATAGTAAAAAATTTCCAAAAAATGTAAAATTTGGTCTCCAAGCACATTTTAATATGAAGAACACGTTGGAAGGTTCGAATCGACTATTTGAACTTTGAAAATACTGTTTTTGGAGGTGTGCTCACCAAAGGGCTTGGTGAGCACATCACACCCTAGTTCTACTCTAATCCCAATGTAATGATTTTATATAAAATCTAAATTTGAATTTGTAAGTAAAGTTGTAAAACTGCAAATATAATGAAGTCATGAAGTCACTGAAAACTAGCGGAGATCCTTGAATACTCTCTTTAAAAACCTACTAAGTTTTATGATAAATGCACATGGTCTTTGATTTGGGAAGTCATAGGTTCGAAACTCAGATAAATTTTTTTTTTTTGTAATAACAGAAGTATTAAATAATAATTGGATAGCTTGACCTCCAATTTTTACTAGAAAAACCCACCGAATTTCATCATTAATAATAAAGTTTAACTTAAAATTGTAGTAATATTGTTACAATTATAAATAAAAGTAAAGTTTAGTACGCACAAGAATCTGAGTAATATTGCGTCACCGACGTGTACGGTGCCTATTCGGGAATAGCGCGGGGCAGTATTATTTGTGCTTTGAGATTCGTGCAGAACACATTTGAACGGTTGAGATTTTCCAAGAATCTGGGCAAGCACAAATGAAGATTCTTCCGACACTACATAGACACAAATTACCCGAAATTTTTATTAATAGAAAATAAAATAAAAAAATATCGACATTGAAGAACAATTTGGCCGAAATTCGAGATATAACAAAGACGTTATGGTCCATAACGTTCAGGACACTGTAGCTGGACGTTATGGTCGATAACGTCCAGTTAATCTGATCGCTAATGATCTAACAAAAAATACTGAAGCTGGACGTTATGGTCCATAACGTCCAGCTCCAGTGTTTTTTTTTTTTTTTTTTGCTTCAGTTTGCGATTTTTTGAAAAAAAAAAAAAAAAAAACCACGGTAGCTTGGACGTTATGGACCATAATGTTCAGCTACAGTGTTTTTTTTTTTTTCTTGCTTGCTTCAGTTTGCGTTTTTTGAAAAAAAAAAATCACTGGACGTTATGGACCATAACGGCCTGGTTTTTTTTTTTTTTTTTTTTCAGCGCATCCCTGGCCGTTATGGACCATAACGGCCCGTATTTTTGTTATACTAACGCAGATAGTTAGGTGCTAATCTGGCCGTGATGGTCTACCGTGGACGTTAATGACCATAACGTCTTTGTTATATCTCGAATTTCTGCCAAATCATTCTTCAATATCGATATTTATTTATTTTATTTTCTATTAATAAAAATTTCGGCACAAATTACCACACAAAACCACAGGTTTGGAATCGAACGAGATTCAAATAAAAAAAATGGTCGATACTCGACGGTAATTGTATCTGGTCGGCTCATCTCTTTCTTCAATCTATCGTCAAACTACTGCAACAGAATTCATGTACCTCAAATTATGCGGGCTCTGTAAAAACGATATAGTTGCTTTTATGCCTCAGATGGCTCAACCTTTTTATGATTCTAACAACGAAACATATTTTAGCTCACACATTCTTTTTTTTTTCCTGCTGATCTAGTGTTTGCAAAAGTTTTTTTGTGCTTTCTGGTGGCACAACATATTTTTAACACTCGAAAGAAATTTTATTTCTATTTTTTAAAGTCCCCATTCGATTTTTCTAAAATTTCAATATTCATTTTTGAATTATTAAATATAACATCGGCAATATATCCGAAATAACAATTAATATTTTTAGAAAAGAAAACCGACATAGTCATATCGAAAATGAAACCAAAATTAGAATGCCAATCAAATTAGAATTGAACAATTGGGTAAAAATCGCCAGAGTCATATCGGAAAGACAAATAAATCATAATTTTAAAGACAAAGAAAACAAAATATTGCATATAAAGTTAATCTAATATTATATACTTTATTAAAAACTAGATTATAAATAAATTAATCCAAAGAACATAATTTTAAGTAAAACAATATCACGCTACGAAGTCCATCATTATGACAAAAATAGAAAAAAAAAATTACAAAGTAAAAAGATGATGAAATAAGTGAAATTTTTCAATATTTTTTTTATTCCTTTAAAATAATTTGCTTGGATAATATCCAATACAGATTATAGTAAATTTATGTAACTTTTTTCCATCAGATATTAGTTTTCCTCAATTAATTGATATAAATAAAGGAAGAAAAATGATAGATATAAATATATCAAAACTAAATAGAAAAGGTTAAAAAAAAAATCCATGATATTTTCTCTACTGCTCAAAAGCAGACACATAGGTCATATTTGATTGTGGAGTAAATCTCTTACAAAATCTTAAGCTGTCAAATAGTTCAGTGAAAAGTAAAATACGAATAATATGGAGTAAAAAATGAATTAATTTGGAATAAATTACTCCACCCCTCCATGCGGATTAATTTAATCCACACTTATTCAACTTTTAGAGTTCACTGTTATAGAGAAAGATTCATTTTTCAAGATCTTACTCCACGTAACTTAATTTAAACTATAGCTTGAGCTGTCAAACATATAAAATATAAAGAGTAAAATAAAATAAGCAACTTAATTTTTTATTAAGTTTTCTTAATTTTTAGTAGCAACAAAAAATAGCCGTAAATTATATTTTGCACACTTACAAGTTATATCACCTGATCTCTCTTTTTCACCAAAAATATTTTATATCTTTAATTTATTGCTCATAGAACAAAGTAATAGAACCAAAAAAAAAGAAAGAAAAAAGAAAGAAAGTTATAGCTGGCCCACAGGCTCTAAATTTACACGTCTAAGTTTTTCTTCCTTAACATCGGGTCCCACCGGGCAGACTTATCCTCGGACAAGTATCCTCTTCATTACTGTAAAAGATTCCCTTCACTTTACGGTTTGAGATTAACTCCCAACCGCTTTGGGATTCGGGCTGACGGAGGGGCAGTATTATTTGGTTTTGAGATTCGTGCCAAGTTAAAAAGAACGGTCCAGATCAAGTAATTGTACAAGATTCCCTATTACGATACCGGGGAAGATCTGAATTCCTTATCCTCGTTCTTCGTCAGCAACCTACCTCGCGCTCCTCCCCAATCTCTCTTCCGATCATCAATCACATCCACTTGAAGAACCGGTGCAAAATCGGGAAAATCGGTGAGTTTCTTCCGATTCAAGCGCTTTTGCTCCCAAAACGCGGGAAATTCGGTTTGGAAAATCGCTCAATAAATTTTCTGAAAAGTGTTTGAATCTTAGTATTCAATATTCAAATTCTAAAGATTAGAGAAGAATCCTTTTTATTAGAAAGAAACATAGATTTTTCCGTATCTATCTTTCTTAGTATATTTTATCATTTTTTTTTTCAGTTTTTTTTCCTATTGACAAATTCTATTTGATCAATACAATATACAGTATTTGGTGATTCAATGGGTGCACAGAGGAAACCGCCCAGCTTGGTGGATCTATGCACCAACGTGGCAATTGAGAATGTAAGGTACATAGGCAATGTTAGTGGATTGGATATCAATCTACTGGAGCGTATCCTGCCTCACTGCAATAAGACACAACTTGCGCATATAGAAAATTGCACTAAAGTAAGCTATAATTTTTACATATTTCCCGTTTTACTCCTAATTTACAATCTCTGCTAAATTTTAGTTCCAAATTTTCTCTTAGCCCCAATATCAATATTATATCAAGTGCTTCATGTTAACAAGTATGTTGTCAGCGTTCTTTACTGTGATAATTATTTGTATGTTTATATTGCAGGGTACAGATCTCAGCCCTGTGACAGATAAACTATGGAAGAGATTCTATGAGATGGAATTTGGAGTTGATAATGCGAAGATGATAATTGAGAGGATGAATCGGAAGCAAGTTCAATTTACATGGAAGCGACTTTACGAGGTGATCTGTTTGTCGAACTCAAGTTGCAAATTTGGAAGTATTGCTTAAGCAAAAAGAAACGGAAAAGACCAGTAATGCGTTAGCACTGACTCAGAAAATCACTTAAACTCAAAATAGTTTATTGTTTGAATCTGGAATAAAAATATGGAGATAACGAGACATGAAACTAATGCATGGCTTGTTTCTGAAGTAAGGCATTTAGAGAACCTGTAAGTATGTGCTAATAATTATCGAAGAAAGTTTCAAAGCTACTAAAACAAATCAATTAGCAGATCTAGGTATAAATTGCGAGATAGTTGCAACTTGCAGTTCTGGTTCTTTATCATTTTAAATTGGTCGAAAGGAAGAGTTTACTTCTGGAGAAAAGCTAATATCTTGCCTTAAATTGAATTGAGCCCAGTGGACATCTACTTCTATCCAACTGAATGCTGCAAGAGAAATGGGGATAGTAAGAATTATGCCCCAAAATTTGAAGGAGGTTCCCATTATTTTAAGAGAGGACAGGTACTTTGCACTTCAATTTGAGATGGGATTTATTTTGGTCCTCTCAACTTGGGCATGGAATTTTCTATCCTTGAGAGATACCAAATCATATAACAAATCATATAGCGAAGAAATAGATAGCTTAATTTTTTTTTAGTTTTTTGTTTTTACCTTGAGGCGCTTTCGCGGAACTCTATTTGGTTTACTCTCTGAAAGGTTAAATTTACGTGGACATTCTGCATGAGACTTATAGGTCCATTCCTATATAGATTTGAGATGAATCTAGTTTTAAATTAGTAACTTTAAAAAATTTACATCTCAGGAAAGACTATTGTTACCCGTGGTGACTAGAGCCCAAGGTTCCAAATAGAAAGAATTAAGAGAAGCTACTAAATGGAAGAAAGATGTAGAGGAGAGATAAGGCTTACCACCTATTTATGGTGTTTTCGGTCACTCACCGGAGCTCGCCAAAAGTACTTGGTAATTAGGGAAAGTTAACAATGAAAAAAACTGTTTGGTTTAGAAGAGGAGGGCTGATTTCTTTGTTTATCGTGGATTCAATTCCAATTCCCTAACCCTAAACTTAATTTGGGTATTTGGGGAGGTAGTGCGGTTTTGAAGGTCCCTTTCTAGAAACCCCAACTCAAAATCTAATTCTGGTCTTAGTGGCAGTTTTGTGGTATGGTCCTTAGGATATTAAATATTGGCAGCGGCAGTGTGGTCCTGAAGATACCTTTCTATGTAACCTGATTCTAAATCTAATTCGGGTATTTGTGGCGGCGCTGTGGTATGGTCTTAGGATACTTAATATTACTTTTCTAAAACCGTGGTTCTAGTGAAGTTGGGTGTTTGTTGATGGTGCACAATGCTTTTAATGAAATCATTTGGACAGTGACTTGTTTTAATTGGTAATTTTAAACCAAACAATTGGTAATTCTATAGAAACTGTAGCCCTAGCGAGGTATGTTTTTATAGAAATTAACTATCTTGTACTTTATGGGAGATCCTAATTCTAAAAGTTCCTTGGGTTGCTGCTGGTTGCAGCATATTGGTTGTAGATGCCATTTATTTTATTTTATATATTTTTTTTTCCAATTTTGAATGGTTGAATAACTACACAAATACCTTTGAGCTTTCTTTATATTACAACTCCTGGCAATTTTCTGAGTAGCTCCTGAACTTTTCTTTGCTTAAATTAGGCGAAAACGAAAGAGAGAGAAGAAGCTGAGAATAAGATATCTCAGAAGCTGAAACAGAGTTATGCTGAAAGTTTGGCCGGTAAGCTGATCTTTATGGTATCCTGTTTTAGTTTGTAATAATTTTGTGATTTTGATAGAACATGCTACCAGCTAATGATTTTTTTCTTTGGTTTATACCTTTACAACAACTTGAAATTGCACAAGTTTCTTTACCGTTTCTTTTCCCTTTTTCACCTCTAAGAAGCTGTCATTTATGACTCTCTAGTGAAGTTGTATATTCCAAGCATGGGTCAATTGCTTCTTTTGAAAACTTCTTTTATTTTTTTTTATTTTTTTCGTGAATTGCCTAAAAGAATGTCAGAAGTTAATTGTCATGCAGTATTGAGGGAGAAAGCTTTGGGCATTGCAGGATTTCTGGGTTGAATGTTCTTATATAGCATATGTATTAGGATTCTCCTTGCCATTAGTTCACGTAATCAATATTTTCTGTATTGCTTATACACTCAGAAATCTGTCGGACCACCTGTAGAATTGTTAAATTGATAGAATAATAGTTGTACAATAACCAGATGATCTTTAAATTATAATAATAACAATAATAACAAAACCTCTCTTTCTTTATCATGGAAATGAAAAGAGAACCTCCATATCTTCTCAATGGGCTTCCTAATTACTAATCGCTTCTTTATCTCTCTTTTAACTTTTACAATTCCTCTCTTACTATCCAGAGAAGAAAAGTCGGCAAACTAAAATGACTGCCAAAATACCACCTCCAAAAAGAAGCTTTTGGGGAGGTACTTCTGTTTTAATTTCCTTTTCTTCTAGAAAGTGTAGTTTAAGTAGACTGATCCAAGGTTGTTGTACTGGTCGGCAAGCCTTATTACTGCATCATGCACATATAATGATCTGCCTAGTTTTAGCATCTTTTAAAATAAAAGTTTATATAGCTCCCAGTTTGGCCAAAAAAGAAACTACAAACTACAATATCAAATGGCCTCCTCCCCTTGAACGAAATAGTGTGTACTCCATATCTGTTTCATTCATATAAAAATTGTGTTAATCTGTATGGTAAAACAAAACAAAACATGCATGACTATGTAGTATGACCATAACATTAAACTTATCACAACAAGGTTTCTCATAAAATTTTCATGATGTCTTGTGCCAGGAAATGGACCTAGTTTTTCCACCAACTACAAGAGCCCTTTGATGAAGAAAGCGAAGATAGAGCTCCTAAAAAGGTACTCTCTCTCTACTGTTTGCTAAAATATGTTTTTTCTTTTCTCTCTCTCAACAGATAGCTCCTTGGTTTCTAAGAAATTGACCATGGACCTGTTAAAGAAATACCTGAAAATAGTATATCTTGTACAAAGAAAATAGTGTATCTTGTTTACAGACAGTATATCCACTGGACAAATGGGTATATAAATTGTAAGTCAGTCGGCTTGAATATTAAAGTTTATTGACTTTACAAAGAAAAAGAACATACTTCATCTTTACTGAATCGTATTTTTGTGGAACATGTCAGTAGTTTGGCGCTACCAGTATGTTATAAAGAACGTCTATAAAATATATCAAATTTCAGTAAATTGATTGTCAGTGTCAGCTATATCAATTTGACATGAGAAAAAAAAGGTACATTATCTTTATAAAATGGTAGTGGTATCAATACCATTTCAGAATCATGTACTTTCGTTCTTGAAATAGTATACCAATACCATTTGAACTGTTGCTTAGGCTCCCTCAGTGTATGCTCTTAAGTTTTCCCTTTATTTGTACAAAGGGATCTAAATGACAAAATCCATGTCGTCTGTTTTTCATGAAATATCGTCGTTTTCTAATGCTGAATATTTTCACATGCTATATCAACAGTCCAGAGATTATAAACCATAAGACCATGAAGAGAACACTTCAAAGTTCTTCTACCTCTATTTCCAGAAGGTACGAGTAACTTGTTTACATATATGTTTCAGTTTCTCTTTGCATCTTTTGGGACAAGCTAAGCAATATATATTTATATGTTTACAGCATACCGGCCCCAACAAGACCAAATAATTATTCTAGAAGCAATGGAGCTAGCAGTTCAAGGTCATTTAATTCAATGTCAAAACGGTAGTTGCCGATAAGTTCTCTCAATCTACTTTTTTAATTAGATGGCATTCCTGGTTCCCCCTTGTAAGTTGTTATTTATAGCTTTTGGCTGTACAAATAGTGCTATGCATAAGTCGAGGCCATGATGTTAAGAAAGGAAAGGGAGTTTATCCTCCCGGGAGTCAAGTCAATGTACTGAAATCTCTCAGTCCTTGCTTGAAATAAAAAAGCTATAAGCTATTGTTCCCATCCTGTATTACTTATTTTTGTTTTCCATTGTTTGTAGTCTAGGATTTTTTAACTGATTTGTTTGAGTTGCATTAGAGATCCTGATTGGTAACACAGATAAATTTCAGGGACGGTGCCAGAATCATCATACTTTGTTTGTATTTATTTTTTGGGGGGTGGGCACACATAATACAATAAAATTTAACACTACAAGTTAATTGGAAAATAACCATCAAATGATAAAAATACTAAATAGTAATTAGATTCAAAATGACAATATCTTGTAGTATAACATAGTCATTAGAAACAGAACGTAAATATGCATTACATTTGCTTGTTTAGTTTTTCCTATTATCAGCCACTTCTTGATAATTTCTACTGTCAAAAGGAAAATTTGATGAAATAGACTTCAAATCGCCTCTATTATATTTACTCTGTAAACACTAATCAAAATACGGTAACAAAAAAAATAAAACTATTTAAGAGAAACAGAATAGTCTATTTCTGCGATGACAATCGCCACCTCATTATCTATTGTACCAAGCACCTCTCGCAACTAACAAACCAAAAAATTGAAAAAAAAAAAGAAAAAAGAAAGTCAAGAGTAGGAATCATCATTAGATCACAGAAACAATTATTTTAATGAGAAAAAAGAGAGTAAAAACTAACAGGTCCAAATACAGCTCCAAATAATATATCCAGCACCGGTATCACAAGCAAAGGAACAAAAATTGTGTGCTTCACTGCTTGTTGTGTTTGATTTGGGCCTTGGATTTTTAATCCAACTGTGCAGCTTGGATGTTTTCGAAAAAAGAAAAAAAAATCTTCTGTTGAATCCAAAATATTCGACCCATATGAACCACAGCATACAAAATCCATTGTTTGGGCTTTTGTCCAACCTAGAGCGACAAATTATTTACTGTTAATATCTCATTTTTATTTTATTACAAATTTTCTATTTTTTTAATAATTTTGAAATAATTCGAAACAAAGAGCTAAAAATGGAATAATCCAAATAATATATATAAAAATCATAAAAACTATATATAATATTTCAATCTGTTGCAATTTTTCTATTTTTCAACATGCTTTTGATGATTTATCTTTGACAAAGGAATATACATAAAAAAATTATCTTTTTTTTTTCGAAAAATTTGGCAGTGGCCGCCAAGGGATTAACTAGAAACCAATTATCACCTTACAACACTACGCAAACAAACATAAAGGCACAACTCCTACACATACATCATTCATGTACACAGACCACATCTGAAAAATAAAGTAGCACAACCAATCAGCATGTTAATTCCTCTCCTAGCAGTAATTAATAACATGTGGAAAAACAAAATAGGAAACTGAAGAGAAGTATTTTGAACAACGTAGTTCCAATTAAGAGCAAGTTACATGTCAATGAGTATCCAATGAGTATGCTATTCAAAAATAATTTGTTCATGGAAACAGAATCCGGTTTAACACAAATCAATATTTCCAGGAACATGTTTTCCGTACATAAAAAATATCAAAAATATAAAAGAAAAACCATAAATTGCTATCAAATGCAAACTCATCTGAGAAGAAAATAAGGATCGAACTCATCCAAAACAGAGCTCTCTTGCCGGTCCCGTATTACCAGAGAGTAAAGATTAGATATCAAAGGGTTCCCAAGAAATGGTCTAATAATACTACTCAACTCTGACAACTCGGGCCCATTAAATCGGCCCTTTAAATCTAGGGAAGAAAGTGCATAAATTCCCAATAGATACGCATAAACTACCATAAAAGCATCTTTATGGTTCCCTATACCACCAATCCAACCAATGTTCCTTCCTGAATCAACATAACCACCTACGAATAACACCAATTGCTGCAAAAGTTGCCTTCTCCAATTTTCAGAAAACAGTTGAATTTCTTTAGAATTATAGGAAACAACAAGCTTCTCTAAATTGGCACAACAAATCTGACAGATCAAGAGCTTTTCCTCGTGGTGGTTGTCGATTTCCTTATCAAAAATTTGTCTGACTAAATCTACGCTAGAGTTTGCATAAACTGAGGTGTCTAAAACCCTTTGAGCCAAGCAATTTAGGTACTCTATCCAATTCCCAAATTCAGAAGAGAGAAAATCAAAGCTTAAAACAATGACCTTATCCACTTGTGTAGGCACTGAATCATCACATGATAAACCATTATCCAATCTTCTGGATAAAATTCTCTGAACATATTTTGCAAGCCTCAGTCTAAGACTCTCATCTTCATCCTCCAACAATTGAATGGAAATGAACCACAAATCAAGGAACAACTTGACTATGCTTTTATTTTCAGATTTATTTGTCTCTTCAAGCAAGGATGATGCAATTATAGCCTCAGAAGCAGCCTTTCTCATGTTACCGGGTTGTGATGGGTCACTACGTCCCTTAACCAATTTTACAAACAAATCAATGGCTTCAATAGCCATCCCCAAATTCACACCTACACAGGCTCCTGATGAAACAGGTCTTTTCAACAATTTCACAAAGTGCTTCATGCATATGGACATGCAACAAATAATAACCTCCTTGGTTTTTGACCGCAAGACCGTACCATTCAACTGTACCAATCTGTCCCAAAAGGGAAAAGCCAAACTATCAGCTTCAAAAGGATCTTTGACCTTTGAACTCCATGAGAAGATGATCTTCAATATGTAATAAACACATTTAGGGTTTTTTTCTGCATACAATCGGTCCATGAGAACAGGCCACAGACCATTTAGAGCCCATTGGTAAAAAACACCTTTCTCACTGCCAGGTCCAAAACAGTCCACCATTTTAAGCAACTGCTTCATTGTTGCAACCCTGACCTCATATGTATAATCAGTTACACAAGAGAGAATTCTCTCTTGAAGCTGAGTTGGATGAATCTCTATTTGGGGCATCTCTGCCAGGTCTTTCCTTGAAAAACCAAACCTGTGGAAATGAACCTCCTCATCAGAGAAATCATACCTTCCCTTGGAGAGGCAACTGAAGTATGACACAGTTGCTTGCTCCCGCAACTCAATTTTGGTAGGATCATGCATTATTCCAAGTTCTTTCAATATATCTACATCCAAGTGCTGTGAGGTGAGTTCAAAAAGTAGAGACTGCACAGTTGCAGTAACTCCACTTGCACCACTGCTTGTCCTAGAAATGCTTAGCAAAAGGTCTAATATCCGCAAGTATGAGCTTGAAACCACAGGACATGCGCCATTACCAAGCCATGAACAAGTAGAAAGTACCTGTATTGTGTCACTTGCAATTTGATCCTTTCTTGACAAGTCAGTTAGGCTTCGGCAATTGCTATCAAGTAGCGAGTAGAGTTGCAACAAAAGACCATGAATTGAATTGAATGGAAGTTCCATCTGATTTTTTGCCAAATAATTTAAAACATTGGTGATAACTTCATGCAGCTTTTCATTTGATACTAAACCGGTTAAAGCCCTTGATGCCAAAACACGGATCTTCAAGTTGCTTTGTGTGGCACACCTTTGGATGAAAGGTAGAAGGGTGAAAGGGTCTAGAGTTTCATCTGAGCCAGAGCTGAGTGGAGAGGGCTTGAGGCGGGAGAGGAGGATGAGAATGGGGCAGAGACTTGGGTGTATAGCTTTTGCTATGTCAGATTCTCTGTGGTGGGTGGAGCTGCTAGGATTGAGAAGGTCCGTTGCGATCTTTAGTTCCTCCGATAGGAAAGGATGGAGAGCTGGGTATCTGCAAATAGAGAGAGAGAGAGAGAGAGAGAGAGAGTTGTTAGACAGCAACCCGACTTCCAAGAACTCATAACATCAGTAAATTTCACTATGCTACCAAGAGTTGGTATGCATTATCATATTAGGAAACCTCAAAGATTAACATCCTTTTGCAACTAATACAGACCCATACATCAGGCTAATGCTTAAGGTAGACTTTTCTGGAAATCGACAATTATGATGTTCCACCTAATTATTTTCATTTTGGGTATCCTCAAATTGAAATAGATTTGATCCCAAAATATCTAATGCTAATTTCCTAGTTTGCATGATAGGTTATGGGGTGATTTACTTTCTGAGTCAAAATTCATAATCGGGGCAAACATGGTCATTTTCAACTGATTCAACCTCGCTTTTAGTAATTGTGGTAACATACTTGATATAACCAGAAAAAAAGTACGGAATTGCAAACACAAAAGACATCAGTTCAAATTTGCAACCATAATATGTCAGTTTTGGAGAGTGAAAAAAAAAATGCATCAGAAATGTAACTGAGTGCAGCTGACCTGTGAAAAAACTCCAGCCCAGTCACTGACCGCCGTGCTGACTCACGCTTGTGCACATTCAAAAAACCAACCATACGCCGCAGCAGTGCGGTGTATGCCAGAGTGGCCGCATTCCTCACCTCCCAATATGGTGAAGAGAAGGACCGTATCGACACAATCATTGCCTCAGCAGAGAAACCTGAGGTATCAGATGCCAAGTTTGCGTCATTAAAAGCAGCCCTCATAACATTAAATGCATGCACTGTGGGGACCACACCCTCGTCCCTTGTCTTGGATAGGTTTTTGTTTGGTGTTTCTGAAATACATCTTTGAGACTTGGCAAAGCTTGATAAGGGTTTTTTGGCAAGGTCAATGAGCCACCGTAAGGCTCTAGGGAGGAGCTTTTTAGGCATGCCCTCTGGCTCAGCTAGAAATAATGCAATAAATGCAGCCGGGATACCGGCACTTCGCCTCAGCAAGTCATCTACAGTCTGTTCCTTGGAAATGGTTCGCTCCATCAGAAGTTCCATCCATGACTCTGTCATTTTGCAAAGCCTGGGAAATTGAACAAAGGTAATTTTTTATATTCAGGGTTCAAGAAATCCAGTAGAACATCAAATCAAGAACAGTACAAGTACATTCCTTGACTGATGTGATGCAATTTGTGCTTTTGCTGCTGGTTTTGTGTTTCATTTAAGTATTTAACGTGTCTTAACTGGCTATTAGTTTGTGTGCATGTACTCATGATTCAGTCATTAATAAGTCGCAGAAATTGTAAACTTAAACTTGCATGCTTTTGTAACTTGGTGTAAAGCACGTTCTGCAATGAAGACGGCGATATTTTTACCCTCATAAGGAAAAATATGTGGGTGCCGAAAGAAAAATCAGCAAAAGAGTTGTAAAAGTACCTAGAATCATTTGAGCAGAGAAGGCGGTTGCAAAGGGCTGTAAAGCCGGCTCTTGTCTTGTCTATTGCACCATTATGCTTCATTTTGAGAAGAACTTGCAAGAAATGGTTCCCCATTGTTTCCAATTGAATCAAATCAAGAATTTCCGTGCTTGTGTCCATGAGTTGTTCTTCGTGATTGCTATAATTTTCATTAATATCTGAATTTGCACAGCTAGGCAGAGGAACTTTTCTGATTATGGTTCCAAATAGAAGACTAACCTGGGAAGAGGAAAAAAACACAGTTTGCTGTTGGAATAATTATCTAAAAAAAAATCTAAGTACATAGACTCCAAACCCAAGTACACTACAAAACTAGTTCCACTCCAGACTTGCTAACTTAACTTGCAATGGACGATCCTAAGCACTTATTACCTCATAAAGGAACAAGTCTGTATCAGAACACGTTCAGTAGAAACAGTAACAGGCTGGTACAACATCCTCTTTGAATCCAATTAAAACTATTAGATAAACAGAACTCATACAAAAAGGCAAACAAAGAAAGCCAAAAATAGTCCAGCCATTATCCACTGAGTGGGTGGTAGATTTTCAGTTACCTAGTATTATCATCAGCTATTGTAATGAAAAAGATCAATACCTCCTTCATGGCAAGCCAGCAACCGACCATAACAACATGTTCTGCCGGTTTGCCATTACTCTCCTTTCTGGCATCGGTCTCACCTAATTCTCTTCCTAACTCAGCCTCCCCTTCTCCGGCTTCTTCCTCCTGAACAACCCCATCCTCAAGAAAAGCATCCGCATCATCCTCACCGCATGCAGTATCATCCATGTCATATGGCATGGACCACACATCAGCAGATACCACCCATAAAGCCAGAGAAGTGATCCTCACAATAAGTCCTAGAAGCCTCTCTAACACTGCCCTCATCTCAGCCCCATTCGACTGCACCGCATCATAGCCCCAATCCAGTTCCTCAAATGTGTACCTGAGTGTTAATAAAATCCCGTGCACAAAACTCTTCTTACACGCATTGGTTAAGTCCCTGTCACCCTCTTCAACCACACTTTGCAACCACTCAACAAGCGATGAAATGTACTCAATTACAGGGTTCCTGATATTTTTGGAAACATTTTTAATTTCACAAGCGAGTGAATTGTTATCAGTAGAGAATTTCACGTAACAACCCAAACCCAGCACATATTTCTTGAAGATTAACCGAAGGGTTAAGGCACCAGCATCACTTTCTCTAACACGAGGGCTATGTACCAGCTTCATTGCCCATCTAATTATGTTGTCAATGGAATTATTTTCACAAATTCCAGGAAGAGGTGTTGGAAAACAGAAGAGGATGTGAAAGGCATGCTCACGAAGACGGTCCCAGCTATCAACAATGGATCCCACAAGAGACATGGTTGAGTCAGGTGAGGTGATGCCGTCTCCATAAGGGTAGAGGAAACTTGAATTTTGTTTGAGCGTGTTTATTGGCCAGATATCTATCATTGTTAAAATAAGCTCCATGGCCATGGTTTTTCTTTCGTATGGTGCTGAAGGGTAGCATGAGTAGAAGAGGAAGCGACTGAACCAATTCATGAACTGGAAAAGGTCCTCTGCCTTGTGTGTGCTTTCATCAATGGAACTTGCTGATTTCCACGAGCCTTGTTTAACCTGTGATGAAACTAGCTTAGTCTATGTCAAGTACAGAATGACAGCTAATCAGTTATAAAATATGCTCTAAGAAAATAAAAATGTCACCACAAATCCTATAAGAAAACTCCATTAAACACAACACAACTTACTACCAAATAACACCAATAAATTCAAAAAAATAGTTGTAGCTTGGTTAGTAGGATATAGTAAAGAATGACTTATTAAAAGGATGAGCAAAGGTGTTACATTTAACACAGTGCACTTCTCCAACACATTGTTAATGTTGCATATTTTTTTAAAGTACTCCAAAAGGTTGATTGCCAGTTACAAACAGGAGGATATAGGGTATTATGGCAAAATATCACAAACAAAAGGCCTAATTTGCATAAAACCAATTTTAATCAACATAAATAGACATGCCATAAGTTTCATTAATCTAGTAAGCTACTGAGATTTGAGGAAGAACGCAGTCGTCTCACATTTTTATTGCACTCATTCTCTCACACTTCCTGTTCTGGACAGGTCACAGATATAGACGTCCTGCCACTTTAGAGTATACTCTTCTGATGAGTCTGACTCGGTATGAGGTGTAGCAGTCATTGGAGATGGCTTGTTAGCTTGTATTTTTTACTTGTCTTTAGACTCTCCAGTGTGTTATTGATGTTACTGTGTTTGGTTTGTGGTTCTTTTGTTTCTTACTCCTCATATTCGGTGTATAAGGGTTGAGGGGGAGGGGGGGGATCTATAGTACTAGACATGTTTGGAGGAGTCTGTTTGATGGGTTATTTTGAACAGTCTTAAAAGAGTGATGAAACAAACTTAATTTAACGATTTCTGCAACTGTATGAGTGGCTCTATGCCAATGAAAAGAAAAGGAAAAGAAAAAAGAAGGCTACTGAGGAGGCACCAACCTGTCTATCTAGTGCCGTGCGAACTCGAGAGAAGAACTTCCTGAAAAGACTTGTCCATTTCATCTGAAAGGCTGTTGAGCTGCACCTCATGTTTAGTGGGACCACTTTCTGCATCAGGTTAAGCTCTAGAGCTGAAGGCAAGCTCGAGGTTTTAGGGTTTAGAAACAGTGACTCGGCTGCATCTATTCTAACAGTATTATCAGAGTGCATCAAAGAGAGAACAAACCACTCCACAGGAACCCTAACATTTACACCTTTAACCAAAATAATTGCAGTATGGTCGGAATCAGATGGATCAGAATCAATATCTCCTTCAATTAGAGCCATGGTTCGAGACACCTTTATTAGAGAAACCAAGGCGGCTATACACTGGTCAAGTTTTAAATCTGATTTCAATTTGGTCTCTCTAATCCCTGGGCCAATAGTGATAAATTCAAGCATTGGAAAAATGCTGTCAACATCTACATCTAAAACAGCAGGCAAAGCATAGGTATTCAAATTGGTACGAAGTTTGGAGTGACCCGATACTAGCCCTTGCATTAGAGGAGGGAGGGAAAGAGCCCTGAAAGCTTCATACCCTTTTTCAATCCCATATTCGCTCCAACATCCGTCTCTTAAGATCTCCAGAAAGCATTTCAAGAATGATGTGACAGCACAACACACATCATCATCTATGTATGCATATGTCGTTTCTAAAAGGAGGTTCGAATTCAATTTCAGAAGAGAATTCGCACCCAACCGTCTAGTAAGAGAGGCCAGAGGAACATATCTTCCTTTGCAACGCGGCCCAAGGCGGAGAAGATCCTGGGCAATTTTGGAAAGAAAAGATTTGGTTGTGCCATTATCTTTGGAGGAAGGAAGGGATGACTCGATATCCAACAAGAGATCAAAGATGAGATGCACTTGCCTCACTGTCTGGCTTAATGAATCTTCAAGATTGTTCCAGATGATTCTGAGTAAACGGGCTTTTACCTCCTCTGAGAATGGCTCATACCCATTGGAGAAATTAGTTAGGCCAGATAACAGAGATGTTTTGATCTGTTGCAGGCAGATTTGAGTCACAGTTAGGGCATGAAAGTTGAAATGGCTATCAATAGGATTCTCACAATAATTGCATAGCTCAGGGAGTATTCCACTATACAGTATAGTCCATGGTGAAGCATTTACGGAACCAGTAACATTAGCATTTAGTACTTCTCTGGGTATAGCTGTTAAAATCCCTCTAAGCAAGCAAAGCCTGCTCAAAATTGAGAGATCTCTAGTTCCTTCAATCAAATCTGAATAACAAATCGGCCCATTAGAATTTTCATCAGGCAAAGCTCCGAATAATTTATGTGAGATGAAAGTGGAGAGCTCAGCACGCCCCATGAAAGCTTGGATTGCTGCACAGAAACTCACTGCAGAGGCAATTAAACAATCCCGAGAAAAGGACGATGAGTTTAAAACAGTCAAAATCGTACTCAGAGAAGTTCTAAAAATATTTGAAGAATTCTCTGAGTTAACAAATTTTGATGGATACCTCTGGAGCAAGTAATACATGCATGACATGGCATCTTGGCACTGCTCCATGACAACTGGTGATGGGCGGGACCCACTAGAAACATCTAGAAGTACACTCTCCAACCCAAAAACCACATCCATTGCAACTCTGTCATAACATTTCTCTACTATCTCGTCTAAAATCCCCAATTTGGGGTAACCAATTAGGGACAATGTGCACCGAGAAACCAGAAACCTCTTCTTTTCCTTTTTCCCCAAATTACCATACTCTTCACATAGCGTGGCAAAGCAACTGCTTATCACATGGTGGAATTTGTGGCATTTGTTCAATGCAGATATTAAAGTTCGATGAAGAGGCAAGGAGTTCTCTAGGAAGAGAATTTCCAAGTAGAATCGAGCTGCGGTTGAAATTGTGTCGCCAGAGACTTGCGGGTCGGCGAGCAAATTAATGAAGGACGAGGCAAGTTTCTTCACTTCATCTAGTTGCGCATAAGTGGAGTTCAGGGAAGCAAAGAGCTTTACTTCAGAAAAGAAATTGGAGGAGTTAGAGGTGTCAGAAGCTATGAGATCGAGCGATTCAATGTAGGATTTGGGGAAAACAACTGAGGTGTAGGTGTACTTGTGGCGGTGTTGCAATGATCGCCACTTTGAGGACATGATTCTCCTCCGCTAAATAATTGGCCTGCTAACAAATATAAAACAAAAGTTCAACTGGACACTCGTAGTAAAAAGAAAAATGGTAGTACTGCCATTCATACGTGTATGTAAGTGTGTGTGGGTGAGCAAAAGGTGGTAGCAAAGACCAGTTTCCATCACCTTCCCCAAACAAACATAAGTTCATCATTACAACCTAGACAATAGTGAATGGACTGTTTGAAAATGATTTTACCTGGTAGCGGCTGTTGGGCACGCCTATCTTGTAGATTTCTGAAAAGTGCTCTTAAAATCAGTTTAAAATCGTTGGTTTCCCGCGAGAAAAGAATGGTACAAGAGAATAGAGGAAGAGCAGGCTGGTGCCGGGTGGTGGGTGCTCGGAAGGGTACAAAGTTAAATTAGGGTTTTACTTTGCAACGACAGATGAACCGGGGTTTTGCGCAAATCGTTTGGGTTGGTGTTGAGGCCTGTCGCAACTCGCAAGGCCTACTTAAATGGGCCGGATAGTAGAAAAGGTCATATCCAAAATCGAATTCGGATTTCCTAAAGTCACTTAAATTTTGCTTTTGAATATGGACCGTTCGATTTTCTTTGGCACGAATATTAAAGGATCCCCGTGCATTCCACCTCGTGGCCGAATTGGCCGGAATTCTGATCGGACGGTCCGACCTAAACTCAAAATTTGGGTTACTATAGGGAATCCGGACCCACAAAAATCAGGCAGGATCCAACCAACCCGTTTAGACATCCGGAAAACTTTTCCTCTCTAATTCTAATTCTCTGTTCAATTTCTTTTATCCATGGAGCCTCGCTGTCTAAGCCGTTCAGGGACAAGATCTCTGCGCCTCCTTGCTCGCAAGTCATCCCATCGCGGAGCTCCTGTTGCTCCATTTCCTCCGACCCGAATCCGCATGTCCTCTAGTTGTAATTTCCTTCGTACCGCAACCCGTTGACAATGGTAAATTAATATGCTCTAAAACTTACATTGGCTTCTGACAACCCAGGTCCAGGCGCACAGAGGCGGAGATTGTACGATGGGCTGCTATTGGACGCCGGTGGCACGCTTCTCCAGCTTGCGAGGCCTGTTGAAGCGACTTATGCTTCAATCGGGAGAAAATATGGTCTGATTATAAGCAAATTTTGCTTTTCTTGATCACCTCTGCAAATTGCGACAAAATGCCATTTTCTCACACATGAAATTTGTCGGTGTTATTATTTATTTATTTTTGTTAGGATTGGTTATGAGCGAGAGTGAGATAAAGCAGGGGTTTAGAAGGGCATTCGCTGCACCATGGCCACAGAAGCTTCGTTATGAGGTTAATGTTGTGTCAAAAATTCCACTATATTTTTGTTTCCAGAATTATTCAGAGCAAAATTGTTGAACTGAGTGTTGAATTTCTTGCCCACTAAATGTTTTGATAAACAATAGTATTAACGGAACCCTTCACATTTGAGACTTCAATGAGTCCCCGATTTGGTACTTCAGCACTAATTTTGATGGATCCTCCATATTTAATTATTGAAAACTAGCACATTATCTCAGCCAATATTAAACTAGAACAATTAAAAGCAAAATAAATTCTGTAACTTAATACACTTGAGCTTACCATTAACTAATACCTACCCCAAAAACAAAATTTCCATATCCAACATTAGAGTATATGTATCAAAAAACAACCATGGGCATAAAATCTGTCAGCACATGAAAATGAAAATAAGCCTCTGAAATTACCCAAATGAAGGGAAGCGGGAAGAGGAACCTAATCCTTTTTCTCTTACTACTGAGTTCAAATCTTACAAGGTGAATGGATGGTATTATGAACATAGGAGAACCGATAAATTCACCAGTTTTTCTTTCAAAAAATGGGATCTAACCATTTTACTTCCCTGCCACTCCATATTTGCTCCATTCATTTTCCCTCTAAACTGAGGACCACTTCTTACATATAGAATAGCACAACACATAAGATGCGATATTTCAGAGGCTTTAGTTTCCTTATCCAATGTTCAGTTCCTTTGCGCATAGCAAAATTTAAGATAAATTTCTTTATTGGGTTGGGAATACTAATAAGAGACTAATTAAAATGAATACAGTTTTATCTTAAATTGATTGAACTATATAATGTGTCTGCAGTATACAATGAATTTTAAACAGTCCAAATCAGGTCAAGTCCCAAAAAGGTGTTGGGTCAACTCATAGTTAAAATCGGCATTACCACTGGAGGTTTTATCAAATCATGTTAAAGAGATGCTTTCCCTGATTTACAGGGTGATGGCCGGCCATTTTGGAGGCTTATTGTTTCGGAGGCAACTGGCTGTGCTGATAATGGCTATTTTGAAGAAGTATACGAGGTTCACTCTTCACCTTATGCATCTCTTATATTATTTTCTTTTCAGAGCACCTTATGACAGTAAATGTGACAGTTACTTGTTGCCAGCACTTTGCACATGGTGATGCATGGCGGTTACCAGCAGGTGCTTATGAAACATTGCATGAGCTCAAAGATGCTGGAGGTTCTACGATTTACTTATCATTCCCCTCGATTTTTATTTTCCTTTTTTAAACCTTCTTTAAGATCTTCTTGTTGTTGTTTCGTTATTTCTTTCTAGTACAGTTAAGCTGGCAGTTGTCTCGAATTTTGATACTCGCTTAAGGAAGTTATTGAAGGACCTTGGTGTTGCTGACTTGTAAGTCTTCTTGCCCCCCTTCAAAATAGGAGCTATTTCTCATAACGCTTAGAAGATGATAATTGGTTGATATATAGTCTCTGTCATTAATGAGAAGATATTTAATTGTCAAAATATATGAACTAGGGCTTAAAGTGACGGCACTTCATTAGCCTGCATGTGTATTCTATGTAAAGCTGATTTGATAGGTTGAATTTTGAATTTTGTTACTCTTGTCTAAGATTTGACGCCAATATAATATCTTCAGAGGTCGGGTATGAAAAACCAGCTCCAGAGATCTTCAGTGTAGCTTTAGGTACATCATTTCTTGTAATAGTAAAATTATTTTTAATTTCTCTGTTGCAAGCTCAAGCCCTCGTAAGATCCTTTTTTAAGAGAAATTTCTGTGCAAATGAGTACCCATTTCAACTGAGTAGCATTTTACAAAGCAAAATTACCCCATTATTCCTCGCCAGAACCAACAAGAAAACTGGAAACTGACCTAACCCGCCTAATTTAACAAAGCAAGCACTACTAGAAATTATAGCATGATAATCCAACTTAGATTCAGAACAACTAGATAAAGCCAAAAACATATTGCCATAAAAAAAAAAGGTTGAAATTATCTCTTTTCTTCTACTGGGCTCTCAACGCCTGCACTTGTCCCTGTACCGTCAAGTGCCTCTGTAGGTCACTCATCTGAATTTAGATGCATAAATTATCTCTTTTGTCTCAGTTTGATTTGATGATTCAATAACCTGTTGATAGATCAAATAAAAGTAGAGGCCAGCAAGACCGTACACATAGGAGATGATGAGAAGGCTGACAAGGCAGGTGCTTATGCCGTCGGAATCAATTGCTGGTATTTAACTTGCTTTTTCCTGAGTTCATTGTATGTGAAGTTACAAGGATCTTGGGACAACCCAATGCTTGTTTCTAATACAAGTCTACTTTTTATTTTTTTATTTAAGGACAAGTTTTACGTTCTTATTCGTTGTAGGTTGTGGGGTTTAGATGTGAAGGACTTTGCTGAGATTCGTAAGCGGATTCTGCCAGAAGAGCAGTAAATTTTGGTTTCTCATGTGGATCTGTAGTCCGATGCTTCTTTTTAAGGAGGGGAAGAATGGGGATTAACTAGCCGAAGAAATAAGCTTAATGTTTTCTGTTTAAGTCTTTTTAAAATTTCTTCAGTTGTAATAACCCATTGAGGGATTTCAAATTACTATTCTCAAATTTATTAAGAGTAAGGTTAAAATGCACTATTGGTTTTGTGCTCCAATCATGCTCCACGTTTTTTTCTCCAATTTCAAAGTTCGAACAATCGATCCGAACCGCTCAATATGATCTTCATATTAAAATGTGTTTGGAGACAATTTTATATTTTTTGAAATTTTTTTATTATTTTTTTAGATAGGTACAAAATCACTGTTTTGGATGGTCTAGAATCTTCTTAACACAGTAATTTTGTACCTATCTAAAAAATTAGTAAAAAAATTTCAAAAAATATAAAATTTGGTCTCCAAACACATTTTAATACAAAGATCATGGTGAACGGTTCGAATTGACTGTTCGGACTTTAAAAATGAAAATAAGAATGTGGAGCATGACTGGAGCACAAAACCAATGGTGCATTTTAACCCTACTCTTTTTTAATAACAAAATTAGTTGGTTCCGTATTTTTGATGCACTTGTTACATGCAGATGAAAATTTGCATTATTTTGACTTTATTTGGCTATGCATCACAAGAGAGGTGTAGTCAGGATTTTTAATAGGAGTAGGCAAAAAAATTTACTAGTACGACTAGCAGTTGCTTACTGTCGTGAATTAGCTAATTTAGACTATAGGTTAACTATAAGTTATCTATTTAGAGGTAGGTAAAAAAATTTCTTCGAGTAGGCAACAATCTAGTTATATATAGATCTATAATTGTTTTTCAAAATTCAAAGTAGACAACTGTCTATTCATAATTCAATGTGGTTCTGTCACTAAGATCACAAGCTAAGTAATATCAATTGATCAAACTTTATGGATTGTTTTCGTCTCTTAATGGCCATCAAATTGGAATTTAATTTCTTTAACTTTTTATATCTATGTAATTGAAATGATAAAAAATCACATCTAATAATTTTAATGTGTCGATTTAGGTACGAATGAAAATACCTCTGGTTTTCGATCCCTCGAACTCAAAGATATAGTGAACCAACTATTTGTTTCCCTCTTTTAGTTTTGTGTATAAATAAATGCATAAATGTCGACCGAATTTTATACTGTTCCACAAGATTATTAATCACTAAAATCAATAATTGGATTTTTTTTTTTTTTTTTTTGCTTATTCTGTATACTGTTCCACAAGATTATTAACATATCATGCTAAAAAAAAATCCAATTATTGATTTTACTGATTGTCGCCTTCAACGAAGGAATTATATCTTTAACAAGAAAACAAGAGTGAGGCTATAGTGCTATGCACAGCACGGATTGAGCCGTGCTACGGCTCAATATTTAAGTTTTCAAAATTTTAACGGTGAATCTGAATCGTTCAATATTATTGTAAAATGAATATGTACTTGTAAATCAAATTTTATATTTTTTCGAACTTTTTTATTATTTTTTTAAATAGGTAGAAAATCACTGTTTTTGAATCAGATCAAGTGATATTCTACCTATCTAAAAAAATAGTAAATAAATTCAAAAAAATGTAAAATTTGATTTGCAAGTACATATTTATTTTATAATCATGTTGAACGGTTCGGATCGACCGTTAGAATTTTAAAAATTCAAATATTGAGCCGTAGCACGGACCAAACCGTGCTATGCATAGTACCGTAGCCTCACTCAGAAAACAATTAGATGCACCGCTGTTCATTACAATTACCAAATTGCCACCTTCATAGAAAATAAAATAAAATAAATAGAGTGAAACATGCCCTTATGATGCGATCATTTAACTTGTACTTGCGTGGTTCTATGGCCAAACGAACCACAGGCACTGTTCTAATAAAAACAGTTGGACACGGTGTGTTATGATCTGACTTGGACACTTGGACACGGTGTGTTATGACTCTGTGCGGAAATCGGAATAACAGACTTTTGTTGGTATTTTGGGATTTTGAAGAGGAAATTCTAGGAGTTTTCAGATGAATTACGGCTTTTCAAAAGGAACTAAATCTTATGCCCACAAGTGGGTTTGAAATTCCTGCCAACAGGTCTATCTGTTCATTTATTTATGATTTGAACGGACATGATATAAGTATTGATTGTGTCTTTTCAAAACCATTCCCTCTCCATGTATGAATCATGACCGTCCAGATCATGGATAAATGGACGGATGGACCATATTGGCAGGAATTTCCTCCTCATATGTGGGCAGGAGATTTGATTCCTTTCAAAAGTGGCGCGAGATAAGAGATGGATTTGTGATAATTTCAGAGAAAGTTGAAGGGTCTTTAATTAGTGAAAAAATACGGTAGAAGACAGAACGACAATGTTAATATTAACACCAATTTACTTTATTCGTACTTTAAAAAAAAAAAATAATAATAACTAGATTTGATAGAATAAGTCATTGATCCAGTGGCAAATATAAAGAGTAGGAGGTTACAAATTCAAAAGCTGATGAAAAAAATCTCTTGTAAATGTTAAATAATTAGATAATTTCCAACTTTTACTTCAAAAAAAAAAAAAAAATTAATTATATTACAACTCGCACAAAACAAATACATATATAAAAATACTCCGCTAATAGCACTAACAACTACCAGTACTACACCACCGACACACTTTCTATAATTAACCATCCACTACTTCTAAATATTGCATGATATGAAATAAATAATTAACTATTTCTAAATATCCTAAATTAATTAACTACTTCTAAATTTTGACGGACTTACTGGATAACAGTTCGTTACAAGCCAATTATGACTATAATAACTCTGAATCACAAAAGAGGAGGGTTCAAATGCCTCCATTTTGTTTGCCTCCACCATGTCTCTATTTTTAAAAACTTTAATAACTTCAAATTTAAAACTTAAAAGTCAAAATAAAACCGTTGGATATGATCTACAACAATTTATGTGCTCATAAAAAATTATCACATTTTGATTTTGTTTTTATGTGAATCAATAAGTTGAAAAATCAACGTCTATAAATTATCCACATTAGTACATATTTTACAAGCTCTTGATGACAACCAAAACAAAATTGAAATGTCATAATTTTTTACACATTCATAGATAAAATGATGTAGATCATATCCAACGGTTTTATTTTGATTTTTTAGTTTTAAATTTTGAGTTATTAAAGTTTTTAAAAATGGAGGCATGGTGGAGGCATGAAAAATGGAGGCATTTGAACCATCCTCATCATAAAAAGTGTAAAACATCAAAGTTATAGCTCTCGTCGTCTATTTTTCAAAGCACTGGACTTGTAGTAAGAATGTTATGATTAAAGAGGAGGGATCCGATTACAACACTTTTGAGTTACCACAAAGTTACCACAACCATTTTTTTCATTTTCAAAGTCCAAATCGTCAATCCAAACCGTTCAACATGATCTCCACAATAAAATGTGCTTGCAGATCAAATTTTACATTTTTTGAATTTTTTTACTATTTATTAAGATGGGTACAAAATTCAATGGTCTGAATTTGACTAGTTTTTGTAAAATACTTAATAAATAGTAAAAAAATTCAAATAAAATATAAAATTTGATCTGCAAGCACATTTTATTGTGGAGATCATGTTGTCAGTTTGAATCGACGATTTAGACTTTGAAAATAAAAAAAATAATTGTGGTAACTTTGTGGTAACTCAAAAGTGTTGTAATCGGATTCCTCCTCATAATTAAAATAGTAACCAAAGATCAATTTGAGAACTATTTGTATTGTATGTCGCATTTCTCTCTGATTTGTATGTGACAACCTGTTTGCCTTCAAACTTGTCTTGAAAACTTTTTGTGATATTTTTAATTTGAGTGGTTGTCAAGTCATACGGGTCATAACAGGGTCCGACTCTGCTGCTTTTCTTACAGAAAAGCAGCACCATCTTCTTTTTGTGTCTATCTCTCTCTTCAAAAGAGGAGGAGAGAGAGAAGAGAGAGAGAAAGAGGAGAGAGATAGAGAGGATAGCAGGAGAAGAGGAGTGATTTGAAGAGCACCGGATCTCAATCCGTCATGACAAGGTGCCCGGTATTTCAGGCACAGCGCGTCAGATCCATAGCGCACTAAACCAACCTTCAGCATCTTTTGCCTTTGTATAGCCATTAATAATTTAACATCATCAACTTGTTCGTACTGTTCCGAGTTAAGCTACACGGGGTGTTCATCACCCCTTACGATTATGTACACCTATTTCATATATATTTTTTTTCAGAACGAGAATTTCTAATGTGTATATACAAACTTTCAAAATGAACAATTTCTCCATAAAAACTTAACATTATTTTTTTTCTATTCCCTTTTATTTATTTAACTTTTTATTTAGTTATTATAAAAAATTAATTGATAAATATACTCTTTAATTTAAATAGAGGTATTCATTATAGCGTTTGAGCAAAACTAGAGTGTGATGTGCTCTCCAAGAGAGGTTGGTAAGCACACCTCTAAAAGACTATTGGATTGGCTTCCAATGATGAATCAAAACTGTTGAAATCATCTACTTCGTGAGTGAATGTATGTACATGCAAATTTTTTAAAGTTTCAAATTCATTTAGCACATGAGTAAGCAGTCAAAACAACATTTTATAAGTTATTTTTTAAAATGTTTTATGTATTCATTTTTTATTATTTTTTTACCGCTTGACCATGTACTAAATGAATTTGAAACTTTAAAATTTTTGCATGTACACGCATCACTCACGAAATATATGAATTTCAAACTTTGAGAAGGTACTGTAGGAACACAAGATTTAGAAAGTATATACTCTCTCTTTAGAAAGACCTGGTAAAGAAGAAGGTACCATAGGAACACAATCCTTCGAAGGTACATCATGTGACTCTTTAGAAAAACCCGGGGAATTTTAAATAACATAAGAGGACACATATTCATGTTCAACATTTTGGATTCGTAGTTCGAAGTCAATCCGATAGCCTTTTGATGTGTGTTCACCAAATAAGCACATCACACCGTAGTTTTGCTCATGATGTTTTATGAGAAAATTGGTTATTTTGAAATTTGTATGGGCACACTAGAAATTCTCCCTAAAGGTCGACTCCCATAAATCATTGCTTCAAAGTGTACGAGATTGTAACACAAAGGAACGAAATATCTACTTTTAAGTTGGCTTCATCCAAACAAAAACACAAGATAATTTTCCTTTTTGCCTGGCAAGGAAAGGCAGTCGGCAACCACTATACACTAACAACATAACAAGCCGATAGTTAAGCACATGTAAATAGAAGGGCAAAAAAAACATAAACCAGAAACTATTCATACTGAGAAGATACTTTAATTCGATACCATGATAAAGCTTAGCAAAATATCAAAATGAAGAGAACAAATACTAAACAGCTAATCCTACTGATGACATGCAGCTTTTATGTTAAATAGTCTTAAACAGAGAACATCAAGTTCCAAAACCCAAAACACAACCCCCACCGACCCAATATGAGAACCAAGCCTAATTTTTTAAGCCAAGTACCTGTACAGCCTCCTATCAACCTTATCCCTCTCCAGAAACTCACGCTCAATAAGGGACTCGATGCGCTTCTTTATCACAACAGGGTTTGGTAAGAACCGTGCCTGGAGCTGGTTTGTCACCTCTGTCACTATGCTGTTATGATCCAAGACACGCCTCGACTTCATAACACGCACAATAGCAGCCTCAATCTGGGGCTTCCTATCCTCCTCCACACGCTGACGCGTCTCCATCTTCTCCGGCTCAGTCTCTTTCTGTGCCACTACAGTGCCAATCTTGACCTTCACAAGCTTGCTTGTAAACTTGTCGTTGAATAAAAATGCATCATCCTCTGAGATGTCCCTGCTCATTGGCTCCTTGCGGAGGACGTTTTTGCCCCTGACACATGCCAGTGACTGGAGGCATCGCTTCAGGTCAGGACCTGGTATCTCAGTTGCCTGTTCGATTTCTCTATATGTTAACCGATCAGCTGAGTTAAACAGCATGAGAACACACATTTGGTAGGTAGATACATTCAGCTCATGTTTCTGTCCTTTGCCGAAAGTAGCCTTTAAATCAGCATGACCCATGTTTGTCTGCCACGTTAACCTTCTCCCATTGTGTGTCCCCAAGTAGTACGCCTTGAACTTCTCGCACACAACCACAATCTCAGCTGGGAGGATACACGTATTGATGGCCTGGGTTGGCCATGACCCGGTTGTCAGAATCTGGACAGTAATACCAGGCATATCAGCCATGTCCAAGCCATAAGGGCTGTTATAAAATCCCTGCATGGTATCATGTGAGGTCTTGATATCATTAAACATCCCCTCCAGTTTGGACGTGAACTGGTAGCCACATTCAGTTTTTAATTTCAAAATCATGCCCCTCTCAGCCTCCTCTGACACCGACTTGGCAGAGAGTAGCCGTTTTGCTAGATGCTGCTTATAGTATTTTTCAAATACATCCTTCTCTTGCAAATATCTAAATAGCACCAATACCCGGTCGAGCACCTGGTCAACATCATCATCAGAGGCCCCTTTCACCCCCTTGCGAAGGGCGTCGTCTACAAAGAGTGAAATGAATTCGGGTGACCGGTTATTTATGTTTATGAAAAACTCAAATGAGCCATTGAGTGCATTCTGGAATGCCTTATCATTGTTAAACGACTTGGTAATAATCTCATTGTATTTTTCTCTCATGTCCAGCAGCCGTTGGATGAAGTCAACTGGGTCCTTCAACCGATCTGGGTCAGTTACCAGTTGCTTACCTGTTTCCTTCAAATGCGAGGCCATCACATCCTTTATTAGATTTAAACCGTTAGGGACCCGCTTGAACAGGTTGTACATACAGTTCAGATCTTCATACATATTATCTACTAGCATTGGAATAAGTCCAGAGTTCTCCATATGCACCAGCCTATTCATGTGGATCTCTACCAATTCCTTCTCTACCACGGCAGTTATCTTTTGCTCTGTTTTGCTGTCCAAGTAGTGCGAGACCCGCTCCACTTCTTCATTGATTCTCTTCTCAGCCATCCTCAGGTAGTTACTACAGTTGTAAACCTCTATATACTGTTGAGACTCACCACTGTAGAAGCTTGCAGATACATCCAAAAATGATTTCTCAAAAACCTCCTGGTACACTGATGAGCCCAATTCAGTAAGCATCTTGGTCACATTCCTCATAAGCCCGCGGTTAATCACCTCACCCATCCTCTCTCTGTGTATTTGCTCAAGTAGTGTATCAACCAGCCGGGTTTGAATCTTTGCTGAATGGATTATGTGGTCCCGCCAGAGATTGAGCCCCAGTTCATAGACAGGTGTCTTGTGGTGAGACGGTATGTAGGTGCGGTCCATGTACATCAGTACATCTCGAATCATTTGCATGGACTTGGTATGGTCGGTCCATTTGCGATTGAGTTCATCTAGAAATGAGCCTTGAGCTGACTCTATTGATTTCCCCATTTCTTTCAGGTGCCTCGTCACTGTCATAACTAATCCATTGTATTGCCTGTCGCCAAATTTGTACAAGACCATATTATATGCATTCCTGCAAAAAAGATACTTGTAAGAAGAATAAAGAAATTTAAAGAGAAACTTCTTTTCCCATTCAAAATCATGAATGTGTAGCTGAATTTTTTTTTCATATGCTTTTAGATATCTTTTGGCATGAGAAAGGAAATAACAAAAATTGCATATGACGCTCCTTGAGCTGATCTGAGAAATTGAGCATGATCTATATTCGTTCATGTCTCTTTCCTAGTGTTATCAACAAGGATATAATTAAAGAACACATTCAAGAAAGCTTCTAGGTCGTGTTATTTGCCACAAGCCGTGTGCTTAGAGGAAAAATAAAGAAAAAAAGAAGAGAAGAAAACAATTATAACTTTATTTATAGTATTACTATCTGAATTACATCACCTCAGCTGATGCTAAGTTTACAATAACAAAGTTTACAGCTCCACGATGAAAGGCGTAGAGTTAGGAAAACTCATTATCAAGTATGTATTGTGCTTGGCAATCTCTCTGCCAAAACTTATCGCATACATAAATTGCGGGCCTGAAACAGATCGATTGTAAAATTATTTCCATCTATTAAAGAGAAGCTGTCGATTTATTCTATCTTAAACTTTTCACATACATAAATTGCGGCCTTCAAACAGATCAATTGTAAATTTATTCTATCTATTAAAGAGAAGCTATCAATTGTAATCGCCTCAGCTGATGCTTAGTTTCCAATAATAAAGTTTATAGCTTCACAATTAAAGGCATAGAGTCAGGAAAACTCGTTATCAAGTACCAATAATGTATCGTGATTGGCAATCTCTCTGCCAAAACTTTTCGCATACATAAATTGCAGCTTTCAAACAAATTGATCGTATATTTATTCTATCTATTAAAGAGAAGCTGTCAATTTTTTTTTTCTTAAACCAAGTAATATAGTTTATAGCTCCACAATTAAAGGCATAGAGTTCAGAAAACTCGTTATTGAGTACCAATAATGTATCGTGTTTGGTGATCTCTCTGCCAAAACTTTTTGCATACATAGATTGTGTGCGGCCCTCAAACAAATCAATTGTAAATTTATTCTGTCTATTAAAGAGAAGCTACCAATTTAATTTTTTTTTCTTTTAAAATACTGTAAGTTAGTCTGAACAGAAGCATTCGCTAGCTTTGCAACAACAGACTTACAATTAAAATCCAAGTGCATGGATGCTGACTTCACTCTCTCACATAGTTGGGGAGAGGTGAAGTAGCAGTTTTGTTAATGCAACCAGGCCTCTGGCCTTATTTTAAAAAAAAAAATTCGCAATTCAAGTTCTAACTAAACATATTTGTGCAGTACAGGCTACTAAAACTGTAAACACTTTGCTAAAATTATGAGCAACAGGCGCAGAGAAACTAATGATGATAAAAAACAACCTACTGGAAGACTATTGCCTAGCTTTCCATCCAATACCTAATTAGACATAATTTTAGGTGCTCCCCAATTTTTCCAATTATTACATAACTTCTTCCTAATATCTAACCCCAGGACATCAGGGGTACTAAATCAAAAGCATAGGTTTCGTTGCTCCCTGGGCGAACCACATGCATAATATAAAACAGCCAAATTCAAATATCCCAACTTCAATTGAGACTAAAATTGCCCCGCGTAAAATTACGAAACAAACAAAAACGAGGGTTACCTGTAAAGCTCCTCGAAGCTAAGCCCGCTAGCGTTGTGGTTGTAAATCTCGTTAATCGCGTGCTCGATGATTTGCCATGTGCGATCAGCGTACTTAGGATCGACCTCGATCCTGTGCTTGTAGGCCTCGATCTTAAACGCCTTCTTCTTGGATGGATTACTCATCGCTCAACTCTCCGACGAAACTAGGGTTTCGGGAAGAGATAGAGAGAAGATGGAAGAAAAAAAGGGGAGAAGAAAGAAAAAGCAGGAGTCGGAGGGGAAGAGACCTTTTTTAATGGAAAACGAAGAGGGAAAGAATTTTAGGGAAACCTCGCGATGGTCTGTTTCTCTCTTCTTATTTTTTTTCTTTTATATTTCTAAATCGATTATTGGAATAATATTAGGGTTAATGATGATAATAGTTAATACGTTAATAATTATTTTCCTTTCTCATTTACAGCTGTGAAATTCATTTCTGGAGTTATATTTTTGGAGAATTTCATGTATGCCCCTCAAAAACCTCAAAATTATATATTTCCTCTAAAATTCATAATACCATAAATTTTAAGAACTCACAAATACTCAATTTAATGTTTTTTTTATTCTTTTTTACTTTCTATGCATCACAAGTAGAGAAATTAACTATTTGCAGGGGTGTAAACGGATCAAATATTATCCGTCCATATCTGAATTTGTATCCAAAAACTAGATACGGATATCCAATATCCGAATATTTGTGCTGATACAGATACGAATAAATTTTAATTATATGTATCTGAATAGTAGATATATTCCATATAGTTTAATATATATTATGAAAAAAATGTATGTATATATCTACGATATCTCATATGTATCTGTTTAATATCTAATATGTATTTGTATCGGTCTAATATTTGTTCTATATCCAAAAAATAAAAGTAGATACAGATATGGTTTTACCACTATCTGATCCATTTGTACCCCTAACTATTTGTTCTCAATTAGAGACTGAACATTTTTCTTACACGGACTACGCATTTTATTTTATAAATTTAAAATGAGTTTTAATTCCCTTTTAGAATAAAATTTAGAGAGGTAAATATGATATTATGAATTTCAGAAGAAAAATAAGTAATTTCAATGTTTTTTAGGAGTGTAGCTAAAATTTCCCCTGTATTTTTAGATTGGCCCGTAAAGTTATTAATTAATTCCCTTTCTTGCTTGTTGTGTGGCATTTATGTTTGCGTGTACATACATATACAATGACCTTTGTATTGAGAATTTTTGACGGATATAGTACTCTACCTTTTCAATAAATTTTGATAGAGACGGTTCCTTCTGAATTCTGATGTCACAAATAGGTCAAGAACTCGAGGAGGTCTAGATTGTTATACTTAAATATTTTTGGATCTGACTCACCTACTTTATTTAGAGAAAAGCAGCATTCTGCTTTTCCGATTCCAACCATTCAAAATTTTCTATTCACGTATCTTGATAAAAAAAAAATTTCATGCACAAATCTCAACGAATTTGAATGGTTAGGATTGGAAAAGTAGAACTCTGTTTTTTTCTAAGAAAAACAGCAGAGTCCATTCCAATATTTTTGTATGCATCTATTATGTTTTAATTTTCAGAAATTTAATATTTAGAATTTAAATCTGAATATCAAAATTGTAAGACGTGGTTAATATTATTTTTCTGTGCATGCATGAAGATTTATGATAGTCTTTACTTAAATTATTCTTATGCATCCATTGTGTTCTGATTTTCAGAAATTTATTAATTTAAAATTTAAAATCTGAATATCAAAATAAATCGAAGGATGTGGTTTATATAATTTTTTCTGTGCATCCGTGAAAAATCGTGATATTTTGATAGTGTTTGATTGACAATCAAAGCTTATAAAATATATGATGTAGATATTTCATAAACTGTTATATTTTAAGATTTTGATATTTTATAAACATATAAACCTCTTTCTAGCAAACAACAGTTTAAATTTGTAACCCTTAACTGTATTTTTTAGATTTCTCCTACATTTTACTTTACTTCACACAAACGAGCCCGAAAGTTTTAAAGTTAGCATCCCAAAAAATATCAAACCTAAAAATCACTGTTTTTGGAAAATTCTAAATCTACCACGGCCGCACCGGTGTTCTGCGGCCCCATTTCTCCAGGACCGCAGAATGTCAGAGCGGTCCCAGGGCCGCACAATGCCTCGGTGCCCCCTCTTCTTTTATAATTCCATCCATAATAGAGAAATTCATTTCACACTCTCATCTGGACAACACCTCTGATCTGTAAGTTTTTTTTCCTCTTCTTTTCAATTTTTTTATTTTTTAGTAGGTTAATAATTAATTTAGTTAATTTTTAATTTTAGGTTTCTTGTGTATTGGATTCAAAATGGCTCTTATGGTATCCATTTATACTGGTGGAGATGTTTTAACAAGTCCTAATGGGGTTTATTATAGTATCGAACATGTTACTGTGATTCTGGTATTGCCGGGTATTGATTATTAATGTTTCTTTATATTTGATCAGACAAACGAACAACAATTTCATATTAAACGACATTTAAAACAAAAACAAATAAACAACTTTAAAAACAAACTCTAACCAAACAAATAAACATTGCTGATTAAAAAAATATATAAATTGGGACCGCTCCGGCATTATGTGGCCCTTTTTCAAGGTCCGTACCGGCATTCTGCGGTTCTGGAAAAATAGGAGCCGCAGAACACCAGTGCGGTCGTAGTAGATTTAGAATTTCCAAAAACAGTGTTTTTATTTATTTATTATTTTTTTGAAATGCTAACTTAAAAATTTCGGCAAACGAGCAATCCAGATTTGTTTTGTTGTTACCCAAAAACGAAAAAGCTATTACAATTTTCAATTCCACCACCCCTCTGGCTAAACAACAATGAAAGAAACCAAAGATAACAACTCCCTTCTGAGTTCAAACGCACTGAGAGGTGCAAATGAACAAAAATTCTCTGGACATATATTGAGAAATTAAAGCAGAGCCTTCGCCCACTGATTATTAGTGGTTTACAGCGGAAAGAAATAAACTCCAATCTCTAGAGAAAAACGTCCAATAAATGAAAGATAGGTTAACATCCTTTGTGCTACTATTAGGACCTGTTCGGCCGTCTAAAGTGAACGAAAATGAGAATGGGAATGTAAATTTTTAAATTGCCGAAACACTGTGCGCGTGGGCTGAAATTTGCGAAGTCTAAATAATTTTTTTTTCTCATGCGCACAGTGTTTGACCGAACAGGCCCTTAATGTTTCTCCTTGTATAGGCAACTGAAGAACACACTCAAGTCAAGTCAATGCTTCAAATCAGAAACTCAAATCTTCTCCAACCCAAAAAATGGGAGTGTAACCATTTACAATGTAAGGTTATATTTGTCAATACGAATTTTAAAATAACAAAATAAAATGTTGAATAAATAAAAGAGATATAAGAAATATTGTTAAGTTTTTGTAGGAACATTGAATATTAGAGTGTTTTCAATTTAACATAGACAGTGTATAGGAGCCAGAGTGTGTGGAGTTGTAAAAACTTTTAATATTTTTTAATACAATTGTTAGCAAATGCTAACTTTTATAAAAAAAAATATATGTTAGAGTGTTTCTATATAAAATTAAATTGGCTAATTTTAAATTTTCTATGGCCACACTTAGAAATTTTCTCTAAAGATGTATATCATGGTAATCTTTTTTACGGAAGTTAATTTTACATTTTACATGTGCCATAGAGATTCGTCTGCGTGCAAAGCTTCAGGGAAAGGAGATAATATTGTAAATAATTACATAAAAAGAATTGGAATATTGAAAAATAAATGAGAGAATATTACAAATAATAATAATTTATACTTCACAAAAAGAATTAAGTTTCAATATTTTTTATTCGTGTCGCTTCATCACTGTTCTTTCTTTTGGCATTTATTTTAGGTGTAACAAAGCTCTTCAAGTAATACAACTTGTACTTTTTTATATGATTTTTTTATTTAAAAGCTTCGCAGAAGCTGCAAAGTCGTGAGCAGAGCTTAAACTTTCAATTTTTGAATAACCACATTTCTAAGACTTTTTATTCACAACTGTGCTACCACCCCATCTTTATATGAATTTCATAGTATGAATAATCATATTGTTTTTATTATACATTTTTTTAGCATATTAAATATGCCGATTAGTGTCCAGATTTTCTAAATGTAAGATTTTATTTTATAGAAATTGTCTAGATTTAAAAAAAAATTCCTTTCTTAATAAATGTTGAAATGAAACGTGATAAGTAACCCTAATAGATACGTAAGGACATATAAGTTTTCGATTTTAGATAAAATTGAAGTCAAGTATCTTAATTTAAATAATCGTAACAAATATCTTAATCGAATTCGAAATACCCAACTTTTTATGTATAAGAACTCGAATGTACTCACTTCAACTAACTTTTGACCATATTTGGTTCCGAGTTAAAAGTTATGATATCATAAATTGTTTATTTTAAATTAAAATAGTATAAGATATTCTCGTTTAATTGTGCGTTAAAGTTAAGTAATGAGTTAAATCTGAATAGGTGGGTTAACTTAAGAGAAGAGACGCGACATAAGTTATGCATCTTAAATAGGTAGGTTAATTTATGAGAGCATAAGTGATTTATTATGCTATACAATTCCACACACTTTATTTATATTTGACAACATAAGTGTAGAAAAAGATACTTATTTCATGAGTTATGTCACAACAAGAGCATGGGGCGCACTCTGTGATGCTGATGAAGTCAAAACATATAGCGAAAATCATTATTTTTTTTTCCGGATGATGGCAAAAGTGAATGCAAAGTAGTCATTTTCTCGATTTATTTACCGTAAACGTGTTTTTAGGTCTTTTTGACAGTTTTTGAGAAAGTTGCATATTTAGGCCAAAAACAGAGCAAAAGTGTCATATTTAGGCGATTTTCGAAGATAGCGTCAAAATATGTCATCACATGGAGCATGCAACACCTCACACGAAGTGCACAACATGCGAAATGGTGAAATTACAAGAAAATCCGTTAAGTCAGGAAGCCGTGCGGCCTCCTCTATGCCACATGCGGCATAACCCTAGGCCGCACGATCTGTGGACTCAATCCGTGGACTGTTTCCTTTGGATCAGATCATCCACAATTGATGCTATTTTCGGCAAAATTCTTCTAGAATGACGCGATTGCTTCGGTCCCAAGCTGTCATGGCTATTTTTGGCTTCAACTATCCAAACTTGGAGTGCACTCCAAGTTTCCACCACCTCCACTACTTCCACTACTCCATCTCTCATATTAGGAAGGCTATAAATACCCGTATTGTAATAGGATTTAGTGTGCGTGTTTAATTGTGTTAAGTCCATTGAATCGATATTAGCAATCCTCATTGCTAAGTTAAGTTAGGAAGTTACTTAGAGAGAGAACGGTAGCTATCGGAAACCAAGTAGGAGAAGAAGGCGCCATCTAAGGAGGCAGATGTTCATTCATCTTCAATTGGGTTGTAATTTATGTTATCTTATTTTATTCCTTTTATTTTGTCATGGCCATGAGAAGCTAAACTTCTCATCTCTAGGGCGAGGGTTGTACTCAAATTCTTAATTATGTTTTAGTATATGTTTATATTTTGTTTATGTTGATTTGAGTTTTCTTTATTATTTAAATTCATTTTTATTAAGTTTTTTTTATTTACTATATGCCAATGATCCTCCACATACCAATAGGTGTAAAGTCATTGCATTCTTGTGTGAGAAAGATAATGCATGTTAGTATTTCGAACACTTCGGCTAACGAGGCTTGACAGTGGTTCAAAGACTACGGTTAGAACCCAGTGAGTTCCCTTGGCAGGATAGCGTAAATTGTACATTTATATTATATTAGAAAACACCTAGATTAGATAGAATCTTTGGAATGTTTCAACTATAGGGTAGTATAGGAATATAATATTGATACGTCCTATCCCGAAGGGAGTAGGCCGTATGGGGAGAATTAGAGATCTGGGCTCGTCTCGTCTCGGGAGGACGGGCGAATTAAACTCCGTCTCTCTAGGTGGAATAGTTTACTCCACCTGTAAATTCCGCGGTTAGTGTAACATCATGATATAATTTTCTTTCTCTTTATAAACTTATTCCACCAAACTCCAACCAAACATAATTATTATAATCTACTTAGCAATTTAATTTTCGCTGCATTTCAAGTTAAATCCATTAATTTAATACTTCGAGAGTCCAGAACGGTAAAACTCAATAATTTTGATAATTGGAAACCAATGTCTGTTACCTCTCTTTCTGATCACTTATTTTAGCTTTAGCTGACTCATCAATTATTTCAGTTAAAGCTGGTAATGACTCATCAACCATCAAACATTGGTCTTTTATCATTAACTAAAATGGTCATCTTAATATATTTACTAAAATTAAACTGTGTTTTCAACTAATTAAATTAATAAATGAGGATATTAATAAAATAAGTGAGTTTAGATAGAAAAATAACTTATTTTTAATTTTTGATGGGATATAAGAAATGTTTGAGATTTTTCTAAATTTTTGTGCTCCATATACTTCTAATTTTTAAATTTTTTTTAATAACAAAAATTCTAAAACTTACATATTAAAATAAAATTGCTAGACGTTATCTATATTGTTTTTTCTACATGTACATAAAAAAAATCTCTTTCTTTAATTTATTTTTTGGTACAAGTCAGTAAGTTAAACAAATTAATGTTAAAAATTATCCATGTAATATATTTTTATAAGTTTTAAATAACAATCAAAGCAAAGTTGAAATTCATAATCTTACGTGTACAAGAAAAATTGATACTGCAAAGAAGACAAGTTTGATCACTGATGTTTCTCTTGGACCATAAGGGTCCACGAAGACCACGATCACTAGTGAAACTACACTACTCCAGTCTCTTCTAGACTCCCCATTTTTTTACTTCTTATTAACCAACCATTCAATGGCGACGATGCCGACTGCATGGTCCCAGGGCAGCGCAAGATCCCCTGCTATTGTCTGGACCTCCTCCGCCGCTCTTTTCTTCCTGATCTATCTCTCCGCCATGAACGGCTCCTCTCCTCGCACCCGCCCTTCCATATCCTCTCCTAGCACATTTACTTCTCCCATTCTATCCTCACACTCAGGTGCTTACTCATCTCCTCTCTTTCTATCCTTTTCTCTCGTTCTCGCTCCTGAATTTCGATGACTGTACATTTCAGATCCGCCATTTAAGGAGAGGCGACTGGAGCTGTACGACAAGATGGCGCGTGATCTGGATGAAAAAGGCGCTCTTTTTCTAAAAGGCGGGGAGACCTCTCAGTCTCTGTCGCTGTCTGATATTTTCGAGCTGAGGGATGGTGTTGTTGTACCAGTCCTCAAGGTATAAATTGGCCTGTATTAGAAAATGTTGCAGTGGAATGATCCATTTCATTCCAATTGTACCAGAAATTGCCAAGACATTTTAGAAGCTCAAGTTCTTATCCATTAGTTTGTAGTTGCCTTAATTCTTCCTTGGTCTTTTGTAGTTGAATTCATGATGTATTCTTAATTGTATGTGCACAGGCTGCAAAACCCCCAGTTCGAGCAAATGTGCTTTACCTGAGTTCCAGATTTTCGAAGCCCATATCGTATGTAAACTTCCCTTCTCACAGTGAAATGTCTTGATTTGCAGTAGATTCATTTATTAATTTCCATGTACGAGTAAGTAAGTTTCAATAAGCTGTAGATGTTGTTTGGGGAGTCCAATTGCAACACATTTTTTGTACCAATTTCTCAAGACTTATATGCTACAATTTCCTAGTTTGGTATAAATCCAGGATTCAATATATTTTTGCTCCCTTTATAATTACTATCATGGTCTTTAAGGAGCAAATAGGAAAATAAGCATCTAGCATTTTCTATTGGGTTAAATCCTGCAATTTATCTCACTAATTACATATAGGAGCTCACAACATTGTTTAGTTGTTTTTAATATTCAGTTCTTCATGAACGAGTGGCTGTGTAGTTGCTCTTGTATTCACAATTTCTTGTTTTGCGCAGGGAGGCTGTCAAGGAGGTATTTCTCCCTTACTTTGATGGAGGTATTGTATCTAACACATTACCATATCAGCTGGTGCATCTTACTCTTTACTCACTAGTTGTTCATTACCATATCCTGCCTAGCCTCACTGCGCACCGATTCTTTTAATTCCCAATCATGTTAAGAAGCTATATTTACCAATTTTCACTTTTCTTCCACAGTTGGTCTTTCGTTGAGGTTTAATGCCATATCAGGTAGAGTAGGGTTCAAATGCCTCATGTCTTTCATGCCTATTTGTGCCTGACATCCTTATCTCCGTTTTCAAATTCCAAATAGTCGATCCAAACCGTTCAACATGATCTGCATATCAACATGATCTCCGTTTTTCAGAAGATTCTGGACCATCCAAAAACTGTGATTTTTGTACCTTTCTAAAAAAATAGTAAAAAATCTCCAAAAAACTATAAAACTTGGTCTCCAAGCACATTTTAATACGAAGATCATGTAGAGCGGTTCGGATTCACTGTTTGGACTTTGAAAACGGAGATAAGGATGTGAGGCATGAATAAGACATGAAAGACATGAGGCATTTGAACCCTACTCAATTCAGTCTTAAACACAAGTTCAGGCCAAAGGCATGAAAAGTCTACTATTGCTGATACCGTACTTACTGGGGTCCTAATACTAAAAACAGACTCTTTTTATGTCCCTTAAAATGTTAATTCTGAAGTTTTTTTTTTATTATTTTGGTAATTGTTTGTTGACGTACTGTCTCGTAATGTGTAGCAATTTGGTTCCAAAATGCAAGTATGTACCACTTCAGCATGTTCCATGCTTCCCATCACCTGACACCTGTAGTTGCCACTGAAAATGAGGTACATAAAAACCCCTGTTATACTTTATTTTTAATTGATAATTTTATAATCTGTTTATTGATGTGTCTCGTTCTTTTTTCTTTGAGATCGAAGCTGAAGCAGAAGCTGTTGAAAGAGTGACTAAATCTATGTGCCCTTTAAATATTACACTTGATCGCGTGGTTCTGACATCTACTGGTGTTCTTCTTGGTTGTTGGCAGGTCATACTTAGTTTTCCTCTCTGATTTTGTTATGTTGGGGGACGCTCAATTTTCTTTTGTTTTATATTCTAACACAGCCATAAGGAGTTAGAATTTTGACAAGCTTTCCCTGTAAGTTTCTTGTGTAGCCCTGCAAAATCTCAAAGTACCAAATATGCAAGCCCTTCGACAATGGCCGACTACTATAGGCTTGCTCCACTAGCTCAATAGGGAAATGAACCCTTTTTCTTATTGTTTCTCGTACATAGATGAGTATAAAGCAGACGCATTTAGTAGGGAAGGGTAGTGGAGGAGTGCTGTTAGTGATAAACTCACCTCGTATTGCAGATTTAAACATGATGATATTATTCTCTGGTTTTGTAGGGGCACACATGCAAACATTCCTGACAATGCTGTTGTTCTTGTCAATTGTCATATTCATCTCACTTAGAGCTTGTAATATGTGGCTTTCTACTAATACTTGTTTCATATCTGTTTTGAAACTTTAGGTGGTGTCAGGCACTGATCCAGCTGAGATCAGAACAAAACTAAGAGGGGCTTTTCCCCAAGCCCCTGCAAAGCAACTTGTGAGTGGAGCACATTAATTTTCTACTTCTCATTGTCATATCTTATTTACTGTTTGACAATGACATCAGACTAGATATATTTAAAAATATTGAACTGTTGGATATGTTGCCTTATGTATCCATATGTAGGTCACATTCCTTAAGCCATATTCATAGGTGTCAGAAAAAATTTAGTCTAGAATTTTTTTTGTCGTTAAATACTACCTTGTAGTATGTACCAGCTAGTATGCACTGGTATATGTATGGTGAGAAGCCTAGATTGGACTTCATATATATAATAACTCCTATGCTGATGGCCTTGGTGACTTGGTGATAAGAAACAGCCTCTCTGTTTTTTTTTTTTTTTTTTTTTGCAGTATGACCTTGTTCTGCTCCATACTTCATTTGCAAGGATTTTGGGCCATCCTAAACTCTCTGAGGAGGTACAGTGTGGAAATATTTCTTCTTAGTTCATTACCAAAGTTGGCCAGATATTACTTAATGCTGTTAGATAGAAACTTGGTCTATTTCTTTTCAATATTTTAAGTCTACATGTTTTCTCCATTTTATACTATTAGTCAGCGAGTCATGGCGTTATTTATTTATTTTCTCATTTTTTGGTAGGAGAGTAAAAAATCCTTTGATCAACTCCAGTTTTTTCATGAGCTGGTTGCAAGAGTCAATGCCAAGCTTCGTGGTCTTGAGGTACTAGAATAGAACAACCATTTTCTAGTTAGACCTTTATTTTTTCTACCTTTCTGGGCAATACCCTCTTTGAGAATTTTAAAAAGAAAGATAGTTTTCTCGCTTTATTTAGGCTATTGCATTTTACATTGCCAAATGCAGGCGACAGTTACTGAGCTGTGGTTTGTTGAAGAGTATGATGTATTAGCACTTGCACTTAACGGAAATATGAAAACTAGGAGATTCCATCTCAGATGCAATGGAGATGCTTAGGGCTCTTCTAAGTACGGAAATTTTTCTTTCATGAAAATTTGGAGGGTTCTTAAACAAATGGCGTTATTCTTCAAAAACTACCTTGATGTTAATTCAGAGGATTTGGCACGATTTCTCAGAAATCCGGAATTTTTTACTTTTGTGTGATTTCGAATGACATGCATGGTGGTGCCATTGCTCACGGATATACTTAGAGACTTACAGTGTGATTTCAGATAAAACTTGTACTAGTTTTTATGGGTGTTTATATATTCCCAAGTACTTTGTATAGACTCTTAGCTTGTATCTAAAGTGTACTATTAATGGTTCAGTTTTTAGTTCGATATTTGGCATCCCGATAAGGTCATGTTGACTATTAATGGTTCAGTATTCAATTGAGAGTGCCTGACCAAAATCGAAACAGCACCAGACCTCATGGAGGGGAGATTTTTTTCAGTGGATTGAAATACCGACTGAGCCAAACTTGAGAAAAAAAGGAAGAAAGAGAATTGAGGAATAATAACGAAAAAAGAAGAGCGAGCATGAGGGAGGTCCCCCCACTGGTCAAATAGTCTGTTCATCAACCGTTGTTTGTATCGAAGTCGCCAGGTACTAATTTTAGAGCAATTCAACAGCTGAATGTCACTGCTGAGTGAGGTGGCTGATGTATTCTAATTCCTATTATTTTATTTTTGATGAAAACGAAGGGAATCATAATATCCAATTTTAATGGTAATCGATATGATATGGCTGGTTTCGAACCTACGTTCTCATTGTTTATTCAGAAAACAGAGAGAAAGTGACGCTCTACACGGCCTCTACCAATGACCGAGGGACCATCTAATGTTTTTTTTTCGCTAAACTGGTTATGAGAAAAAATGAGAAAATAAATAAAACCTACTGGCGCTTGTTTTTTTTCGCCAGGTACCATCTAGTGTAGTCTGCAACAGCGGTGAGCCAGAGACTGCTTTACACCTCTTCTTCTATTGCCAGTATGCGCAAACGGTGTGAAACCTACTGGCGCGATCATTGCAAGTCCAGATCATGTACCCGGCTGAATCAGTACAACAAACATGGGAAGACTCATGGAGCAGAGTTAAACTATTAAGGCGTATGGATGAAAAAACATGGGCAACCTGGTTTGAATGCACATGCTGGATGCTCTGGAATCAGAGAAATGGAATCATATTCAGAGGGGAGGCCATAGAGCATCGCATATTGGTGAAGAGAATCAGAGATGAAGGACGTCTGTGGCTCAGGAATTGCTAAGACAGGGTAAACCGATGCCTGCATGGACTAGGTTGATTTTTGCTGTTACTAATGTAGTTATTTTATTAGTAAAGGGATTTAGCTGTTATGCCTGAATGTAATTCCTTTGGAATTTTTCCAGTTATCAATAAAACCTGGCAGCCACTGCCTTTGTTCTCAAAAAAAAGAAGAAGGGAATTTGGTCTAATTAAGAGAGGAATTAGAGAATCCTATTACAACGGGCGGAATCATTAATTGCTAGATTTCCGAAGATTTAACGAAATCTGTGTTCCCTTTGTAGAATCCATTTATAACAATTCAGAAATCATTAATTGCTAGATTTCCGAAGATTTAATTGCTAGATTTAACGAATCCTACTACAACGGTCGGAGACTCAGAATCATTAAAGTTCGATCAGTATTTATAACAAATGATGATTTTCTTTTTTTCTTTAACGAATGCTGATTGATCAGTAGTAATCAATAAATATAGAGAAAATTGCATATATACTTCATTTTGTTGGTATATCTCTAATCATTTTGCACAGGATTTCTCTTGAAGTTGCTCGAGATTCCCGAGTTCACAAAGAAGGCAATATTCTAATTTGAAGACATATGCATTGTATTGTTATTTCTCTAAATCTCTGAGTTTCTTATTCCATTTAAATTCACATATTGGGTACAGGATGATTTGTAATTCAGCTTCGAGTTTACCAAACAATTTGTCATTGCATTCTTCAGTGGTACCAGTTGCATATAAACTACCAAGGAGAGCATCCGTAATTCCCCATTTATTAAGTGGGACATAAGATCTAAACCACTTATTTTAAAATTGAGCAATTCAGAAAGCACCCAACCCGCAGAATTTAGAATCAGAATAAGTTCAGAGAGCTATTGGTCGAGGAAGTATAAATGCTTTTGCCAAAATCGACATATAAATAACTCCCTGGTAATATCCAGTTAAGTGCATGCAATCAAGGAGACAGCTCCTATTAGATACCAATGCTCTAAAAAGACAATTTTAATACAACTGCAAAGAGAAAAAGATCCAATGTATTGCATGTCCATTAACAAAAGGTGCCATGTCAGTAGAAAAGCTCGTTGATAATAAGCAGTAAACAAATCAACTCATCTCCTGGCACAGGCATCAAAGGTTTGTACACATCTATATTTTACATCTAACAGAGTTATTAGCACTCACTGAAGTCAAACAGACACAAAAAGAGTACAAAACAACAACAAAGAAAGACGAAAACACAGCTTAAAAGGAGCAACAGTACGTAGATATCTAATTTGAAGGACCCTCTACTGGATTCGAGTCACTATTATTATAATAGGTACTGACGTCAAAGTTAGTAACCGCATTTGGACCTCTCAGTTCAATAGCCGCTATGTCATATGCCTCAGCTGCTTGCTCTTCGGTGTCTAGTATAAGTGGAAAATGAAAAGCTTCCAATTAATACATCTTCTTTTCTTAGGGCCTGTTCGGCTGTCTAAAGGGAACGGGAATGGAAATTTTTGAATGGCCGAAACACTGTGCACATGGGCTGAAATTCGCGAAGTCTGAGTGAATTTTTTTTTTCCCATGCACACAGTGTTTGGCTGAACAGGCCCTTAATTCAGAGTAAAACTTCTGATGGAAAAATTGCATACCATAGGTTCCAAGGTAGATGTCTTTGGTCTCTCTGCTCTCACCGACCCGACCAATACGAGCTTGAAATTTACCATCTTTCCTCCTTAGAACCCAAATTGAAAAAGATAGAATTTAATTTAGACTAATCATTAGTGTTGCAAGTAAATTTTATTTCACACATAAGTTCAGCTATTATTGGTTTCCATTAAAAGAACCTGGTCACTCCTCTAAATTGTGAAGAACCTCTGGAGAAGCAAGTACTCTTCCTGCATTGTAAAGATTTGAATAGAATATTAAGCACTTGTACCGTTTAGAAAAGTGCATATGGACTGGAAACATTAAACTGAAATTTGAAACACATACCTTCTTACGCTAGCCACATACTCATCATGAGACATGGTCTTCATTGTCTCTAGGTCCTCCTCATATTCCGAGACCTAGAAATAAAGTTGAATGAAGAGTTAAGGTTTTTAGAATATATTAAAAAATTAGAAACTGAACCTAGGTATTTTGAATTACAGGAAAGTTAAGCTTGGCCTCCGAGGAAGGGCCCCAGAATTTCAGAACAGCAAGGTCATGTGCTCTAGCTGCCTTATCTTCATTATCATAACTTCCTATACAATCAAAATTGCAGTTGTAAACTAAATTTTTTATTCAAAATGATAGTATTGAGTAATTTTAAATGAATATAAACACTTGCCTAAGTAGACTGGTGCATTATGTCAAGTAACAGAAAAGCAACCACCATAACGCCAATTATGCAAACACCAAAAAGCCAAGATTAGTAATAGCATGTTACCAAAGAGGAAAGCTAAGAGAAAAAAAAACTGTGGTGCTAAATATGTTTAGTCAAACCTGAACAATTTGATAGTTTATATGAATACCAGAATAAATGAGCATAAATTTGTTAGTCATATCTGTTAGTAAATTTCTGTATATACCAGAATAAAAATTGATGAGAAATGTATAAACGACAATTTTATAGTTTATATTTATATGAATACAAAAGGATCATAGTTCAAGTACCTTGATCAAATTAAAATTGTAAATTATACTAAAAAACCCTAAAAATTGAGCATCACACATGATATAACTGCGTTTGACCGCCTTACTTAAAAATAAATTAACACGTTTTTAACAACATTAGCAAAATGGATCAACTATTAGCTATTAGACTGTTCTTATATGCTACAAGTAATTAAACAGTTCGCTTACTGTGCCTTCCCTTCCGTTTCCTGCCTGGAGCGCAGTGTATATTATCCCATAGATGTGCCTCATATTTCCCACTCCACTTCAACCTATAATTTTAAAAATAATAATAATAATAATAATAATAACAAAAGAAAACCTGATAAAAATAAACCGTCCCAAAGCAAAAAATCAAGCACAAATTTAACCTAGTGACGCCCTGATATTTAGACGACCGAGGCGCCGCGTGCTTCTTAATGGCGGCAGCGACAAGCGGGCTCTTTGCTGCCAAAGGAGTAACTTCAATAGCTTCAGAGTCCTTTGCCACATTTTCTCCGGCTTCTGACGTCCCTTCCGTTTGTGGATCAACGGCCGGATTCTCTCCGGCGATTTCAGCGTTTGCTTCGGCCACCGCTTGCTTCGTTTCTGGATCCCGACTGGGGGTTCCGGTCGTTGTATCGGTTTCCTGCGCAGCAGAGTCGGAGGGGATTTCCGACGGATTTGGAGATCCGTGCATCGTCGCTCACCCGAATCTTGACACGCTCAACGAAGAACAATTGCCGTCTAAAGGGAAACCCTAGTAATATTGCTATTGAAGCACCGGTTCTAATCTTAAAGACTTGGACTAACGGGTAGGATTATTATTTGCTATTCCTTGATTTCTGTGACGGTCTTTTGCGTAACAAGTCCATGGGCTGCACGAGGAATTTAAAAGTGGGGGGTCCATCACCGACAATCTGTGGCCCAACTGACACTTTTCTTTATGACAGTAAACCAACTATCATTATTCAATTCATATCATGACTTCTTTTCCTCAAAAAATATCATGAATTCGCATCATACGAGATATCTCAAATTTGAGTTGATACGCGACAGATCCAGACCGTTTAATTTTGCACGAATCTCAAAGCAACAATAATACTGTCCGTGTATTCCGAATAGACACCGAATTTAATATTGTCCGACTTTATCTAAAGTGGAATCTTCAGATACGGATTCCCATAATATCGAAATTAAATCAAAAGTGGCGGATCATGATTTTCGTGGGGAGCAAAAAATTATCGAATTGGATTTAAATTCATTAACTAGTTAGGTACTCGATAAAAAATAATATTTTACTTATACTTTCTAATGCTTTGATTTGTAATTTCTAGTGCTCTGACTTATAATTCTAATTACCAATCAAAATTCAACGGATTTATTTCAATTTTAACTCTAAATTTAACTCGAATTACAAATTAAACGTCCAAAGGGTGGCAAAAAAATTTTCAGGGGAGGCAAAGTAGGTCGGAACCGATAAATCTCCAGTAAAAGTCAAAATCCAGGGGGAGATAGCTGCCCCCCCCGGAACACTTTGGGTCCGCCCCTGTAAATTACTAGTTGAGTTTTATGGCAGAATGTCCAATTTGATCAGGCTTTTCTTTAATTTTGATCCCGCGATTAATGTAAATAATGTCAGCAATTATGATGGAAGTAGACTCGTGCAAGAGGATCTTCATCCCAACAATTAAAATGAATTTCTAAATAACTACCAACCGTTGTTTAAAAATTAAAGTCTCTCTTAATTTCTAAACCTTAACATTTGTAAAATTAATTTTAGAGTTTTCAAATAGACCACAAGAAGTGAAAAAATAATTTGAGTAAATCGTTTTGCCAACGTAGTGATTCGAAACAGTTTCTTAATAAGAAATTTTGCCGAATAATTTCTAGTTAAGAAACTGATGTACATCTTTGAAATTGGAATAGAAACCGCTATTTAATATTAGAAATCTCAATAATTTATGGAATTGAGATGCTCGAGAAAAACCAAAAAATGGATCAGTTCACCTCAGCTGTTATTACCGTCAGGTGTAAATGGCCGACATTTTTATTAATATCTAAAGTTTAATAGAAATTAATTATTATACCCAGAATTCTGGGATTTTGCCAAAAGTGCCCAAACTGACCATTTTATGGCCAGTTTACTCTTTTTTTTTTTGGAGACACTATGAAGAATAATGAAATCTAACACTAAAAATTTAAATTTTTTGTTAGATTACTTATTTTAATTTATAATTAGCATATTTATACTAAATTACACTAGATTACTTGATAGAGGAGGGATCCACTTACAACAAATTTGAGTTACAATAAAGTTACAACATTCATTTTTTTCATTTTCAAAGTCCAAATCGTCGATCCAAACCGTTCAACATGATCATCTAAATAAAATGTACTTGCAGATCAAATTTTATATTTTTTTGAATTTTTTTACTATTTATTAAGATGGGTACAAAATTCAATGGTCTAAGTATGGCTATTTTTTGTAAAATACTTAATAAATAGTAAAAAAATTCAAAAAAATGTAAAATTTGATCTGCAAGTACATTTATTGTGGAGATCATGTTGAACGGTTGGATCGACGATTTGAACTTTGAAAATGAAAAAAATGAATGTTGTAACTTTGTTGTAACTCAAATTTGTTGTAAGTGGATCCCTCTACTTGAAATTATGTTGAATTACACTATATTACATTAAATTACGCTAAAATACAGTAAATTCTGGTAAATTACTGTGTGTCTTCATAGTGATGTATAATTAGAAATTATTTTTTGTTTCTCTTTTATCTTCATAGTGATTTATAATTAGAAACTATATTTTTTTAAGAGACACTATGAAGAGCAAGATAATGAAATCTAACACTGAAAATTCAAATTTTTTGTTTAAATTATTTGTTAGATTACTTCTTTTGATGTATAATTAGCATATTTATACTAAAATACTCTAAATTACTTGAAATTATGTTGAATTACACTATATTACGTTAAATTAAGCTAAATTACATTACATTACGCTAAAATACGGTAAATTACATATGAATAGGGATGATATCTTCATTGAAAAGGCGAAAAATGACGACGATACTTCAAACAGCCATAAAACGGCGCTCGAGTGTCCGATTTCAACAAGTGATCACTTTTCAGAAAGCTTGCGAAAAGACGCATGCGTCCGTGCCCGCTATGCTGGATTTCAAAATTCAGAATTGCCAAAAAACTAAGGGAAGAGCCTCAAAACTTGAGTTGAAGTTTTCGATTAAGATTTCATTTCTATTATTCCATCTAAGTAGCTCAGTAAATTAGTTACATAATGCACTTGTAGAATACCAATTTTTACTATTTTTGGAATTTTTTTACTATTTTGTATGATTCATGAAAGATGGCACAAAATCGGTCTACGTTAGCGTAATTTACCACATTTTCATCAATTAGCGAAGTTATTGTAATTTAGTATAATTTAACGTAATTTAGTGTAATTCAACATAATTTATTGTAATATAGTGTAATTCAACATAATTTCAAGTAATCTAGTGTATTTTAGTATAAATATACTAATTATAAATCAAAAGAAATAATCTAACAAAAAATTTAAACAAAAAATTCGAATTTTCAGTGTTAGATTTCATTATTCGTTATAGTGTCTCCAAAATCCAAAAAGAAAAGAAGAAAAGAAAAGAACGACCAGTTTACTAAGGAGAGTAAACCAGCCATTTTATAGCTGATTTGGACATTTTTGGTGAAATTCGGAAATTCAGGGTATAATAATTAATTTCTATTTAACTTTGGATATAATAAAAATGTCGGCAAACCAACTATCATTATTCAATCCATATCATGACTTACTTTTCCTCAAAAAAATATCATGAATTCGGACTCCCATAATATCGAAATTAAATCAAAAGTGGTGATTACTAGTTGAGTTTTATGGCAGAGAATGACCAATTTGATCAGGCTTTTCTTTAATTTTGATCCCGCGATTGATGTAAATAATGTCAGCAATTGTGATGGAAGCAGACTCGTGCAAAAGTATCTTCATTCCAACAATTAAAATGAATTTCTAAATAACTACCAACCGTTGTTTAGAAATTAAAGTCTCTTTTAATTTCTAAACCTTCACATTTGTAAAATTAATTTTAGAGTTTTCAAATAGACCACAAGAATTGAAAAAATAATTTGAGTAAATCGTTTTGCCAACATAGTGATTCGAAATAGTTTCTTAATAAGAAATTTTGTCATAATTTCTAATTAAGAAACTGATGTACATATTTGAAATTGAAATATAAACCGCCGTATCAGATTAGAAATCTCAATAATTTATTGAATTGAGATGCTCGAGAAAAACAGAAAAATGGATCAGTTCACCTAAGCTGTTATTACCATCAGGTGTAAGTGGTGTGATGGAAGGAAACTATTCCATGAAAATGATTAAATTCTGATAATATAAAAACGCACCGTCTCATACACTTCGACAGAAAATCAGATAATTGATTATCACATTAATAATGAAGAAAGAAATTAGCATTAAAACCTCTATGAAAGAGAAGATAGGTTGAGACTAAGAAATTGTCACAAAAGTTCGCTCATTTACACAACTTTGGTTGGAAACTTGCATTTTTTTTTACATCTCATATAGATAAAAACCACAGACACGGACCTGTTTATTTAGTTGCATGATTTATTTGCATACCCGTTTTACAGATATCATGTTAAATGAAGTTAAGGCAAAGCAGCATTACAGATATGCATATTACTCGAGCATCACATCACGTATCGAAACAAAACCACAGGAATCAAAGGATTCCATGATCAACAGCAAAGAGAAATGCTGTTCTCACAACAATGCGAGTATACATGATGAAAACCTTCATATTGTCAAAAATGGGTGCTAAACTAGATAGACAAACTAAGAAGAAGATTCCTGTAGAATGGTTACAGAAGTAATGCACAGGAGGCAAGATACATGAGTTTGGCAGCATGGGATCTAGTCACAATGACTAAGGAACAAGAAGGGCTAGGAGTAAAAAACATTCAAATCATGAATATGGCACTGATGGCAAAAATGGATGAGCACAGAAAGATCAGCATGGATGGAAATTGTACTAGCAAATAATACAACAGGGAGTATTGAAAATTAGAAATCAGAGCATCGAAAATTAAAAATTAGAGCATTATTTTTTATCTAATACCCGATTAGCTAATAGATATGAACCCGATTAACTATTCAAATCCAATTCATTATTTTCTTGCCCCTCCCTGACAAAAATTCTGAATCCGTCCCTGAAGGATGTACACTTTCATGATTGTATTTACCACATTTCAGATTTTAGAAAGTGCTCAGGTATCATTCTGGTATGACCCCTGGTTAGATGGACCACTAAGCACAAGATATCAGAATTGTATGAACATGCCACACACAAAGACATCACAGTGCAACAGGCCATCACAAACAATCATTGGATGCAGAACATCAGTCAGCCAACAAATACAACTCATGCTAGAGATTGCAAACCACGAAAACGATCGGGTACAAAAAGACACACTCATATGGTAATGGCAAAAGGAAGGCTCCTTCACTGTCAAAACTTTCTACAAGGTAATGCAGCAGGGCCTATATGTCCAACAACAGATTAATAATATCAGGGATTTGAAAGCACCAACAAGGGTAACAGTGTTCACTTGGCTAGAGAAACAAAATTTTGACGGTGGATAATCTGATGAAGAGGGGGTGGAACATGCCAAACAGATGCTGTCTGTGCAAGGCAGATCAAGAAAATGTTCTACACCTTTTTTCGACATGTGTGAATACCAAAACAACACTCTTGCAAATCAGAGGAACTAACAACTCATTGGGTACACAATCGGACTTTGCAAGGGGCAATTTTAGAAGATGTATACTGAATCGCTCGGAAAAGACATTGCAAGATTACAGCTCACAACTTGTTTTGTTATAGCTATCTATATATTCTCGATTGGCAGCTGCTGCCAATTTCTCAAAAAAAAAAAAAACTTGTTTTGTTATATATATGGAGAGAGATGTAGGCGAATCTTTAGTGATAAATTCAAACAGCCGCAATACCTCGTGGCAATTGAAGTTCTAGGGGAAATCTCGGCTTGGTTCGATTCAGAGAGTTCAAGATAATCTTCACATAAGCAGTTTCCACTACTAATTTTAGTTTTTATTGCTGGTCTTCAGTTATCTTCTTATTTTTCCTTCTTTATTTTTCCGTTTCTTTCCTATTCTTTACATCCTTACTTTATTATGTTTTATGTTCTATTTAACTTCGAAAAATGTAAAACAGACACAGCTTGTGTCATAATCAGTGTTGTAAAAAACATCCGTTTAGGCCGATTAATCAGCCAATTAGTCGTTGGCAATAACCTAAGCGTTATGAATTTTTCCAACTAATCAACTAATTATTTCCAATTATGGCCAATTATTCCTGATTATTTTCAATTATTCCCAATTAATCGCTTAACAATACCCTACCCGTCCGACGACTGCATACCGTTATTTACAACACTGGTCATGATTAATGGAAATTGGAAGCTAGACTCCCATTTTCACTTGTCAAAAAAACAGCAACAAAGATAATGAGAGTATGTAAATCTTAACTATTCACATATCTAATTATTTGCAAGTTCCACGAGAACAGGCAAACCAATTCCGAGTACCATAGTTCATAGGCACACCTAGATTTGTTAGCCAGAAACCTAAGATACCCTAGTTTTACAAATAAGATCTTTTTTATGTCAATAAGTGCACCAACTTGTTTGCAAATAGCAAACAGACATAGTATAATATGTCATGAGACGATGTTGGCTTTTTGTCTCATGCTGATTCATCGGGGAAGAGATCTGGAGACGTGTCTATTATTCCTTGAGCTTCAGGCAATGGTGATTCAGTTGCATCAGCAGCATAAAGGATCTTTTGTATGGCCTTCGTTATCTAAAAAATAAATTAAGAATTTTTCACTTCTACGTGCACCAAAATACTAAGTTGCATACCATATGTTGACTACTAAGTCTTTTGTATTGCCTTTGTTATCTACAAAAAAATAAAGAATTTTCACTTACATGTGGACCCAAGTATAAGTTCCATGCCATATTTGGACCACTAAGGGCTTGCAATAATGCTTTGTCAATTATAATATTAAGCAAATACTAAAGGAAGTAAAGAACTCTTACCATCATATTTATACCAATAATGCTTTGTTACCTAAAGAACTTTCAAAATTGTTCTTTGATAACGACATAAGATAGTTCCAAGTTCAGAATAATTCTATTTGCAATGTTAATACTGTGAGAAGGCTAACACAAATTAAATTCACAAACTTACAAGATACCTCCTAGAGTCCTACTCAACAGTGCTAGTATGAATAGGTGGTCAAAAGGACAATAACATTTAAATTTTAAACTGAAAGATGAAAATTTTGAGCCTCTAGTCCTTCACTACAAGGATAAGTAAATGTAGAGTTTAAAAAAAAAAAAAAAAGAGAACACTTAATGTAGTAATAGAAAATTAGTGAAATGATATTCTGTAAATTGAACGGCCAATAAGCTTAAAGTAGGTTTTCATCAATGGTGGAAGAAGAAATCTCTATTCACTGAAAGTAAAACCAGGTCATCTGGTGAAAATTGGAACTGTACCAAACGGAAAGATAGGCACAAATAAATCTGTGATGTTTTCATTAGCACTAGCAGTATTCCAAATAAAAGAGATAAAAGGTGTTTTCCTACCGGAAGATGCTCCAGCTCATGCCTTTGGCAGAGAATCTCAATATCCCTCAGCTTCGAGAAGTAGAAGTCCCTTTCCTTCTCCATATTATTTAGTGTCAATTCCATATCACCTAACTAATATCAGAAATCAAGGAAAAAGATAATAAGGGAACAAAAACGAAAAATACAATAACAATGCTTATCAAAAAGACACAGACACAGATTTAATTGGGGATAGACAAGTAACATATCTAAAAATACCTTTTCAGAAAGTTCCAGGATCTGTTGCTCTTTCTCAGAATTATCTACCTTTGTCATTTTTGGACCTGAGGTGGCAAACAAAAAGACCACAATAAAAAATCAACACAAATCAGAAGATAGTAAATCAAAATTTGAAAAAAAAATGAGAAGTTAGACAAACCATAGTAATCATGGTCAGTAGAAACACGGCCAACAGAGTTAGATTGTAGTGTTTTGGTAGCCTTGTTTGAGACCTTGGAGCCCCGTTCTTTCCCTCCCTTAGATCTCCTCTCTACTGGATTGTAGTTCCTAGAAGAAATTAACAACATACTTTCTAAGATTATTACTTCCAAAAAGTAATTATCACAAAGTAAAAGGAAGATAGCATACTCATTTGTGATTCCACCATTTATTGAGTCACAATAGCGCTTCAGCCATTGAAGGAACTCCAGATTGTCAAGAGGACGCCCCTTCACAAGCCTGTTTACCTCAATATGCTACAACAGCAACCGAAGGAAAAATAGTGAAAAAAAAAAAATTGTATCATGAAACTACTGTGCACAATTTGGGCGAGGCATCAACCCATCATATAAGTAGAACTAGGATTGAGGGGTATACGTGAAATTCCCCCATTAAGAAATTATTGAACAAAAGCTAACTACATACCTTAGGTATCTTCAGCTTGTTGAAGACATCTTGAAGGACCTTATAATTTTGAATCATTTCATACTCTGATTTTGCATCAAAATTGACCTATATAAGAAGATAAAATTAAAAGACTTACTGATAAGAATCATAAGCAGTTGTACAGTTCAAGGAAAAAAGAGAAATTAAACCTTGTGCATCGGCACAACACCAGGATGAACCATATCCATCATTTGACACTGAACTGCTCCAGGGCATGCCTGAAATATAACCATCAAAATGAATAGGTATCGTATCATCCTTTCACTAATCAAAAGTCTTTTGTCTTTGCCTAATCATAAATTCCATCTTTGATTGAGCCACTAAGGTAGATTATTCTCTATATATCCCACACAATATTTTATAATTGAAGTAACCAAGTGAGTAATACCAAATCAGACAATCAACATTTTAGAAACTGTAATCCAAACAAGGCAGACTACTTTGTAAGGAAATTAGCTTCATGTAAAATTCTTGGTTCTTAGTTTCAGAAGGCAAAATGGAGCATACATTTACATGATTACTATTTTCCCTTCTTTTGAAGAAGGGAAATGGATTATCCATTTAAAATTGTGGACTGAACTAGTCACTATTACAATTGATCAATCGTATTGTCCTTACTATACTAGGCTCGCAATAGACAACCATTCTAAAATACTTTTACAATTGAAGACGAAAATATAAAGGGGGTGTTCGGCAGCCCTCCTTAAGAGAAAGGATTAAAGATTTAAGTCTTGCTAAGGAGCACTTGTTCGGTAAGATAGTAAGATTAAGAATGATGACTTAGTATGAGTAAAATATATGTTGTAGTATATAAAGACCTAAATACCCTCTCTCATATGTCATCTAATGTAATAATCCTCTACAACAAATTAAAAATAATTTAGTATAAATAATTAAATTTATCTAAAGTTAATAGTTAATACAAATACTCTGACAATTTTTTCATGTAAGATTTTTCAAATGAATATCCATATAATCCAACTAAAATTGTTTACTAAAAAACAGATACACGAGAAAAGCAAATTCCTCTTCTATTAATCATTGAATTTCCATTTTCTCATTTGAATAATTGTTGAATACAAAATTATATTAGTAGATTTCAATAAAAAATAATCATTAGTATTGGTCCAGTAGATGGCAGGAACTAGTAGAGTAGTATTTGCTTGATTTGTTTAAACATAACAAATTTCAAAAGCTAACAAAAAAAAGGTGCTGATATTCAGCTGGTACCAGTTAGAAACATCACTAACCAAACTGACTAGTGATTAAACAGCTGGTACCAGTTAGAAATATCACAAGCAAACTGACTAGTGCTGCTGGTACTCAGCTATATATGAACCATGTCAGTAACTAACCAACTCTGAATTGAAACTGAAATTTATATTGTACTAACTATGAACCATACCAAGAATTTGAAAAAAAAGGTATTTTTAGGTAAAAAAAAAACAGCATTAAAAAATACTTTTAGCTAACTATGAACCATACTCAGTGTGGAAGAATTTATCGGATTTGATCATATATTTCATATTTCACTTTTTAATTGCCACGATACTCCTCATTTTCAATCCTTCCTTTATATTACATGGTGAAATTGGTACCATCGACAAATTATCTAAAGAAATTAGTAGCAATTTATATATCATGCTTCGTGTATCTTTTAAGATATAAAACAACAAGAACTTCATGCAGCCGACCGCACTTTCATTTTTTCAATCCAGTCGAGAGATGAAATCCGAATTGCTCTCAAGTACCTACCTTCCTCGAGCTAATTAGCAATGCGAGTTGAGCATGCTGAAATCCGGTCGAGCGATTCTCCGCTTCCTATCAGAGCTGCGACGAGAAAGCGTCTCAGATACTCAGAGAAATATGGGCAAATGAGATGTCAATAAAAAGAGCATGTTCTCCACGAACGTGATGCAGTTGTCTGATTTGACTGCCGATCTATAGATCACCACCAATCTTCGCCAGCGAGAAGGATATTTTTCTTTTCCATGTCTTGGGAATCGGTCCCTCACAGGAAAGAAGGCGATATTAAATTAATAAAAAAGAATGTAGGTCCTTAAGGAGCTCTAACTTTTGAGGGTATATTGGTCTGGAAACAGTATAATTTTGGGCTTAAGGAATGACAAAGGAGGCCAGATTCTTAAGGAGAGAGGGAGGGTGCCTTAAGATTTTGCGCTAAGGAGGCCTGCTTAAGCTTCTCTAAGGAAGGGCTGTTCGTTGAGATTAAGATGGATTAGACGTTAAGGAGCTCCTTAGAGTCCTGCGAACAGGTACAAAGAGATTAACCGATTAGCAACAGACAATCGCTCAATTTCTCAGGA
>JAJGRW010000676.1:0-128368 GCA_025461045.1 Carex parvula | reverse complement strand
AATAAAATATTGTGTGGGATATATAGAGAATAATCTACCTTAGTGGCTCAATCAAAGAATGGAATTATGATTAGGCAAAGACAAAAGACTTTTGATTAGTGAAAGGATGATACGATACCTATTCATTTTGATGGTTATATTTCAGCATGCCCTGGAGCAGTTCAGTGTCAAATGATGGATATGGTTCATCCTGGTGTTGTGCCGATGACACAAGGTTAATTTCTCTTTTTTCCTTGAACTGTACAACGCCTTATGATTCTTATCAGTAAGTCTTTTAATTTTATCTTCTTATATAGGTCAATTTTGATGCAAATCAGAGTATGAAATGATTCAAAATTATAAGGTCCTTCAAGATGTTCTTCAACAAGCTGACGATACCTAAGGTACGTAGTTAGCTTTTGTTCAATCATTTCTTAATGGGGGAATTTCACGTATACCCCTCAATCCTAGTCTACTTATTGATGGGTTGATGCCTCGCCCAAATTGTGCACAGTAGTTTCATGATACATTTTTTTTTTTTCATTATTTTTTTCCTTCGGTTGCTGTTGTAGCATATTGAGGTGAACAGGCTTGTGAAGGGGCGTCCTCTTGACAATCTGGAGTTCCTTCAATGCTGAAGCGCTATTGTGACTCAATAAATGGTGGAATCACAAATGAGTATGCTATCTTCCTTTTACTTTGTGATAATTACTTCTTGGAAGTAATAATCTTAGAAAGTATGTTGTTAATTTCTTCTAGGAACTACAATCCAGTAGAGAGGAGATCTAAGGGAGGGAAAGAACGGGGCTCCAAGGTCTCAAACAAGGCTACGAAAACACTACAATCTAACTCTGTTGGCCGTGTTTCTACTGACCATGACTACTGTGGTTTGTCTAACTTCTCATTTTTTTCAAATTTTGATTTACTATCTTCTGATTTGTGCTTTATGATTTGTGTGGATTTTTTATTGGGTCTTTTTGTTTGCCACCTCAGGTCCAAAAATGACAAAGGTTAGATAATTCTGAGAAAGAGCAACAGATCCTGGAACTTTCTGAAAAGGTATTTTTAGATATGTTACTCGTCTATCCCAAATTAAATCTGTTTCTGTGTCTTTTTTATAAGCATTGTTATTGTATTTTTCGTTTTGTTCCCTTATTATCTTTTCCTTCATTTCTGATATTAGTTGGGTGATATGAATTGACACTAAATAATATGGAGAAGGAAAGGGACTTCTACTTCTCGAAGCTGAGGATCTTGAGATTCTCTGCCAAAGGCATGAGCTGGAGCATCTTCCGGTAGGAAAACACCTTTTATCTCTTTTATTTGGAATACTGCTAGTGCTAATGAAACATCACAGATTTATTTGTGCCTATCTTTCCGTTTGGTACAGTTCCAATTTTCACCAGATGACCTGGTTTTACTTTCAGTGAATAGAGATTTCTTCTTCCACCATTGAGGAAAACCTACTTTAAGCTTATTGGCCGTTCAATTTACAGAATATCATTCACTAATTTTTCTATTACTACATTAAGTGTTCTCTTTTTTTTTTTTTTTTAAACTCTACATTTACTTATCCTTGTAGTGAAGGACTAGAGGCTCAAAATTTTCATCTTTCAGTTTAAAATTTAAATGTTATTGTCCTTTTGACCACCTATTCATACTAGCACTGTTGAGTAGGACTCTAGGAGGTATCTTGTAAGTTTGTGAATTTAATTTGTGTTAGCCTTCTCACAGTATTAACATTGCAAATAGAATTATTCTGAACTTGGAACTATCTTATGTCGTTATCAAAGAACAATTTTGAAAGTTCTTTAGGTAACAAAGCATTATTGGTATAAATATGATGGTAAGAGTTCTTTACTTCCTTTAGTATTTGCTTAATATTATAATTGACAAAGCATTATTGCAAGCCCTTAGTGGTCCAAATATGGCATGGAACTTAATACTTGGGTCCACATGTAAGTGAAAATTCTTTATTTTTTTGTAGATAACAAAGGCAATACAAAAGACTTAGTAGTCAACATATGGTATGCAACTTAGTATTTTGGTGCACGTAGAAGTGAAAAATTCTTAATTTATTTTTTAGATAACGAAGGCCATACAAAAGATCCTGTATGCTGCTGATGCAACTGAATCACCATTGCCTGAAGCTCAAGGAATAATAGACACGTCTCCAGATCTCTTCCCCGATGAATCGGCATGAGAGAAAAAGCCAACATCGTCTCATGACATATTATACTATGTCTGTTTGCTATTTGCAAACAAGTTGGTGCACTTATTGACATAAAAAAGATCTTATTTGTAAAACTAGGGTATCTTAGGTTTCTGGCTAACAAATCTCGGTGTGCCTATGAACTATGGTACTCAGAATTGGTTTGCCTGTTCTCGTGGAACTTGCAAATAATTAGATATGTGGATAGTTAAGATTTACATACTCTCATTCTCTTTTGCTGTTTTTTGACAAGTGAAAATGGAAGTCCAGCTTCCAATTTCCATTAATCATGACACAAGCTGTGTATCTGTTTTACCTTTTTAGAAGTTAAATAGAACATAAAACATAATAAAGTAAGGATGTAAAGAATAGGAAAGAAACGAAAAAATAAAAGAAGGAAAAATAAGAAGATAACTGAAGACCACCAGCAATAAAAACTATAATTAGTAGTGGAAACAGCCTATGTTAAGATTATCTTGAACTCTCTGAATCGAACCAAGCCGAGATTTCCCCTAGAACTTCAATTGCCACGAGGTATTGCGGCTGTTTGAATTTATCACTAAAGATTCGCCTACATCTCTCTCCATATATATAACAAAACAAGTTTTTTTTTTTTTTGGAGAAATTGGCAGCAGCTGCCAATCGAGAATATATAGATAGCTATAACAAAACAAGTTGTGAGCTGTAATCTTGCAATGTCTTTTCCGAGCGATTCAGTATACATCTTCTAAAATTGCCCCTTGCAAAGTCCGATTGTGTACCCAATGAGTTGTTAGTTCCTCTGATTTGCAAGAGTGTTGTTTTGGTATTCACACATGTCGAAAAAAGGTGTAGAACATTTTCTTGATCTGCCTTGCACAGACAGCATCTGTTTGGCATGTTCCACCCCCTCTTCATCAGATTATCCACCGTCAAAATTTTGTTTCTCTAGCCAAGTGAACACTGTTACCCTTGCTGGTGCTTTCAAATCCCTGATATTATTAATCTGTTGTTGGACATATAGGCCCTGCTGCATTACCTTGTAGAAAGTTTTGACAGTGAAGGAGCCTTCCTTTTGCCATTGCCATATGAGTGTGTCTTTTTGTACCCGATCGTTTTTGCGGTTTGCAATCTCTAGCATGAGTTGTATTTGTTGGTTGTGTGCCAGTTGGGACTGTGGCTGTGGCTGACTGATGTTCTGCATCCACTGATTGTTTGTGATGGCCTGTTGCACTGTGATGTCTTTGTGTGTGGCATGTTCATACAATTCTGATATCTTGTTCTTAGTGGTCCATCTAACCAGGGGTCATACCAGAATGATACCTGAGCACTTTCTAAAATCTGAAATGTGGTGGATACAATCATGAAAGTGTACATCTTTCAGGGGCGGATTCAGAATTTTTGTCAGGGAGGGGTAAGAAAATAACGAATTGGATTTGAATAGTTAATCGGGTTCAAATCTATTAGCTAATCGGGTATTAGATAAAAAAAACAATGCTCTAATTTCTAATTTTCAATGCTCTGACTTCTAATTTTCAATACTCTCTATTGTATTATTTGCTAGTACAATTTCCATCCATGCTGATCTTTCTGTGCTCATCCATTTGAACATAATTTTGGCCATCAGTGCCATATTCATGATTTGAATGTTTTTTACTCCTAGCCCTTCTTGTTCCTTGGTCATTGTGACTAGAGCCCATGCTGCCAAACTCATGTATCTTGTCTCCTGTGCATTACTTTTGTAACCATTCTACAGAAATCTTCTTCTTAGTTTGTCTATCTAGTTTAGCACCCATTTTTGACAATATGAAGGTTTTCATCATGTATACTCGCATTGTTGTGAGAACAGCATTTCTCTTTGCTGTTGATCATGGAATCCTTTGATTCCTGTGGTTTTGTTTCGATACGTGATGTGATGCTCGAGTAATATGCATATCTGTAATGCTGCTTTGCCTTAACTTCATTTAACATGATATCTGTAAAACGGGTATGCAAATAAATCATGCAACTAAATAAACAGGTCCGTGTCTGTGGGTTTTTATCTATATGAGATGTAAAAAAAAATGCAAGTTTCCAACCAAAGTTGTGTAAATGAGCGAACTTTTGTGACAATTTCTTAGTCTCAACCTATCTTCTCTTTCATAGAGGTTTTAATGCTAATTTCTTTCTTCATTATTAATGTGATAATCAATTATTTGATTTTCTGTCGAAGTGTATGAGACGGTGCGTTTTTATATTATCAGAATTTAATCATTTTCATGGAATAGTTTCCTTCCATCACACCACTTACACCTGATGGTAATAACAGCTTAGGTGAACTGATCCATTTTTCTGTTTTTCTCGAGCATTTCAATTCAATAAATTATTGAGATTTCTAATCTGATACGGCGGTTTATATTTCAATTTCAAATATGTACATCAGTTTCTTAATTAGAAATTATGACAAAATTTCTTATTAAGAAACTATTTCGAATCACTATGTTGGCAAAACGATTTACTCAAATTATTTTTTCAATTCTTGTGGTCTATTTGAAAACTCTAAATTAATTTTACAAATGTAAAGATTTAGAAATTAAAAGAGACTTTAATTTCTAAACAACGGTTGGTAGTTATTTAGAAATTCATTTTAATTGTTGGAATGAAGATACTTTTGCACGAGTCTGCTTCCATCACAATTGCTGACATTATTTACATCAATCGCGGGATCAAAATTAAAGAAAAGCCTGATCTAATTGGTCATTCTCTGCCATAAAACTCAACTAGTAATCGCCACTTTTGATTTAATTTCGATATTATGGGAGTCCGTATCTGAAGATTCCACTTTAGATAAAGTCGGACAATATTAAATTCGGTGTCTATTGGGAATGCACGGACATTATTATTGTTGCTTTGAGATTCGTGCAAAATTAAACGGTCTGGATCTGTCACGTATCAACTCAAATTTGAGATATCTCGTGTGATGCGAATTCATGATATTTTTTTGAGGAAAAGAAGTCATGATATGGATTGAATAATGATAGTTGGTTTGCCGACATTTTTATTATATCCAAAGTTAAATAGAAATTAATTATTATACCCTGAATTTCCGAATTTCGCCAAAAATACCCAAACCAGCTATAAAATGGCCGGTTTACTCTCCTTAGTAAACCGGCCGTTCTTTTCTTTTTGGATTTTGGAGACACTATAAAGAATAATGAAATCTAACACTGAAAATTCGAATTTTTTGTTTAAATTTTTTGTTAGATTATTTCTTTTGATTTATAATTAGTATATTTATACTAAAATACACTAGATTACTTGAAATTATGTTGAATTACACTATATTACAATATATTATGTTGAATTACACTAAATTACGTTAAATTACACTAAATTACAATAACTTCGCTAATTGATGAAAATGTGGTAAATTACACTAAAGTAGACCGATTTTGTGCCATCTTTCATGAATCATAAAAAATAGTAAAAAAATTCCAAAAATAGTAAAAATTGGTATTCTACAAGTGCATTATGTAACTAATTTACTGAGCTACTTAGATGGAATAATAGAAATGAAATCTTAATCGGAAACTTCAACTCAAGTTTTGAGGCTCTTCCCTTAGTTTTTTGGCAATTCTAAATTTTAAAATCCAGCATAGCAGGCACGGATGCATGCGTCTTTTCGCAAGCTTTCTGAAAAGTGATCACTTGCTGAAATCGGACACTCGAGCGCCGTTTTATGGCTGTTTGAAGTATCGTCGTCATTTTTCGCCTTTTCAGTGAAGATATCATCCCTATTCATATATAATTTACCGTATTTTAGCGTAATGTAATGTAATTTAGTTTAATTTAACGTAATATAGTGTAATTCAACATAATTTCAAGTAATTTAGAGTATTTTAGTATAAATATGCTAATTATACATCAAAAGAAGTAATCTAACAAATAATTTAAACAAAAAATTCGAATTTTCAGTGTTAGATTTCATTATTCTTCATAGTGTCTCAAAAAAAAAAAGAGTAAACAGGCCATAAAATGACCGGTTTGGGCATTTTTGGCAAAATTCCAGAATTCTGGGTATAATAATTAATTTCTATTAAACTTTGGATATTAATAAAAATGTCGGCCACTTGCACTTGACCGTAATAACAGCTGAGGTGAACTGATTCATTTTTTGGTTTTTCTCGAGCATCTCACTTCCATAAATTATTGAGATTTCTAATATGATATGGCGGTTTCTATTCTAATTTCAAAGATGTACATCAGTTTCTTAATTAGAAATTATTCAGCAAAATTTCTTATTAAGAAACTGTTTCGAATCACTACGTTGACAAAACAATTTACTCAAATTATTTTTTCACTTCTTGTGGTCTATTTGAAAACTCTAAAATTAATTTTACAAATGTGAAGGTTTAGAAATTAAGAGAGACTTTAATTTCTAAACAACGGTTGGTAGTTATTCAAATTGTTGGAATGAAGATATTCTTGCACGAGTCTGCTTCCATCAAATTGCTGACATTATTTACATTAATCGCGGGATCAAAATTAAAGAAAAGCCTGATCAAATTGGACATTCTGCCATAAAACTCAACTAGATATCTACACTTTTGATTTAATTTTGATATTATGGGAGTCCGTATCTGAAGATCCCACTTTAGATAAAGTCGGACAATATTAAATTCGGTGTCTATTCGGAATGCACGGACAGTATTATTGTTGCTTTGAGATTCGTGCAAAATTAAACGGTCTGGATCTGTCGCGTATCAACTCAAATTTGAGATATCTCGTATGATGCGAATTCATGATATTTTTTGAGGAAAAGAAGTCATGATATGAATTGAATAATGATAGTTGGTTTACTGTCATAAAGAAAAGTGTCAGTTGGGCCACAGATTGTCGGTGATGGACCCCCCACTTTTAAATTCCTCGTGCAGCCCATGGACTTGTTACGCAAAAGACCGTCACAGAAATCAAGAAATAGCAAATAATAATCCTACCCGTTAGTCCAAGTCTTTAAGATTAGAACCGGTGCTTCAATAGCAATATTACTAGGGTTTCCCTTTAGACGGCAATTGTTCTTCGTTGAGCGTGTCAAGATTCGGGAGAGACGATGCACGGATCTCCAAATCCGTCGGAAATCCCCTCCGACTCTGCTGCGCAGGAAACCGATACAACGACCGGAAGCCCCAGTCGGGATCCAGAAACGAAGCAAGCGGTGGCCGAAGCAAACGCTGAAATCGCCGGAGAGAATCCGGCCGTTGATCCACAAACGGAAGGGACGTCAGAAGCCGGAGAAAATGTGGCAAAGGACTCTGAAGCTATTGAAGTTACTCCTTTGGCAGCAAAGAGCCCGCTTGTCGCTGCCGCCATTAAGAAGCACGCGGCGCCTCGGTCGTCTAAATATCAGGGCGTCACTAGGTTAACTTTGTGCTTGATTTTTTGCTTTGGGACGGTTTATTTTTATCAGGTTTTCTTTTGTTATTATTATTATTATTATTATTTTTAAAATTATAGGTTGAAGTGGAGTGGGAAATATGAGGCACATCTATGGGATAATATACACTGCGCTCCAGGCAGGAAACGGAAGGGAAGGCACAGTAAGCGAACTGTTTAATTACTTGTAGCATATAAGAACAGTCTAATAGCTAATAGTTGATCCATTTTGCTAATGTTGTTAAAAACGTGTTAATTTATTTTTAAGTAAGGCGGTCAAACGCAGTTATATCAAGTGTGATGCTCAATTTTTAGGGTTTCTTTTAGTATAATTTACAATTTTAATTTGATCAAGGTACTTGAACTATGATCCTTTTGCATTCGTATAAATATAAACTATAAAATTGTCGTTTATACATTTCTCATCAATTTTTATTCTGGTATATACAGAAATTTACCAACAGATATGACTAACAAATTTATGCTCATTTATTCTGGTATTCATATAAACTATCAAATTGTTCAGGTTTGACTAAACATATTTAGCACCACAGTTTTTTTTTCTCATAGCTTTCCTCTTTGGTAACATGCTATTACTAATCTTGGCTTTTTGGTGTTTGCATAATTGGCGTTATGGTGGTTGCTTTTCTGTTACTTGACATAATGCACCAGTCTACTTAGGCAAGTGTTTATATTCATTTAAAATTACTCAATACTATCATTTTGAATAAAAAATTTAGTTTACAACTGCAATTTTGATTGTATAGGAAGTTATGATAATGAAGATAAGGCAGCTAGAGCTCATGACCTTGCTGTTCTGAAATTCTGGGGCCCTTCCTCGGAGGCCAAGCTTAACTTTCCTGTAATTCAAAATACCTAGGTTCAGTTTCTAATTTTTTTATATATTCTAAAAACCTTAACTATTCATTGAACTTTATTTCTAGGTCTCGGAATATGAGGAGGACCTAGAGACAATGAAGACCATGTCTCATGATGAGTATGTGGCTAGCGTAAGAAGGTATGTGTTTCAAATTTCAGTTTAATGTTTCCAGTCCATATGCACTTTTCTAAACAGTACAAGTGCTTAATATTCTATTCAAATCTTTACAATGCAGGAAGAGTACTTGCTTCTCCAGAGGTTCTTCACAATTTAGAGGAGTTACCAGGTTCTTTTAATGGAAACCAATAATAGCTGAACTTATGTGTGAAAGAAAATTTACTTGCAACACTAATGATTAGTCTAAATTAAATTCTATCTTTTTCAATTTGGGATCTAAGGAGGAAAGATGGTAAATTTCAAGCTCGTATTGGTCGGGTCGGTGAGAGCAGAGAGACCAAAGACATCTACCTTGGAACCTATGGTATGCAATTTTTCCATCAGAAGTTTTACTCTGAATTAAGGGCCTGTTCGGCCAAACACTGTGCGCGTGGGAAAAAAAAATTCACTCAGACTTCGCGAATTTCAGCCCACGCGCACAGTGTTTCGGCCATTCAAAAATTTCCATTCCCATTCCCATTCTTGTTCCCTTCAGACGGCCGAACAGACCCTAAGAAAAGAAGATGTATTAATTGGAAGCTTTTCATTTTCCACTTATACCAGACACCGAAGAGCAAGCAGCTGAGGCATATGACATAGCAGCTATTGAACTGAGAGGTCCAAATGCGGTTACCAACTTTGACGTCAGTACCTATTATAATAATAGTGACTCGAACCCAGTAGAGGGTCCTTCAAATTAGATATCTATGTACTGTTGCTCCTTTTTAGCTGTGTTTCGTCTTTCTTTGTTGTTTTTTTTACTCTTTTTGTGTCTGTTTGACTTCAGTGAGTGCTAATAACTCTGTTAGATGTAAAATATAGATGTGTACAAACCTTTGATGCCTGTGCCAGGAGATGACTTGATTTGTTTACTGCTTATTATCAAGGAGCTTTTCTACTGACATGGCACCTTTTGTTAATGGACATGCAATACATTGGATCTTTTTCTCTTTGCAGTTGTATTAAAATTGTCTTTTTAGAGCATTGGTATCTAATAGGAGCTGTCTCCTTGATTGCATGCACTTAACTGGATATTACCAGGGAGTTATTTATATGTCGATTTTGGCAAAAGCATTTATACTTCCTCGACCAATAGCTCTCTGAACTTATTCTGATTCTAAATTCTGCGGGTTGGGTGCTTTCTGAATTGCTCAATTTTAAAGTAAGTGGTTTAGCTCTTATGTCCCACTTAATAAATGGGGAATTACGGATGCTCTCCTTGGTAGTTTATATGCAACTGGTACCACTGAAGAATGCAATGACAAATTGTTTGGTAAACTCGAAGCTGAATTACAAATCATCCTGTACCCAATATGTGAATTTAAATGGAATAAGAAACTCAGAGATTTAGAGAAATAGCAATGACAATGCATATGTCTTCAAATTAGAATATTGTTTTCTTTGTGAACTCGGGAAACTCGAGCAACTTCAAGAGAAATCCTGTGCAAAATGATTAGAGATATACCAACAAAATGAAGTATATATGCAATTTTCTCTATGGAATGCAGATGCAAACCTTCAGCAATGAGGGAACCGGTGCTATACAAACGCCAGTAGGATGTAACTGCACAAACTCAATACCACAAAGCATAATAATCCCACTTTTATATTAGTAAAAGGTAATAAAAAACCTAAAACGTGTAAACTAATGATCTAAAGGAAAATTTTAACCACCAGGGGCTAACCTGAGGTTCTAGCTCAGTATTTGTATAAAGACAGTAAACAACTTTGGTTGAATATTTATTGATTACTACTGATCAATCAGCATTCGTTAAAGAAAAAAAGAAAATCATCATTTGTTATAAATACTGATCGAACTTTAATGATTCTGAGTCTCCGACCGTTGTAGTAGGATTCGTTAAATCTAGCAATTAAATCTTCGGAAATCTAGCAATTAATGATTTCTGAATTGTTATAAATGGATTCTACAAAGGGAACACAGATTTCGTTAAATCTTCGGAAATCTAGCAATTAATGATTCCGCCCGTTGTAATAGGATTCTCTAATTCCTCTCTTAATTAGACCAAATTCCCTTCTTTTTTATGAGAACAAAGGCAGTGGCTGCCAGGTTTTATTGATAACTGGAAAAATTCCAAAGGAATTACATCAAAGCATAACAGCTAAATCCCTTTACTAATATAATAACTACATTAGTAACAGAAAAAATCAACCTAGTCCCTGCAGGCATCGGTTTACCCTGTCTTAGCAATTCCTGAGCCACAGACGTCCTTCATCTCTGATTCTCTTCACCAATATGCGATGCTCTATGGCCTCCCCTCTGAATATGATTCCATTTCTCTGATTCCAGAGCATCCAGCATGTGCATTCAAACCAGGTTGCCCATGTTTTTTCATCCATACGCCTTAACAGTTTAACTCTGCTCCATGAGTCTTCCCATGTTTGTTGTACTGATTCAGCTGGGTACATGATCTGGACTTGCAATGATCGCGCCAGTAGGTTTCACACCGTTTGCGCATACTGGCAATAGAAGAAGAGGTGTAAAGCAGTCTCTGGCTCACCGCTGTTGCAGACTACACTAGATGGTACCTGGCGAAAAAAAACAAGCGCCAGTAGGTTTTATTTATTTTCTCATTTTTTCTCATAACCAGTTTAGCAAAAAGAAAACATTAGATGGTCCCTCGGTCATTGGTAGAGGCCGCGTAGAGCGTCACTTTCTCTCTGTTTTCTGAATAAACAATGAGAACGTAGGTTTGAAACCAGCCATATCATATCGATTACCATTAAAATTGGATATTATGATTCCCTTCGTTTTCATCAAAAATAAAATAATAGGAATTAGAATACATCAGCCACCTCACTCAGCAGTGACATTCAGCTGTTGAATTGCTCTAAAATTAGTACCTGGCGACTTCGATACAAACAACGGTTGATGAACAGACTATTTGACCAGTGGGGGGACCTCCCTCATGCTCGCTCTTCTTTTTTCGTTATTATTCCTCAATTCTCTTTTCCTTTTTTTCTCAAGTTTGGCTCAGTCGGTATTTCAATCCACTGAAAAAAATCTCCCCTCCATGAGGTCTGGTGCTGTTTCGATTTTGGTCAGGCACTCTCAATTGAATACTGAACCATTAATAGTCAACATGACCTTATCGGGATGCCAAATATCGAACTAAAAACTGAACCATTAATAGTACACTTTAGATACAAGCTAAGAGTCTATACAAAGTACTTGGGAATATATAAACACCCATAAAAACTAGTACAAGTTTTATCTGAAATCACACTGTAAGTCTCTAAGTATATCCGTGAGCAATGGCACCACCATGCATGTCATTCGAAATCACACAAAAGTAAAAAATTCCCGATTTCTGAGAAATCGTGCCAAATCCTCTGAATTAACATCAAGGTAGTTTTTGAAGAATAACGCCATTTGTTTAAGAACCCTCCAAATTTTCATGAAAGAAAAATGTCCGTACTTTGAAGAGCCTTAAACATCTCCATTGCATCTGAGATGGAATCTCCTAGTTTTCATATTTCCGTTAAGTGCAAGTGCTAATACATCATACTCTTCAACAAACCACAGCTCAGTAACTGTCGCCTGCATTTGGCAATGTAAAATGCAATAGCCTAAATAAAGCGAGAAAACTATCTTTCTTTTTAAAATTCTCAAAGAGGGTATTGCCCAGAAAGGTAGAAAAAATAAAGGTCTAACTAGAAAATGGTTGTTCTATTCTAGTACCTCAAGACCACGAAGCTTGGCATTGACTCTTGCAACCAGCTCATGAAAAAACTGGAGTTGATCAAAGGATTTTTTACTCTCCTACCAAAAAATGAGAAAATAAATAAATAACGCCATGACTCGCTGACTAATAGTATAAAATGGAGAAAACATGTAGACTTAGAATATTGAAAAGAAATAGACCAAGTTTCTATCTAACAGCATTAAGTAATATCTGGCCAACTTTGGTAATGAACTAAGAAGAAATATTTCCACACTGTACCTCCTCAGAGAGTTTAGGATGGCCCAAAATCCTTGCAAATGAAGTATGGAGCAGAACAAGGTCATACTGCAAAAAAAAAAAAAAAAAAAAACAGAGAGGCTGTTTCTTATCACCAAGTCACCAAGGCCATCAGCATAGGAGTTATTATATATATGAAGTCCAATCTAGGCTTCTCACCATACATATACCAGTGCATACTAGCTGGTACATACTACAAGGTAGTATTTAACGACAAAAAAAATTCTAGACTAAATTTTTTCTGACACCTATGAATATGGCTTAAGGAATGTGACCTACATATGGATACATAAGGCAACATATCCAACAGTTCAATATTTTTAAATATATCTAGTCTGATGTCATTGTCAAACAGTAAATAAGATATGACAATGAGAAGTAGAAAATTAATGTGCTCCACTCACAAGTTGCTTTGCAGGGGCTTGGGGAAAAGCCCCTCTTAGTTTTGTTCTGATCTCAGCTGGATCAGTGCCTGACACCACCTAAAGTTTCAAAACAGATATGAAACAAGTATTAGTAGAAAGCCACATATTACAAGCTCTAAGTGAGATGAATATGACAATTGACAAGAACAACAGCATTGTCAGGAATGTTTGCATGTGTGCCCCTACAAAACCAGAGAATAATATCATCATGTTTAAATCTGCAATACGAGGTGAGTTTATCACTAACAGCACTCCTCCACTACCCTTCCCTACTAAATGCGTCTGCTTTATACTCATCTATGTACGAGAAACAATAAGAAAAAGGGTTCATTTCCCTATTGAGCTAGTGGAGCAAGCCTATAGTAGTCAGCCATTGTCGAAGGGCTTGCATATTTGGTACTTTGAGATTTTGCAGGGCTACACAAGAAACTTACAGGGAAAGCTTGTCAAAATTCTAACTCCTTATGGCTGTGTTAGAATATAAAACAAAAGAAAATTGAGCGTCCCCCAACATAACAAAATCAGAGAGGAAAACTAAGTATGACCTGCCAACAACCAAGAAGAACACCAGTAGATGTCAGAACCACGCGATCAAGTGTAATATTTAAAGGGCACATAGATTTAGTCACTCTTTCAACAGCTTCTGCTTCAGCTTCGATCTCAAAGAAAAAAGAACGAGACACATCAATAAACAGATTATAAAATTATCAATTAAAAATAAAGTATAACAGGGGTTTTTATGTACCTCATTTTCAGTGGCAACTACAGGTGTCAGGTGATGGGAAGCATGGAACATGCTGAAGTGGTACATACTTGCATTTTGGAACCAAATTGCTACACATTACGAGACAGTACGTCAACAAACAATTACCAAAATAATAAAAAAAAAAACTTCAGAATTAACATTTTAAGGGACATAAAAAGAGTCTGTTTTTAGTATTAGGACCCCAGTAAGTACGGTATCAGCAATAGTAGACTTTTCATGCCTTTGGCCTGAACTTGTGTTTAAGACTGAATTGAGTAGGGTTCAAATGCCTCATGTCTTTCATGTCTTATTCATGCCTCACATCCTTATCTCCGTTTTCAAAGTCCAAACAGTGAATCCGAACCGCTCTACATGATCTTCGTATTAAAATGTGCTTGGAGACCAAGTTTTATAGTTTTTTGGAGATTTTTTACTATTTTTTTAGATAGGTACAAAAATCACAGTTTTTGGATGGTCCAGAATCTTCTGAAAAACGGAGATCATGTTGATATGCAGATCATGTTGAACGGTTTGGATCGACTATTTGGAATTTGAAAACGGAGATAAGGATGTCAGGCACAAATAGGCATGAAAGACATGAGGCATTTGAACCCTACTCTACCTGATATGGCATTAAACCTCAACGAAAGACCAACTGTGGAAGAAAAGTGAAAATTGGTAAATATAGCTTCTTAACATGATTGGGAATTAAAAGAATCGGTGCGCAGTGAGGCTAGGCAGGATATGGTAATGAACAACTAGTGAGTAAAGAGTAAGATGCACCAGCTGATATGGTAATGTGTTAGATACAATACCTCCATCAAAGTAAGGGAGAAATACCTCCTTGACAGCCTCCCTGCGCAAAACAAGAAATTGTGAATACAAGAGCAACTACACAGCCACTCGTTCATGAAGAACTGAATATTAAAAACAACTAAACAATGTTGTGAGCTCCTATATGTAATTAGTGAGATAAATTGCAGGATTTAACCCAATAGAAAATGCTAGATGCTTATTTTCCTATTTGCTCCTTAAAGACCATGATAGTAATTATAAAGGGAGCAAAAATATATTGAATCCTGGATTTATACCAAACTAGGAAATTGTAGCATATAAGTCTTGAGAAATTGGTACAAAAAATGTGTTGCAATTGGACTCCCCAAACAACATCTACAGCTTATTGAAACTTACTTACTCGTACATGGAAATTAATAAATGAATCTACTGCAAATCAAGACATTTCACTGTGAGAAGGGAAGTTTACATACGATATGGGCTTCGAAAATCTGGAACTCAGGTAAAGCACATTTGCTCGAACTGGGGGTTTTGCAGCCTGTGCACATACAATTAAGAATGCATCATGAATTCAACTCCAAAAGACCAAGGAAGAATTAAGGCAATTACAAACTAATGGATGAGAACTTGAGCTTCTAAAATGTCTTGGCAATTTCTGGTACAATTGGAATGAAATGGATCATTCCACTGCAACATTTTCTAATACAGGCCAATTTATACCTTGAGGACTGGTACAACAACACCATCCCTCAGCTCGAAAATATCAGACAGCGACAGAGACTGAGAGGTCTCCCCGCCTTTTAGAAAAAGAGCGCCTTTTTCATCCAGATCACGCGACATCTTGTCGTACAGCTCCAGTCGCCTCTCCTTAAATGGCGGATCTGCAATGTACAGTCATCGAAATTCAGGAGCGAGAACGAGAGAAAAGGATAGAAAGAGAGGAGATGAGTAAGCACCTGAGTGTGAGGATAGAATGGGAGAAGTAAATGTGCTAGGAGAGGATATGGAAGGGCGGGTGCGAGGAGAGGAGCCGTTCATGGCGGAGAGATAGATCAGGAAGAAAAGAGCGGCGGAGGAGGTCCAGACAATAGCAGGGGATCTTGCGCTGCCCTGGGACCATGCAGTCGGCATCGTCGCCATTGAATGGTTGGTTAATAAGAAGTAAAAAAATGGGGAGTCTAGAAGAGACTGGAGTAGTGTAGTTTCACTAGTGATCGTGGTCTTCGTGGACCCTTATGGTCCAAGAGAAACATCAGTGATCAAACTTGTCTTCTTTGCAGTATCAATTTTTCTTGTACACGTAAGATTATGAATTTCAACTTTGCTTTGATTGTTATTTAAAAACTTATAAAAATATATTACATGGATAATTTTTAACATTAATTTTTTTAACTTACTGACTTGTACCAAAAAATAAATTAAAGAAAGAGATTTTTTTTATGTACATGTAGAAAAAACAATATAGATAACGTCTAGCGATTTTATTTTAATATGTAAGTTTTAGAATTTTTGTTATTAAAAAAAATTTAAAAATTAGAAGCATTTGGAGCACAAAAATTTAGAAAAATCTCAAACATTTCTTATATCCCATCAAAAATTAAAAATAAGTTATTTTTCTATCTAAACTCACTTATTTTATTAATATCCTCATTTATTAATTTAATTAGTTGAAAACACAGTTTAATTTTAGTAAATATATTAAGATGACCATTTTAGTTAATGATCAAAGACCAATGTTTGATGGTTGATGAGTCATTACCAGCTTTAACTGAAATAATTGATGAGTCAGCTAAAGCTAAAATAAGTGATCAGAAAGAGAGGTAACAGACATTGGTTTCAATGATCAAAATTATTGATTTTTACCGTTTTGGACTCTCGAAGTATTAAATTAATGGATTTAACTTGAAATGCAGCGAAAATTAAATTGCTAAGTAGATTATAATAACTATGTTTGGTTGGAGTTTGGTGGAGGAAGTTTATAAAGAGAAGAAAATTATAACATGATGTTACACTAACTGCTGGATTTACAGGTGGAGTAAGCTATTCCACCTATAGAGGTGGAGTATCTTACTCTGGAATCAAATGTTACTTTATCTTACTCCTTCAAATTTACTCCTCGTTTAATTTCTTAAAAATAGAGTAAAGAGTTTAGTTCACCACTTACTCTACAACCAAATTATTACAGATTCTTAAAAAATATTGAACCCCTCAAAGTTCAACAAAATGGATTAGATAGAATTTAATACATATAGAATATAGGTTCCAAATCAAAATGTCGTCATTTCGACAATGTCTATGAATTAACATCCTCCCCGTACCGTAAAAGGAAATCTTTTAGAATTAGTGGATCTGGACCGTTCTTTTAACTTTGCAAGAATCTCAATACGGCCGGAAATAAATCTCAAACCGTAAAGTGAAGAAAATCTTTTATACATATTGGAGAGGATACTCTTCCCAATGTCTATATGGTGGCTATAAACTTATAACAAGTATCTTTATACGAAGTGTTTGCGTCCGATGGACCAAAATGGTACTACTACTTTTAAAGATTTATAAACTCTAATTTCTACTTACGTTCAGATCACAAACGCATGATATTACCGTGTAGTATGATTGGAGTGTTGATCCACAGGGATAGTATTATATTTTAAACACTTTTCACTAGTTTAGGTTATCGGGGGTTTTTTAAAAGTTTGATGCGGTGGCACTAATTGTGATAAGGTTAAGGTTAAACAGTAAATAGAGGACCTCTAGGGTTCATGTTCTCTCCTTCTTAATTATGCAAAGTATAAATTTCAACGTCTCTCTACGTCGCATGTGGCACTGTCACTGTCGCATGCTGCCTAGATTGTCCCACAGCTACCCTGTATGCACTGTCACTACCCGAGGCTTGCTGGGTTTTTACTTATGCGATTTGAAAGGTTTTCCGATCTCACGATCGGCTTTTGGACTACCAAGACTAAAGTATTTTAGGTACGTAATTATATTTGATAGGTCTGTGTACCAATGGCCCTCAATAAACTCAATCACGGCCCATGAATGGCTCGGGATTCGGACCCGCATCAAGGGCCAACCTGAAGTTGAATGGGATAAGGCCCGATACTTTTAGAAAGTCCAGTCATAGACCATGAACGACTTGGGATTCAGACCCTCATTGAAGGCCAACCCAGGGTCAAATGAAACACAGCCTTTAAAAGAGCTCGGTCACAGCTTGGAACCAACCCGGGACTCGGATCCCATTAAGGGCCAGCCCGAGGACAAACAAAGTAAGGTCCGAGGGCTAGTAATGAGTCAGCCCATCTAGCCCTGATAAGCTTTACACGATGAAGGCCTTAGTAGCCCGATCACGGATTCGGTAACAGTCCGGTTCGACAAAGCTAAGCTAAGCTCTATTGGGCTAAGCCCAGATAAACATTGTCCGACGAAGGCTCGGTTGGGCCATTCCCAAACAAAGCCCAGTCCAGACTTAGCTTCCCGTCACCGCAGTTTATGCTAATGTCACTCCCCCTATGCGAACTCCCCTAACTGTTCTGACAACGCGGAATGACAGTTAGGGGTGACCTATTTAAGGCAAACAGTTCCTTGGAACGGGGGTCGGATCTTTTCTTTAGGCGAGGTATCACACATGATAGAGTCCGAATACCTCCACAACTTCCCACTTTCTTAATCTCGACTCGTCCTCCCGAGACGAAACGAGCCTAGATCTCTAATTCTCCCCATACGACCTACTCCCCCAGGATAGGACGTATCAATATTATATCCCTATACTACGTATAGTTGAAATATCACAAAGACACTACATAATCTAGGTGTTTTCTAATATAATATAAATGAACAATTTACGCTATCATGCCAAGGGAGCCCACTGGGTTCTAGCCATAGTCTTTGAACCGCTGTCAAGCCTCGTTAGCCGAAGTGTTCGAAGTACTTACATGGAATGCAATGAATTTACACCTATTGGTATGTGGAGGGTCATTGGCATATAGTAGACTGAACTATGTATGCAAGGACTTAATAAAAATATATTTAAATAATAAATAAAACTCAAATCAACATAAAAAAAACATAAACATATACTAAAACATAATTAAAAGTTCGAGTACAATCCTCACCCTAGAGATGAGAAGTTTAGCTTCTCATGGCCATGGCAAAATAAAAGGAATAAAATAAAGAGAACATAAATTACACCCCAATTGAAGATGGATGAATCTTTGTCTCCTTAGATGGCGTATTCTTCTCCTGCTTGGCTTCTGATAGCTACCGTTATCTCTTTAAGTAACTCTCTAACCTAACCTAGCAATGATGATTGCTAATATCGATTATATAGACTTAACACAATTAAACACGCACACTAAATTATATTACAATAAGGGTATTTATAGCCTTCCTAATATGAGAGATGGAGTAGTGGAAGTAGTGGAGGTGGTGGAAACTTGGAGTGCAATTCAAGTTTGGATAGTTAAAACCAAAAAAAGCTATGATAGCTTGGCACTGAAGCAATTACGTCATTCTAGAAGAATTTTGCCGAAAATAGCATCAACGGTGGATGATCTGATCCAAAGGAAACAGTCCACAGATTGAGTCAACGGATCGTGCGGCCTAGGGTTATGTCGCATGCGGTATAGAGGAGGTCGCACGGCTTCCTGACTTAACAAATTTTCTTGTAATTTCACCATTTCGCATGTTGTGCACTTCGTGTGAGGTGTTGCATGCTCCATGTGATGACATGTTTTGACGCTATATTCGGAAATCGTCTAAATATGACACTTTTGCTCTGTTTTTTTTGCCTAAATACGCAACTTTCTCAAAAACCTGCCAAAAAGACCTAAAAACACGTTTGCGGTAAATAAATTGGAAAATGGCTACTTTGCATTCGTTTTTTGTCATTTTTCGAAAGAAAAGATAGTGATTTTTGCTATATGTTCTGACTTCATCAGCGTCACAGAGTGCGCCCCATGCTCTTGTTGTGACAAGTCATGAAATAAGTATCTTATTCTACACTTATATTGTCAAATATAAATAAAGTGTGATGGAATAGTATAGCATAAAAAATTACTTATGCTGTCATAAATTAACCTATCCATTTAGGTTGCATAACTTATGCCGTGTCTTTTCTCCTAAATTAATCCACCTATTCAGATTTAACTCATTACTTAACTTTAACTCACAATCAAACGAGAATATCTTATACCATTATAATTTAAAATAAGCAACTTATGCCATCATAACTTTTTAACTCAGAACCAAATATGGTCAAAAGTTGGTTGAAGTGAGTACATTCGAGGTTCTTATACATAGAAAGTTGGGTATTTCGAATTCGATTAAGATATTTGTTACGATTATTTAAATTAAGATACTTATTTTAATTTTATCTAAAATTGAAACCTTATATATCCTTACGTATCTGTTAGGGTTACTTATCACGTTTAATTTCAACATTTATTAAAAAAGATTTTTTTTTTAAATCGAGACAATTTCTATAAAATAAAATCTTACATTTAGAAAATCTGGAATAGGCATATTTAATATGCTAAAAAAATTATAATAAAAGCAATATGATTATTCATACTATGAAATTCATATAAAGATGGGGTGATAGCACAGTTGTGAATAAAAAGTTCTAGAAATGTGGTTATTCACAAATTGAAAGTTTAAGCTCCGCTCACGACTTTGCAGCTTCTGCGAAGCTTTTAAATAAAAAAATCATATAAAAAAGTACAAGTTGTATTACTTGAAGAGCTTTCTTAGATGCATTAAACACACATAGGGACGGTCTAATTAAAATAAATGCCGAAAGAAAGAACATTGATGATGCGACACGAATAAAAAAATATTGAAACTTAATTCTTTTTGTGAAATATAAATTATTATTATTTGTAATATTCTCTCATTTATTTTTCAATATTCCAACTCTTTTTATGTAATTATTTACAATATTCTCTTCTTTCCCTGAAGCTTTGCACGCAGACTAATCTCTATGGCACATGTAAAATGTAAAATTAACTTCCGTAAAAAAGATTACCATGACATACATTTTTTAGAGAAAATTTCTAAGTGTGGCCATAGAAAATTTAAAATTAGCCAATTTAATTTTATATAGAAACACTCTAACATATATTTTTTTTATAAAAGTTAGCATTTGCTAACAATTGTATTAAAAAAATATTAAAAGTTTTTACAACTCCACACATTCTGGTTCATATACACTGTCTATGTTAAATTGAAAACACTCTAATATTGAATGTCCCTACAAAAACTTAACAATATTTCTTATATCTCTTTTATTTATTCAACATTTGATTTTGTTATTTTAAAATTCGTATTGACAAATATAACCTTACATTTTAAATGGTTACACTCCCATTTTTTGGGTTGGAGAAGATTGAGTTTCTGACTTAAGCCATTGATTTGACTTGAGTGTGTTCTTCAGTTGCCTATACAAGGAGAAATATTAAGGGCCTGTTCGGCCAAACACTGTGTACGTGAAAACAAATTTCACTTAGACTTCGCGAATTTCAGCCCACGTGCACAATGTTTCGGCCATTCAAAAATTTCCATTCCCGTTTCCATTCCCGTTCCTTTTAGATGGCCGAACAGGTCCTAATAGTCGCACAAGGGGTGTTCACATATCTTTCATTTATTGGACGTTTTTCTCTATAGATTGGAGTTTATTTCTTTCCGCTGTAAACCACTTAGGGCCTGTTCGGCTGCCAGGCGGGAACAGGAATGGACTTAGGTTTGGATCCAATTTGAATGACCGAAACACTGTGCACGTAGGAAAAAAAATCATTTTGAGTAATTTTTTTTCCCACTGGCACAGTGGCAGCCGAATAGGTCCTAATAATCAGTAGGCGAAGGCTCTGCTTTAAATTTCTCAATATATGTCCAAAGAATTTTTGTTCATTTGCACCTCTCAGAAGGGAGTTATTATCTATGGTTTCTTTCATTGTTGTTTTGCCAGAGGGGTGGTGGAATTGAAAATTCTAATAGCTTTTTCGTTTTTAGGTAAGAACAAAACAAATCTGGATTGCTCGTTTGCCGAAATTTTTTATAGTTAGCATTCCAAAAAAATAATAAATAAAAAAACTGCCGTTTTTGGAAAATTCTAAATCTACCACGACTGCACAGGTGTTCTGCAGCCCCATTTCCCCAGAACCGCAGAATGCCGGTGTGGACTCTGAAAAGGAGCTGCACGGTCCCAGATTATATATTTTTTTTATGAGAACAAATGTTTATTTATTTGGTTAGGGTTTTGTTTTTAAAGTTGTTTATTTGTTTTTGTTTTAAATGTCGTTTAATCTGAAATTGTTGTTCGTTTGTCTAATCAAGCATTAATAATCAGTACCCGGCAATACCAGAATCACAGTAACAGGTCTGATACTATAATAAACCCCATTAGGACCTGTTAAAACATCTCCACCAGTATAAATTGATACCATAAGAGCCATTTTGAATCCAATACACAAGAAATCTAAAATTAAAAATTAACTAAATTAATTATTAACCTACTGAAAAATAAAAAAAATTGAAAAAAAGAGAAAAAAAAATTACAGATCAGAGGCTGTTATCCAGATGAGAGTGTGAAATGAATTTCTCTATCCTGGATGAAATTATAAAAGAAGAGGGGCCGCAGGGACATTGTGCGGCCTCTTTTCAGAGTCCGCACCGGTATTCTAAAAAGTAGTGATATTTTTTGGATGCTAACTTTAAAAATTTTGGGCTCGTTTGTGTGAAGTAAAGTAAAATGTAGGAGAAATCTAAAAAATACACAATTTTAAACAGTGGTTTGCCTAGAAAGAGGTTTATATAATATCACAGTTTATAAAATATCAAAATCTTAAAATATAACAGTTTATGAAATATCTACATCATATATTTTATAAGCTTTTGATTGTCAATCAAACACTATCAAAATATCACGATTTTTCACGGATCCGTAGAAAAAATTATATAAAACCCACATCCTTCGATTTATTTTGATATTCAGATTTTAAATTTTAAATTAATAAATTTCTGAAAATCAGAACACAATGGATGCATAAGAATAATTTAAGTAAAGACTATCATAATTCTTCACGCATGCACAGAAAAATAATATTAACCACGTCTTACAATTTTATTTTGATATTCAGATTTAAATTCTCAATATTAAATTTCTGAAAATTAAAACATAATATATGCATACAAAAATATTTAAGTATAACAATCTAGACCTCCTCGAGTTCTTGACCTATTTGTGACATCAGAATTCAGAAGGAACCGTCTCTATCAAAAATTATTGAAGAGGATAAGAGTACTATATCCGTCAAAAATTCTCAATACAAAGGTCATTGTATATGTATGTACACGCAAACATAAATGCCACACAACAAGCAAGAAAGGGAATTAATTAATAACTTTACGGGCCAATCTAAAAATACAGGGGAAATTTTAGCTACACTCCTAAAAAACATTGAAATTACTTATTTTTCTTCTAAAATTCATAATATCATATTTACCTCTCTAAATTTAAAAAACTTACAAATTACCCAATTTATTATCTTTTCGATTAAAACTCATTTTAAATTTATAAACTTCTCATTTTATTTTTTATTATAAAATAAAATGCGTAGTCCGTGTAAGAAAAATGTTCAGTCTCTAATTGAGGACAAATAGTTAGGGGTACAACTGGATCAGATAGTGGTAGAACCATATCCATATCCACTTTTATTTTTCGGATATAAAACAAATATTAGACATATACGAATACAGATTAGATATTAAACAGTAGATATATACATACATTTTTTCATAATATATATTCAACTATATGGAATATATCTACTATTCAGATACATATAATTAAAATTTATTCGTATCTGTATCAGCACAAATATTCAGATATTGGATATTCGTATCTAGTTTTTGGATACAAATTCAGATATGGACGGATAATATCTGATCCGTTTACACCCCTGCAAATAGTTAATTTCTCTACTTGTGATGCATAGAAAGTAAAAAAGAATAAAAAAAGCATTAAATTGAGTATTTGTGAGTTCTTAAAATTTATGGTATTATGAATTTTAGAGGAAATATATAATTTTGAGGTATTTGAGGGGCATACATGAAATTCTCCAAAAATATAACTCCAGAAATGAATTTCACAGCTGTAAATGAGAAAGGAAAATAATTATTAACGTATTAACTATTATCATCATTAACCCTAATATTATTCCAATAATCGATTTAGAAATATAAAAGAAAAAAAATAAGAAGAGAGAAACAGACCATCGCGAGGTTTCCCTAAAATTCTTTCCCTCTTCGTTTTCCATTAATAAAGGTCTCTTCCCCTCCGACTCCTGCTTTTTCTTCTTCTCCCCTTTTTTTCTTCCCTCTTCTCTCTATCTCTTCCCGAAACCCTAGTTTCGTCGGAGAGTTGAGCGATGAGTAATCCATCCAAGAAGAAGGCGTTTAAGATCGAGGCCTACAAGCACAGGATCGAGGTCGATCCTAAGTACGCTGATCGCACATGGCAAATCATCGAGCACGCGATTAACGAGATTTACAACCACAACGCTAGCGGGCTTAGCTTCGAGGAGCTTTACAGGTAACCCTCGTTTTTGTTTGTTTCGTAATTTTACGCGGGGCAATTTTAGTCTCAATTGAAGTTGGGATATTTGAATTTGGCTGTTTTATATTATGCATGTGGTTCGCCCAGGGAGCAACGAAACCTATGCTTTTGATTTAGTACCCCTGATGTCCTGGGGTTAGATATTAGGAAGAAGTTATGTAATAATTGGAAAAATTGGGGAGCACCTAAAATTATGTCTAATTAGGTATTGGATGGAAAGCTAGGCAATAGTCTTCCAGTAGGTTGTTTTTTATCATCATTAGTTTCTCTGCGCCTGTTGCTCATAATTTTAGCAAAGTGTTTACAGTTTTAGTAACCTGTACTGCACAAATATGTTTAGTTATAACTTGAATTGCGATTTTTTTTTTTTAAAATAAGGCCAGAGGTCTGGTTGCATTAACAAAACTGCTACTTCACCTCTCCCCAACTATGTGAGAGAGTGAAGTCAGCATCCATGCACTTGGATTTTAATTGTAAGTCTGTTGTTGCAAAGCTAGCGAATGCTTCTGTTCAGACTAACTTACAGTATTTTAAAAGAAAAAAAAATTAAATTGGTAGCTTCTCTTTAATAGACAGAATAAATTTACAATTGATTTGTTTGAGGGCAGCACACAATCTATGTATGCAAAAAGTTTTGGCAGAGAGATCACCAAACACGATACATTATTGGTACTCAATAACGAGTTTTCTGAACTCTATGCCTTTAATTGTGGAGCTATAAACTATATTACTTGGTTTTAAGAAAAAAAAATTGACAGCTTCTCTTTAATAGATAGAATAAATATACGATCAATTTGTTTGAGAGCCGCAATTTATGTATGCGAAAAGTTTTGGCAGAGAGATTGCCAATCACGATACATTATTGGTACTTGATAACGAGTTTTCCTGACTCTATGCCTTTAATTGTGAAGCTATAAACTTTATTATTGGAAACTAAGCATCAGCTGAGGCGATTACAATTGATAGCTTCTCTTTAATAGATAGAATAAATTTACAATTGATCTGTTTGAAGGCCGCAATTTATGTATGTTAAAGTTTAAGATAGAATAAATCGACAGCTTCTCTTTAATAGATGGAAATAATTTTACAATCGATCTGTTTGAGGCCCGCAATTTATGTATGCGATAAGTTTTGGCAGAGAGATTGCCAAGCACAATACATACTTGATAATGAGTTTTCCTAACTCTACGCCTTTCATCGTGGAGCTGTAAACTTTGTTATTGTAAACTTAGCATCAGCTGAGGTGATGTAATTCAGATAGTAATACTATAAATAAAGTTATAATTGTTTTCTTCTCTTCTTTTTTTCTTTATTTTTCCTCTAAGCACACGGCTTGTGGCAAATAACACGACCTAGAAGCTTTCTTGAATGTGTTCTTTAATTATATCCTTGTTGATAACACTAGGAAAGAGACATGAACGAATATAGATCATGCTCAATTTCTCAGATCAGCTCAAGGAGCGTCATATGCAATTTTTGTTATTTCCTTTCTCATGCCAAAAGATATCTAAAAGCATATGAAAAAAAAATTCAGCTACACATTCATGATTTTGAATGGGAAAAGAAGTTTCTCTTTAAATTTCTTTATTCTTCTTACATGTATCTTTTTTGCAGGAATGCATATAATATGGTCTTGTACAAATTTGGCGACAGGCAATACAATGGATTAGTTGTGACAGTGACTAGGCACCTGAAAGAAATGGGGAAATCAATAGAGTCAGCTCAAGGCTCATTTCTAGATGAACTCAATCGCAAATGGACCGACCATACCAAGTCCATGCAAATGATTCGAGATGTACTGATGTACATGGACCGCACCTACATACCGTCTCACCACAAGACACCTGTCTATGAACTGGGGCTCAATCTCTGGCGGGACCACATAATCCATTCAGCAAAGATTCAAACCCGGCTGGTTGATACACTACTTGAGCAAATACACAGAGAGAGGATGGGTGAGGTGATTAACCGCGGGCTTATGAGGAATGTGACCAAGATGCTTACTGAATTGGGCTCATCAGTGTACCAGGAGGTTTTTGAGAAATCATTTTTGGATGTATCTGCAAGCTTCTACAGTGGTGAGTCTCAACAGTATATAGAGGTTTACAACTGTAGTAACTACCTGAGGATGGCTGAGAAGAGAATCAATGAAGAAGTGGAGCGGGTCTCGCACTACTTGGACAGCAAAACAGAGCAAAAGATTACTGCTGTGGTAGAGAAGGAATTGGTAGAGATCCACATGAATAGGCTGGTGCATATGGAGAACTCTGGACTTATTCCAATGCTAGTAGATAATATGTATGAAGATCTGAACTGTATGTACAACCTGTTCAAGCGGGTCCCTAACGGTTTAAATCTAATAAAGGATGTGATGGCCTCGCATTTGAAGGAAACAGGTAAGCAACTGGTAACTGACCCAGATCGGTTGAAGGACCCAGTTGACTTCATCCAACGGCTGCTGGACATGAGAGAAAAATACAATGAGATTATTACCAAGTCGTTTAACAATGATAAGGCATTCCAGAATGCACTCAATGGCTCATTTGAGTTTTTCATAAACATAAATAACCGGTCACCCGAATTCATTTCACTCTTTGTAGACGACGCCCTTCGCAAGGGGGTGAAAGGGGCCTCTGATGATGATGTTGACCAGGTGCTCGACCGGGTATTGGTGCTATTTAGATATTTGCAAGAGAAGGATGTATTTGAAAAATACTATAAGCAGCATCTAGCAAAACGGCTACTCTCTGCCAAGTCGGTGTCAGAGGAGGCTGAGAGGGGCATGATTTTGAAATTAAAAACTGAATGTGGCTACCAGTTCACGTCCAAACTGGAGGGGATGTTTAATGATATCAAGACCTCACATGATACCATGCAGGGATTTTATAACAGCCCTTATGGCTTGGACATGGCTGATATGCCTGGTATTACTGTCCAGATTCTGACAACCGGGTCATGGCCAACCCAGGCCATCAATACGTGTATCCTCCCAGCTGAGATTGTGGTTGTGTGCGAGAAGTTCAAGGCATACTACTTGGGGACACACAATGGGAGAAGGTTAACGTGGCAGACAAACATGGGTCATGCTGATTTAAAGGCTACTTTCGGCAAAGGACAGAAACATGAGCTGAATGTATCTACCTACCAAATGTGTGTTCTCATGCTGTTTAACTCAGCTGATCGGTTAACATATAGAGAAATCGAACAGGCAACTGAGATACCAGGTCCTGACCTGAAGCGATGCCTCCAGTCACTGGCATGTGTCAGGGGCAAAAACGTCCTCCGCAAGGAGCCAATGAGCAGGGACATCTCAGAGGATGATGCATTTTTATTCAACGACAAGTTTACAAGCAAGCTTGTGAAGGTCAAGATCGGAACTGTGGTGGCACAGAAAGAGACTGAGCCGGAGAAGATGGAGACGCGTCAGCGTGTGGAGGAGGATAGGAAGCCCCAGATTGAGGCTGCTATTGTGCGTGTTATGAAGTCGAGGCGTGTCTTGGATCATAACAGCATAGTGACAGAGGTGACAAACCAGCTCCAGGCACGGTTCTTACCAAACCCTGTTGTGATAAAGAAGCGCATCGAGTCCCTTATTGAGCGTGAGTTTCTGGAGAGGGATAAGGTTGATAGGAGGCTGTACAGGTACTTGGCTTAAAAAATTAGGCTTGGTTCTCATATTGGGTCGGTGGGGGTTGTGTTTTGGGTTTTGGAACTTGATGTTCTCTGTTTAAGACTATTTAACATAAAAGCTGCATGTCATCAGTAGGATTAGCTGTTTAATATTTGTTCTCTTCATTTTGATATTTTGCTAAGCTTTATCATGGTATCGAATTATAGTATCTTCTCAGTATGAATAGTTTCTGGTTTATGTTTTTTTTGCCCTTCAATTTACATGTGCTTAACTATCGGCTTGTTATGTTGTTAGTGTATAGTGGTTGCTGACTGCCTTTCCTTGCCAGGCAAAAAGGAAAATTATCTTGTGTTTTTGTTTGGATGAAGCCAACTTAAGTAGATCTTTCGTTCCTTTGTGTTACAATCTCGTACACTTTTGAAGCATTGATTTATGGGAGTCGACCTTTAGGGAGAATTTCAAATGTGCCCATACAAATTTCAAAATAACCAATTTTCTCATCAAAACACTATGAGCAAAACTACGGTGTGATGTGCTTATTTGGTGAACACACATCAAAAGGCTATCGGATTGACTTCGAACTACGAATCCAAAATGTTGAACATGAATATGTGTCCTCTTATGTTATTTAAAATTCCCCGGGTTTTTCTAAAGAGTCACATGATGTACCTTCGAAGGATTGTGTTCCTATGGTACCTTCTTCTTTACCAGGTCTTTCTAAAGAGAGAGTATGTACTTTCTAAATCTTGTGTTCCTACAGTACCTTCTCAAAGTTTGAAATTCATATATTTCGTGAGTGATGCATGTACATCCAAAAATTTTAAAATTTCGAATTTATTTAGTACATGATCAAGGAGTCAAAAAAATGATGAAAAATAAATACATAAAACATTTAAAAAAATGACTTATAAAATGTTCATTGTTTTGACTGCTTGACCATGTGCTAAATGAATTTGAAACTTTAAAAAAATTGCATGTACATACAATCACTCACGAAGTAGATGAATTTCAACAGTTTTGATTCATCATTAGAAGCCAATCTGATAGTTTTTTGGAGGTGTGCTCACCAACCTCTCTTGGTGAGCACATCACACTCTAGTTTTGCTCAAACGCTATAATGAATAGCTCTATTTATATTAAAGATTATATTTATCAATTCAATTTTTATAATAACTAAATAAAAAGTTTATTTATAAATTAAAGGGAATAGAAAAAAATAATGTTAAGTTTTTATGGAGAAATTGTTCATTTGTATATACACATTAGAAATTCTCGTTCTGAAAAAAAATATCTATATGAAATAGGTGTACATAATCGTAAGGGGTGATATCGAACACCCCGTGTAGCTTATCTCGGAACAGTACGAACAAGTTGATGATGTTAAATTATTAATGGCTATACAAAGGCAAAATATGCTGAAGGTTTGTTTAGTGCGCTATGGATCTGACGCGCTGTGCCTGAAATACCGGGCATCTTGTCATGACGGATTGAGATCCGGTGCTCTTCAAATCACTCCTCTTCTCCTGCTATCCTCTCTATCTCTCTCCTCTTTCTCTCTCTCTTCTCTCTCTCCTCCTCTTTTGAAGAGAGAGATAGACACAAAAAGAAGATGGTGCTGCTTTTCTCAGAGTCGGACCCTGTTATGACCCGTATGACTGGACAACCACTCAAATTAAAAATATCACAAAAAGTTTTCAAGACAAGTTTGAAGGCAAACAGGTCACATACAAATCACAGAGAAATGCGATGTACAAAACAAAAAACAGTTCTCAAATTGATCTTTGGTCACTATTTTAATTATGAGGAGGAATCCGATTACAACACTTTTGAGTTACCACAAAGTTACTACAACTATTTTTCATTTTCAAAGTCCAAATCGTCGATCCAAACTGTTCAACATGATCTCCACAATAAAATGTACTTGCAGATCAAATTTTACATTTTTTTGAATTTTTTACTATTTATTAAGTATTTTACAAAAACTAGTCAAATTCAGACCATTGAATTTTGTACCCATCTTAATAAATACTAAAAAAATTCAAAAAATGTAAAATTTGATCTGCAAGCATATTTTATTGTGGAGATCATGTTGAACGGTTTGGATCGACGATTTGGACTTTGAAAATGAAAAAAATGGTTGTGGTAACTTTGTGGTAACTCAAAAGTGTTGTAATCGGATCCCTCCTCTTTAATCATAACATTCTTACTACAAGTCCAGTGCTTTGAAAAATAGACGACGAGAGCTATAACTTTGATGTTTTACACTTTTTATGATGAGGATGGTTCAAATGCCTCCATTTTTCATGCCTCCACCATGCCTTCATTTTTAAAAACTTTAATAACTCAAAATTTAAAACTAAAAAATCAAAATAAAACCGTTGGATATGATCTACATCATTTTATCTATGAACGTGTAAAAAATTATGACATTTCAATTTTGTTTTGGTTGTCATCAAGAGCTTGTAAAAAATGTACTAATGTGGATAATTTCTAGACGTTGATTTTTCAACTTATTGATTCACATAAAAACAAAATCAAAATGTGATAATTTTTTATGAGCACATAAATTGTTGTAGATCATATCCAACGGTTTTATTTTGACTTTTAAGTTTTAAATTTGAAGTTATTAAAGTTTTTAAAAATAGAGACATGGTGGAGGCAAACAAAATGGAGGCATTTGAACCCTCCTCTTTTGTGATTCAGAGTTATTATAGTCATAATTGGCTTGTAATGAACTGTTATCCAGTAAGTCCGTCAAAATTTAGAAGTAGTTAATTAATTTAGGATATTTAGAAATAGTTAATTATTTATTTCATATCATGCAATATTTAGTAGTGTATGGTTAATTATAGAAAGTGTGTCAGTGGTGTAGTACTGGTAGTTGTTAGTGCTATTAGCGGAGTATTTTTATATATGTATTTGTTTTGTGCGAGTTGTAATGTAATTAAAATTTTGTTTTTTTGAAGTAAAGGTTGGAAGTTATCTAATTATTTAATATTTACAAGAGATTTTTTTTATCGGCTTTTGAATATGGAACCTCCTACACAGAAGATCTTTATTTTTGGCACTGGATCAATGACTTGTTCTATCAAATCTAGTTATTATTATTATTATTATTATTATTATTTTTAGAAGTACGAATATAGTAGATTGGTGTTAATATTAACGTTGTCGTTCTGTCTTCTACCGTATTTTTTCACTAATTAAAGACCCTTCAACTTTCTCTGAAATTATCACAAATTCATCTCTTATCTCACGCCACTTTTGAAAGGAATCAAATCTCCTGCCCACATATGAGGAGGAAATTCCTACCAATATGGTCCATCCGTCCATTTATCCATGATATGAACGGTCATGATTCATATACGGAGAGGGAATGGTTTTGAAAAAACACAATCAATACTTATATCATGTCCGTTCAAATCATATATAAATGAACAGATAGACCTGTTGACAGGAATTTCAAACCCACTTGTGGGCATAAGATTTAGTTCCTTTTGAAAAGCCGTAATTCATCTGAAAACTCCTAGAATTTCCTCTTCAAAATCCCAAAATACCAACAAAAGTCTGTTATTCCGATTTCCGCACAGAGTCATAACACACCGTGTCCAAGTGTCCAAGTCAGATCATAACACACCGTGTCCAACTGTTTTTATTAGAACAGTGCCTGTGGTTCGTTTGGCCATAGAACCACGCAAGTACAAGTTAAATGATCGCATCATAAGGGCATGTTTCACTCTATTTATTTTATTTTATTTTCTATGAAGGTGGCAATTTGGTAATTGTAATGAACAGCGGTGCATCTAATTGTTTTCTGAGTGAGGCATAGCACGGTTTGGTCTGTGCTACGGCTCAATATTTGAATTTTTAAAATTCTAACGGTCGATCCGAACCGTTCAACATGATTATAAAATGAATATGTACTTGCAAATCAAATTTTACATTATTTTGAATTTATTTACTATTTTTTTAGATAGGTAGAATATCATTTGATCTGAAAATTCTGAACCATCTAAAAACAATGATTTTCTATCTATTTAAAAAATAGTAAAAAAGTTCGAAAAAATATAAAATTTGATTTGCAAGTACATATTCATTTTATAATCATGTTGAACGGTTCGGATCGACCGTTAGGATTTTGAAAACTCAAATATTAAGCCATAGCACGGCTCAATCCGTGCTATGCATAGCACCGTAGCCTCACTCTTGTTTTCTTGTTAAAGATATAATTCCTTCGTTGAAGGCGACAATCAGTAAAATCAATAATTGGATTTTTTTTAGCATGATATGTTAATAATCTTGTGGAACAGTATACAGAATAAGCAAAAAAAAAAAAAAAAAAAAAAAAACCAATTATTGATTTTAGTGATTAATAATCTTGTGGAACAGTATACAGAACAAGAAAAAAAAATTCGGGCGACATTTATGCATTTATTTATACACTAAACTAAAAGAGGGAAACAAATAGTTGGTTCACTATATCTTTGAGTTCGAGGGATCGAAAACCAGAGGTATTTTCATTCGTACCTAAATCGACATTAAAATTATTAGATGTGATTTTTTATCATTTCAATTACATAGATATAAAAAGTTAAAGAAATTAAATTCCATTTTGATGGCCATTAAGAGACGAAAACAATCCATAAAGTTTGATCAATTGATATTACTTAGCTTGTGATCTTAGTGACAGAACCACATTAAATCATAAATAGACAGCTGTCTACTTTTGAATTTTGAAAAACAAGTATAGATCTATATATAATCAGATTGTTGCCTACCCACCCAAAGAAAATTTTTTACCTACCTCTGAACAGATAACCTATAGTCTAAATTAGCTAATTCACGACAGTAAGCAACTGCTAGTCGTACTGTAAATTTTTTTGCCTACTCCTATTAAAAATCCTGACTACACCTCTCTTGTGATGCATAGCCAAATAAAGTCAAAATAATGCAAATTTTCATCTGCATGTAACAAGTGCATCAAAAATACGGAACCAACTTATTTTGTTATTAAAAAAGAGTAGGGTTAAAATGCACCATTGGTTTTGTGCTCTAGTCATGCTCCACATCTTATTTTCATTTTCAAAGTCCGAACAGTCAATCCGAACCGTTCACCATGATCTTTGTATTAAAATGTGTTTGGAGATCAAATTTTATATTTTTTAGAATTTTTTTACTAATTTTTTAGATAGGTACAAAATCACTGTTTTAAGAAGATTCTAGATCATCCAAAACAGTGATTTTGTACCTATCTAAAAAGATAATAAAAAAATTTCAAAAAATATAAAATTTTGTCTCCAAACACATTTTAATATGAAGATCATATTGAGCGGTTCGGATCGATTGTTCGAACTTTGAAATTGGAGAAAAAAACATAGAGCATGATTAGAGCACAAAACCAATGGTGCATTTTAACCCTACTCATTAAAAAATTTGAGAATAGTAATTTGACATCCCACAATGGGATTACAACTGAAGAAATTTTAAAAAGACTTAAACAAAAAACATTAAGCTTATTTCTTCGGCTAGTTAATCCCCATTCTTCCCCTCCTTTTGGGTAATTAGAATAATATACAACAATAAACTCCTTAAAAAGAAGCATCGGACTACAGATCCGCATGAGAAACCAAAATTTACTGCTCTTCTGGCAGAATCCGCTTACGAATCTCAGCAAAGTCCTTCACATCTAAACCCCACAACCTACAACGAATAAGCATGTAAAACTTGTCCTTAAATAAACAAGCATTGGGTTGTCCCAAGATCCTTGTAACTACACATACAATGAACTCAGGAAAAAGCAAGTTAAATACCAGCAATTGATTCCGACGGCATAAGCACCTGCCTTGTCAGCCTTCTCATCATCTCCTATGTGTACGGTCTTGCTGGCCTCTACTTTTATTTGATCTATCAACAGGTTATTGAATCATCAAATCAAACTGAGACAAAAGAGATAATTTATGCATCTAAAATTCAGATGAGTGACCTACAGAGGCACTTGACGGTACAGGGACAAGTGCAGGCGTTGAGAGCCCAGTAGAACAAAAGAGATAATTTCAACCTTTTTTTTTATGGCAATATGATTTTGGCTTTATCTAGTTGTTCTGAATCTAAGTTGGATTATCATGCTATAATTTCTAGTAGTGTTTGCTTTGTTAAATTAGGCGGGTTAGGTTAGTTTCCAGTTTTCTTGTTGGTTCTGGCGAGGAATAATGGGATAATTTTGCTTTGTAAAATGCTACTCAGTTGAAATGGGTACTCATTTGCACAGAAATTTCTCTTAAAAAAAGGATCTTACGAGGGCTTGAGCTTGCAACAGAGAAATTAAAAAAAAATTACTATTACAAGAAATGATGTACCTAAAGCTACACTGAAGATCTCTGGAGCTGGTTTTTCATACCCGACCTCTGAAGATATTATATTGGCGTCAAATCTTAGACAAGAGTAACAAAATTCAAAATTCAACCTATCAAATCAGCTTTACATAGAATACACATGCAGGCTAATGAAGTGCCATCACTTTAAGCACTAGTTCATATATTTTGACAATTAAATATCTTCTCAATAATGACAGAGACTATATATCAAACCAATTATCATCTTCTAAGCGTTATGAGAAATAGCTCCTATTTTGAAGGGTGGCAAGAAGACTTACAAGTCAGCAACACCAAGGTCCTCCAATAACTTCCTTAAGCGAGTATCAAAATTCGAGACAACTGCCAGCTTAACTGTACTAGAAAGAAATAACAAAACAACAAGAAGAAGATCTTAAAGAAGGTTTAAAAAAGGAAAATAAAAATCGAGGGGAATGATAAGTAAATCGTAGAACCTCCAGCATCTTTGAGCTCATGCAATGTTTCATAAGCACCTGCTGGTAACCGCCATGCATCACCATGTGCAAAGTGCTGGCAACAAGTAACTGTCACATTTACTGTCATAAGGTGCTCTGAAAAGAAAATAATATAAGAGATGCATAAGGTGAAGAGTGAACCTCGTATACTTCTTCAAAATAGCCATTATCAGCACAGCCAGTTGCCTCTGAAACAATAAGCCTCCAAAATGGCCGGCCATCACCCTGTAAATCAGGGAAAGCATCTCTTTAACATGATTTGATAAAACCTCCAGTGGTAATGCCGATTTTAACTATGAGTTGACCCAACACCTTTTTGGGACTTGACCCGATTTGGACTGTTTAAAATTCAATGTATACTGCAGACACATTATATAGTTCAATCAATTTAAGATAAAACTGTATTCATTTTAATTAGTCTCTTATTAGTATTCCCAACCCAATAAAGAAATTTATCTTAAATTTTGCTACGTGCAAAGGAACTGAACATTGGATAAGGAAACTAAAGCCTCTGAAATATCGCATCTTATGTGTTGTGCTATTCTATATGTAAGAAGTGGTCCTCAGTTTAGAGGGAAAATGAATGGAGCAAATATGGAGTGGCAGGGAATTAAAATGGTTAGATCCCATTTTTTGAAAGAAAAACTGGTGAATTTATCAGTTCTCCTATGTTCATAATACCATCCATTCACCTTGTAAGATTTGAACTCAGTAGTAAGAGAAAAAGGATTAGGTTCCTCTTCCCGCTCCCCTTCATTTGGGTAATTTCAGAGGCTTATTTTCATTTTCATGTGCTGACAGATTTTATGCCCATGGTTGTTTTTTGATACATATACTCTAATGTTGGATATGGAAATTTTGTTTTTGGGGTAGGTATTAGTTAATGGTAAGCTCAAGTGTATTAAGTTACAGAATTTATTTTGCTTTTAATTGTTCTAGTTTAATATTGGCTGAGATAACGTGCTAGTTTTCAATAATTAAATATGGAGGATCCATCCAAATTAGTGCTGAAGTACCAAATCGGGGACTCATTGAAGTCTCAAATGTGAAGGGTTCCGTTAATACTATTGTTTATCAAAAATTTAGTGGGCAAGAAATTCAACACTCAGTTCAACAATTTTGCTCTGAATAATTCTGGAAACAAAAATATAGTGGAATTTTTGACACAACATTAACCTCATAACGAAGCTTCTGTGGCCATGGTGCAGCAAATGCCCTTCTAAACCCCTGCTTTATCTCACTCTCGCTCATAACCAATCCTAACAAAAATAAATAAATAATAACACCGACAAATTTCATGTGTGAGAAAATGGCATTTTGTCGCAATTTGCAGAGGTGATCAAGAAAAGCAAAATTTGCTTATAATCAGACCATATTTTCTCCCTATTGAAGCATAAGTCGCTTCAACAGGCCTCGCAAGCTGGAGAAGCGTGCCACCGGCGTCCAATAGCAGCCCATCGTACAATCTCCGCCTCTGTGCGCCTGGACCTGGGTTGTCAGAAGCCAATGTAAGTTTTAGAGCATATTAATTTACCATTGTAAACGGGTTGCGGTACGAAGGAAATTACAACTAGAGGACATGCGGATTCGGGTCGGAGGAAATGGAGCAACAGGAGCTCCGCGATGGGATAACTTGCGAGCAAGGAGGCGCAGAGATCTTGTCCCTGAACGGCTTAGACAGCGAGGCTCCATGGATAAAAGAAATTGAACAGAGAATTAGAATCAGAAGGAAAAGTTTTCCGGTTGTCTTAACGGGTTGGTTGGATCCTGCCTGATTTTTGAGGGTCCGGATTCCATATAGTAACCCAAATTTTGAGTTTAGGTCGGACCGTCCGATCAGAATTCCGGCCAATTCGGCCACGAGGTGGAATGCACGGGGATCCTTTAATATTCGTGCCAGAGAAAAATCGAACGGTCCATATTCAAAAGCAAAATTTAAGTGACTTTAGGATATCCGAATTCGATTTTGGATATGACCTTTTCTACTATCCGGCCCATTTAAGCAGGCCGTGCGAGTTGCGACAGGCCTCAACCCAAACGATTTGCGCAAAACCCCGGTTCATCTGTCGTTGTAAAGTAAAACCCTAATTTAACTTTTGTACCCTTCCGAGCACCCACCACCCGGCACCAGCCTGCTCTTCCTCTATTCTCTTCTACCATTCTTTTCTCGCGGGAAACCAACGATTTTAAACTGATTTTAAGAGCACTTTTCAGAAATCTACAAGATAGGCGTGCCCAACAGCCGCTACCAGGTAAAATCATTTTCAAACAGTCCATTCACTATTGTCTAGGTTGTAATGATGAACTTATGTTTGTTTGGGGAAGGTGATGGAAACTGGTCTTTGCTACCACCTTTTGCTCACCCACACACACTTACATACACGTATGAATGGCAGTACTACCATTTTTCTTTTTACTACGAGTGTCCAGTTGAACTTTTGTTTTATATTTGTTAGCAGGCCAATTATATAGCGGAGGAGAATCATGTCCTCAAAGTGGCGATCATTGCAACACCGCCACAAGTACACCTACACCTCAGTTGTTTTCCCCAAATCCTACATTGAATCGCTCGATCTCATAGCTTCTGACACCTCTAACTCCTCCAATTTCTTTTCTGAAGTAAAGCTCTTTGCTTCCCTGAACTCCACTTATGCGCAACTAGATGAAGTGAAGAAACTTGCCTCGTCCTTCACTAATTTGCTCGCCGACCCGCAAGTCTCTGGCGACACAATTTCAACCGCAGCTCGATTCTACTTGGAAATTCTCTTCCTAGAGAACTCCTTGCCTCTTCATCGAACTTTAATATCTGCACTGAACAAATGCCACAAATTCCACCATGTGATAAGCAGTTGCTTTGCCACGCTATGTGAAGATTATGGTAATTTGGGGAAAAAGGAAAAGAAGAGGTTTCTGGTTTCTCGGTGCACATTGTCCCTAATTGGTTACCCCAAGTTGGGGATTTTAGACGAGATAGTAGAGAAATGTTATGACAGAGTTGCAATGGATGTGGTTTTTGGGTTGGAGAGTGTACTTCTAGATGTTTCTAGTGGGTCCCGCCCATCACCAGTTGTCATGGAGCAGTGCCAAGATGCCATGTCATGCATGTATTACTTGCTCCAGAGGTATCCATCAAAATTTGTTAACTCAGAGAATTCTTCAAATATTTTTAGAACTTCTCTGAGTACGATTTTGACTGTTTTAAACTCATCGTCCTTTTCTCGGGATTGTTTAATTGCCTCTGCAGTGAGTTTCTGTGCAGCAATCCAAGCTTTCATGGGGCGTGCTGAGCTCTCCACTTTCATCTCACATAAATTATTCGGAGCTTTGCCTGATGAAAATTCTAATGGGCCGATTTGTTACTCAGATTTGATTGAAGGAACTAGAGATCTCTCAATTTTGAGCAGGCTTTGCTTGCTTAGAGGGATTTTAACAGCTATACCCAGAGAAGTACTAAATGCTAATGTTACTGGTTCCGTAAATGCTTCACCATGGACTATACTGTATAGTGGAATACTCCCTGAGCTATGCAATTATTGTGAGAATCCTATTGATAGCCATTTCAACTTTCATGCCCTAACTGTGACTCAAATCTGCCTGCAACAGATCAAAACATCTCTGTTATCTGGCCTAACTAATTTCTCCAATGGGTATGAGCCATTCTCAGAGGAGGTAAAAGCCCGTTTACTCAGAATCATCTGGAACAATCTTGAAGATTCATTAAGCCAGACAGTGAGGCAAGTGCATCTCATCTTTGATCTCTTGTTGGATATCGAGTCATCCCTTCCTTCCTCCAAAGATAATGGCACAACCAAATCTTTTCTTTCCAAAATTGCCCAGGATCTTCTCCGCCTTGGGCCGCGTTGCAAAGGAAGATATGTTCCTCTGGCCTCTCTTACTAGACGGTTGGGTGCGAATTCTCTTCTGAAATTGAATTCGAACCTCCTTTTAGAAACGACATATGCATACATAGATGATGATGTGTGTTGTGCTGTCACATCATTCTTGAAATGCTTTCTGGAGATCTTAAGAGACGGATGTTGGAGCGAATATGGGATTGAAAAAGGGTATGAAGCTTTCAGGGCTCTTTCCCTCCCTCCTCTAATGCAAGGGCTAGTATCGGGTCACTCCAAACTTCGTACCAATTTGAATACCTATGCTTTGCCTGCTGTTTTAGATGTAGATGTTGACAGCATTTTTCCAATGCTTGAATTTATCACTATTGGCCCAGGGATTAGAGAGACCAAATTGAAATCAGATTTAAAACTTGACCAGTGTATAGCCGCCTTGGTTTCTCTAATAAAGGTGTCTCGAACCATGGCTCTAATTGAAGGAGATATTGATTCTGATCCATCTGATTCCGACCATACTGCAATTATTTTGGTTAAAGGTGTAAATGTTAGGGTTCCTGTGGAGTGGTTTGTTCTCTCTTTGATGCACTCTGATAATACTGTTAGAATAGATGCAGCCGAGTCACTGTTTCTAAACCCTAAAACCTCGAGCTTGCCTTCAGCTCTAGAGCTTAACCTGATGCAGAAAGTGGTCCCACTAAACATGAGGTGCAGCTCAACAGCCTTTCAGATGAAATGGACAAGTCTTTTCAGGAAGTTCTTCTCTCGAGTTCGCACGGCACTAGATAGACAGGTTGGTGCCTCCTCAGTAGCCTTCTTTTTTCTTTTCCTTTTCTTTTCATTGGCATAGAGCCACTCATACAGTTGCAGAAATCGTTAAATTAAGTTTGTTTCATCACTCTTTTAAGACTGTTCAAAATAACCCATCAAACAGACTCCTCCAAACATGTCTAGTACTATAGATCCCCCCCCCTCCCCCTCAACCCTTATACACCGAATATGAGGAGTAAGAAACAAAAGAACCACAAACCAAACACAGTAACATCAATAACACACTGGAGAGTCTAAAGACAAGTAAAAAATACAAGCTAACAAGCCATCTCCAATGACTGCTACACCTCATACCGAGTCAGACTCATCAGAAGAGTATACTCTAAAGTGGCAGGACGTCTAAATCTGTGACCTGTCCAGAACAGGAAGTGTGAGAGAATGAGTGCAATAAAAATGTGAGACAACTGCGCTCTTCCTCAAATCTCAGTAGCTTACTAGATTAATGAAACTTATGGCATGTCTATTTATGTTGATTAAAATTGGTTTTATGCAAATTAGGCCTTTTGTTTGTGATACTTTGCCATAATACCCTATATCCTCCTGTTTGTAACTGGCAATCAACCTTTTGGAGTACTTTAAAAAAATATGCAACATTAACAATGTGTTGGAGAAGTGCACTGTGTTAAATGTAACACCTTTGCTCATCCTTTTAATAAGTCATTCTTTACTATATCCTACTAACCAAGCTACAGCTATTTTTTTGAATTTATTGGTGTTATTTGGTAGTAAGTTGTGTTGTGTTTAATGGAGTTTTCTTATAGGATTTGTGGTGACATTTTTATTTTCTTAGAGCATATTTTATAACTGATTAGCTGTCATTCTGTACTTGACATAGACTAAGCTAGTTTCATCACAGGTTAAACAAGGCTCGTGGAAATCAGCAAGTTCCATTGATGAAAGCACACACAAGGCAGAGGACCTTTTCCAGTTCATGAATTGGTTCAGTCGCTTCCTCTTCTACTCATGCTACCCTTCAGCACCATACGAAAGAAAAACCATGGCCATGGAGCTTATTTTAACAATGATAGATATCTGGCCAATAAACACGCTCAAACAAAATTCAAGTTTCCTCTACCCTTATGGAGACGGCATCACCTCACCTGACTCAACCATGTCTCTTGTGGGATCCATTGTTGATAGCTGGGACCGTCTTCGTGAGCATGCCTTTCACATCCTCTTCTGTTTTCCAACACCTCTTCCTGGAATTTGTGAAAATAATTCCATTGACAACATAATTAGATGGGCAATGAAGCTGGTACATAGCCCTCGTGTTAGAGAAAGTGATGCTGGTGCCTTAACCCTTCGGTTAATCTTCAAGAAATATGTGCTGGGTTTGGGTTGTTACGTGAAATTCTCTACTGATAACAATTCACTCACTTGTGAAATTAAAAATGTTTCCAAAAATATCAGGAACCCTGTAATTGAGTACATTTCATCGCTTGTTGAGTGGTTGCAAAGTGTGGTTGAAGAGGGTGACAGGGACTTAACCAATGCGTGTAAGAAGAGTTTTGTGCACGGGATTTTATTAACACTCAGGTACACATTTGAGGAACTGGATTGGGGCTGTGATGCGGTGCAGTCGAATGGGGCTGAGATGAGGGCAGTGTTAGAGAGGCTTCTAGGACTTATTGTGAGGATCACTTCTCTGGCTTTATGGGTGGTATCTGCTGATGTGTGGTCCATGCCATATGACATGGATGATACTGCATGCGGTGAGGATGATGCGGATGCTTTTCTTGAGGATGGGGTTGTTCAGGAGGAAGAAGCCGGAGAAGGGGAGGCTGAGTTAGGAAGAGAATTAGGTGAAACCGATGCCAGAAAGGAGAGTAATGGCAAACCGGCAGAACATGTTGTTATGGTCGGTTGCTGGCTTGCCATGAAGGAGGTATTGATCTTTTTCATTACAATAGCTGATGATAATACTAGGTAACTGAAAATCTACCACCCACTCAGTGGATAATGGCTGGACTATTTTTGGCTTTCTTTGTTTGCCTTTTTGTATGAGTTCTGTTTATCTAATAGTTTTAATTGGATTCAAAGAGGATGTGGTATCAGCCTGTTACTGTTTCTACTGAACGTGTTCTGATACAGACTTGTTCCTTTATGAGGTAATAAGTGCTTAGGATCGTCCATTGCAAGTTAAGTTAGCAAGTCTGGAGTGGAACTAGTTTTGTAGTGTACTTGGGTTTGGAGTCTATGTACTTAGATTTTTTTTTAGATAATTATTCCAACAGCAAACTGTGTTTTTTTCCCCTTCCCAGGTTAGTCTTCTATTTGGAACCATAATCAGAAAAGTTCCTCTGCCTAGCTGTGCAAATTCAGATATTAATGAAAATTATAGCAATCACGAAGAACAACTCATGGACACAAGCACGGAAATTCTTGATTTGATTCAATTGGAAACAATGGGGAACCATTTCTTGCAAGTTCTTCTCAAAATGAAGCATAATGGTGCAATAGACAAGACAAGAGCCGGCTTTACAGCCCTTTGCAACCGCCTTCTCTGCTCAAATGATTCTAGGTACTTTTACAACTCTTTTGCTGATTTTTCTTTCAGCACCCACATATTTTTCCTTATGAGGGTAAAAATATCGCCGTCTTCATTGCAGAACGTGCTTTACACCAAGTTACAAAAGCATGCAAGTTTAAGTTTACAATTTCTGCGACTTATTAATGACTGAATCATGAGTACATGCACACAAACTAATAGCCAGTTAAGACACGTTAAATACTTAAATTAAACATAAAACCAGCAGCAAAAGCACAAATTGCATCACATCAGTCAAGGAATGTACTTGTACTGTTCTTGATTTGATGTTCTACTGGATTTCTTGAACCCTTAATATAAAAAATTACCTTTGTTCAATTTCCCAGGCTTTGCAAAATGACAGAGTCATGGATGGAACTTCTGATGGAGCGAACTATTTCCAAGGAACAGACTGTAGATGACTTGCTGAGGCGAAGTGCCGGTATCCCGGCTGCATTTATTGCATTATTTCTAGCTGAGCCAGAGGGCATGCCTAAAAAGCTCCTCCCTAGAGCCTTACGGTGGCTCATTGACCTTGCCAAAAAACCCTTATCAAGCTTTGCCAAGTCTCAAAGATGTATTTCAGAAACACCAAACAAAAACCTATCCAAGACAAGGGACGAGGGTGTGGTCCCCACAGTGCATGCATTTAATGTTATGAGGGCTGCTTTTAATGACGCAAACTTGGCATCTGATACCTCAGGTTTCTCTGCTGAGGCAATGATTGTGTCGATACGGTCCTTCTCTTCACCATATTGGGAGGTGAGGAATGCGGCCACTCTGGCATACACCGCACTGCTGCGGCGTATGGTTGGTTTTTTGAATGTGCACAAGCGTGAGTCAGCACGGCGGTCAGTGACTGGGCTGGAGTTTTTTCACAGGTCAGCTGCACTCAGTTACATTTCTGATGCATTTTTTTTTTCACTCTCCAAAACTGACATATTATGATTGCAAATTTGAACTGATGTCTTTTGTGTTTGCAACTCCGTACTTTTTTTCTGGTTATATCAAGTATGTTACCACAATTACTAAAAGCGAGGTTGAATCAGTTGAAAATGACCATGTTTGCCCCGATTATGAATTTTGACTCAGAAAGTAAATCACCCCATAACCTATCATGCAAACTAGGAAATTAGCATTAGATATTTTGGGATCAAATCTATTTCAATTTGAGGATACCCAAAATGAAAATAATTAGGTGGAACATCATAATTGTCGATTTCCAGAAAAGTCTACCTTAAGCATTAGCCTGATGTATGGGTCTGTATTAGTTGCAAAAGGATGTTAATCTTTGAGGTTTCCTAATATGATAATGCATACCAACTCTTGGTAGCATAGTGAAATTTACTGATGTTATGAGTTCTTGGAAGTCGGGTTGCTGTCTAACAACTCTCTCTCTCTCTCTCTCTCTCTCTCTATTTGCAGATACCCAGCTCTCCATCCTTTCCTATCGGAGGAACTAAAGATCGCAACGGACCTTCTCAATCCTAGCAGCTCCACCCACCACAGAGAATCTGACATAGCAAAAGCTATACACCCAAGTCTCTGCCCCATTCTCATCCTCCTCTCCCGCCTCAAGCCCTCTCCACTCAGCTCTGGCTCAGATGAAACTCTAGACCCTTTCACCCTTCTACCTTTCATCCAAAGGTGTGCCACACAAAGCAACTTGAAGATCCGTGTTTTGGCATCAAGGGCTTTAACCGGTTTAGTATCAAATGAAAAGCTGCATGAAGTTATCACCAATGTTTTAAATTATTTGGCAAAAAATCAGATGGAACTTCCATTCAATTCAATTCATGGTCTTTTGTTGCAACTCTACTCGCTACTTGATAGCAATTGCCGAAGCCTAACTGACTTGTCAAGAAAGGATCAAATTGCAAGTGACACAATACAGGTACTTTCTACTTGTTCATGGCTTGGTAATGGCGCATGTCCTGTGGTTTCAAGCTCATACTTGCGGATATTAGACCTTTTGCTAAGCATTTCTAGGACAAGCAGTGGTGCAAGTGGAGTTACTGCAACTGTGCAGTCTCTACTTTTTGAACTCACCTCACAGCACTTGGATGTAGATATATTGAAAGAACTTGGAATAATGCATGATCCTACCAAAATTGAGTTGCGGGAGCAAGCAACTGTGTCATACTTCAGTTGCTTCTCCAAGGGAAGGTATGATTTCTCTGATGAGGAGGTTCATTTCCACAGGTTTGGTTTTTCAAGGAAAGACCTGGCAGAGATGCCCCAAATAGAGATTCATCCAACTCAGCTTCAAGAGAGAATTCTCTCTTGTGTAACTGATTATACATATGAGGTCAGGGTTGCAACAATGAAGCAGTTGCTTAAAATGGTGGACTGTTTTGGACCTGGCAGTGAGAAAGGTGTTTTTTACCAATGGGCTCTAAATGGTCTGTGGCCTGTTCTCATGGACCGATTGTATGCAGAAAAAACCCTAAATGTGTTTATTACATATTGAAGATCATCTTCTCATGGAGTTCAAAGGTCAAAGATCCTTTTGAAGCTGATAGTTTGGCTTTTCCCTTTTGGGACAGATTGGTACAGTTGAATGGTACGGTCTTGCGGTCAAAAACCAAGGAGGTTATTATTTGTTGCATGTCCATATGCATGAAGCACTTTGTGAAATTGTTGAAAAGACCTGTTTCATCAGGAGCCTGTGTAGGTGTGAATTTGGGGATGGCTATTGAAGCCATTGATTTGTTTGTAAAATTGGTTAAGGGACGTAGTGACCCATCAGCAACCCGGTAACATGAGAAAGGCTGCTTCTGAGGCTATAATTGCATCATCCTTGCTTGAAGAGACAAATAAATCTGAAAATAAAAGCATAGTCAAGTTGTTCCTTGATTTGTGGTTCATTTCCATTCAATTGTTGGAGGATGAAGATGAGAGTCTTAGACTGAGGCTTGCAAAATATGTTCAGAGAATTTTATCCAGAAGATTGGATAATGGTTTATCATGTGATGATTCAGTGCCTACACAAGTGGATAAGGTCATTGTTTTAAGCTTTGATTTTCTCTCTTCTGAATTTGGGAATTGGATAGAGTACCTAAATTGCTTGGCTCAAAGGGTTTTAGACACCTCAGTTTATGCAAACTCTAGCGTAGATTTAGTCAGACAAATTTTTGATAAGGAAATCGACAACCACCACTGAGGAAAAGCTCTTGATCTGTCAGATTTGTTGTGCCAATTTAGAGAAGCTTGTTGTTTCCTATAATTCTAAAGAAATTCAACTGTTTTCTGAAAATTGGAGAAGGCAACTTTTGCAGCAATTGGTGTTATTCGTAGGTGGTTATGTTGATTCAGGAAGGAACATTGGTTGGATTGGTGGTATAGGGAACCATAAAGATGCTTTTATGGTAGTTTATGCGTATCTATTGGGAATTTATGCACTTTCTTCCCTAGATTTAAAGGGCCGATTTAATGGGCCCGAGTTGTCAGAGTTGAGTAGTATTATTAGACCATTTCTTGGGAACCCTTTGATATCTAATCTTTACTCTCTGGTAATACGGGACCGGCAAGAGAGCTCTGTTTGGATGAGTTCGATCCTTATTTTCTTCTCAGATGAGTTTGCATTTGATAGCAATTTATGGTTTTTCTTTTATATTTTTGATATTTTTTATGTACGGAAAACATGTTCCTGGAAATATTGATTTGTGTTAAACCGGATTCTGTTTCCATGAACAAATTATTTTTGAATAGCATACTCATTGGCAATTTGGACATGTAACTTGCTCTTAATTGGAACTATGTTGTTCAAAATACTTCTCTTCAGTTTCCTATTTTGTTTTTCCACATGTTATTAATTACTGCTAAGAGAGGAATTAACATGCTGATTGGTTGTGCTACTTTATTTTTCAGATGTGGTCTGTGTACATGAATGATGTATGTGTAGGAGCTGTGCCTTTATGTTTGTTTGCGTAGTGTTGTAAGGTGATAATTGGTTAGTTAATCCCTTGGCGGCCACTGCCAAATTTTTCGAAAAAAAAAAAGATAATTTTTTTATGTATATTCCTTTATCAAAGATAAATCATCAAAAGCATGTTGAAAAATAGAAAATAGAAAAATAGAAAAATTGCAACAGATTGAAATATTATATATAATTTTTATGATTTTTTATATATGTTATTTGGATTATTCCATTTTGTTCGAATTATTTCAAAATTATTAAAAAAATAGAAAATTTGTAATAAAATAAAAATGAGATATTAACAGTAAATAATTTGTCGCTCTTGGTTGGACAAAAGCCCAAACAATGGATTTTGTATGCTGTGGTTCATATGGGTCGAATATATTGGATTCAACAGAAGATTTTTTTCTTTTTTGGAAAACATCCAAGCTGCACAGTTGGATTAAAATCCAAGGCCCAAATCAAACACAACAAGCAGTCAAGCACACAATTTTTGTTCCTTCGCTTGTGATACCGGTGCTGGATATATTATTTGGAGCTGTATCTGGACCTGTTAGTTTTTACTCTCTTTTTTCTCATTAAAATAATTGTTTCTGTGATCTAATGATGATTCCTGCTCTTGACTTTTTTTTTTTTCTTCAAATTTTTGGTTTGTTAGTTTCGAGAGGTGCTTGGTACTAGGGTGTTGATCGGTTCAGTTGGAACCGAACCGAACTAGGCAAACTAAAATTATAATTCGGTTTCTAAAATAGAACCGAACCAAATCAATTTAGCATTGCAACCGAACTGAACCGAACCGAACCAAAGTTTTATTTCGGTTTGTTCGGTTCAAACCAAAATATATTAATTTTTTATTTAAAGCAATTGATTTATAATAAACTGAAGTATATTAAGAAATAAACCGAAGTATTTAAAGCAATTGATTAAGAAATAAACCGGCGCGGTCCGGACCAAATTCATAATATATAAAAGTTCGGTCAGTTCGGTTATTTCGGTTTTGAAAATTTTCAAACCAAACTGAACCGAAATTATAATTCAGTTTTAAAAAGCAAACCGAACCGAACCATTAAACCGAAAAACCAAACCGTTTGATCCAAACTAATTTGATTCGGTTCTAAACAACCGACTAAACCTGACCCAATGAACACCCCTACTTGGTACAATAGATAATGAGGTGGCGATTGTCATCGCAGAAATAAACTATTCTGTTTCTCTTAAATAGTTTTATTTTTTTTGTTACCGTATTTTGATTAGTGTTTACAGAGTGAATATAATAGAGGCGATTTGAAGTCTATTTCCTCAAATTTTCCTTTTGACGGTAGAAATTATCAAGAAGTGGCTGATAATAGGAAAAACTAAACAAGCAAATGTAATGCATATTTACCTTCTGTTTCTAATGACTATGTTATACTACAAGATATTGTCATTTTGAATCTAATTACTATTTAGTATTTTTATCATTTGATGGTTATTTTCCAATTAACTTGTAGTGTTAAATTTTATTGTATTATGTGTGCCCACCCCCCAAAAAATAAATACAAACAAAGTATGATGATTCTGGCACCGTCCCTGAAATTTATCTGTGTTACCAATCAGGATCTCTAATGCAACTCAAACAAATCAGTTAAAAAATCCTTGACTACAAACAATGGAAAACAAAAATAAGTAATACAGGATGGGAACAATAGCTTATAGCTTTTTTATTTCAAGAAAGGACTATGAGAGATTTCAGTACATTGACTTGACTCCTGGGAGGATAAACTCCCTTTCCTTTCTTAACATCATGGCCTCGACTTATGCATAGCACTATTTGTACAGCCAAAAGCTATAAATAACAACTTACAAGGGGGAACCAGGAATGCCATCTAATTAAAAAAGTAGATTGAGAGAACTTATCGGCAACTACCGTTTTGACATTGAATTAAATGACCTTGAACTGCTAGCTCCATTGCTTCTAGAATAATTATTTGGTCTTGTTGGGGCCGGTATGCTGTAAACATATAAATATATATTGCTTAGCTTGTCCCAAAAGATGCAAAGAGAAACTGAAACATATATGTAAACAAGTTACTCGTACCTTCTGGAAATAGAGGTAGAAGAACTTTGAAGTGTTCTCTTCATGGTCTTATGGTTTATAATCTCTGGACTGTTGATATAGCATGTGAAAATATTCAGCATTAGAAAACGACGATATTTCATGAAAAACAGACGACATGGATTTTGTCATTTAGATCCCTTTGTACAAATAAAGGGAAAACTTAAGAGCATACACTGAGGGAGCCTAAGCAACAGTTCAAATGGTATTGGTATACTATTTCAAGAACGAAAGTACATGATTCTGAAATGGTATTGATACCACTACCATTTTATAAAGATAATGTACCTTTTTTTTCTCATGTCAAATTGATATAGCTGACACTGACAATCAATTTACTGAAATTTGATATATTTTATAGACGTTCTTTATAACATACTGGTAGCGCCAAACTACTGACATGTTCCACAAAAATACGATTCAGTAAAGATGAAGTATGTTCTTTTTCTTTGTAAAGTCAATAAACTTTAATATTCAAGCCGACTGACTTACAATTTATATACCCATTTGTCCAGTGGATATACTGTCTGTAAACAAGATACACTATTTTCTTTGTACAAGATATACTATTTTCAGGTATTTCTTTAACAGGTCCATGGCCAATTTCTTAGAAACCAAGGAGCTATCTGTTGAGAGAGAGAAAAGAAAAAACATATTTTAGCAAACAGTAGAGAGAGAGTACCTTTTTAGGAGCTCTATCTTCGCTTTCTTCATCAAAGGGCTCTTGTAGTTGGTGGAAAAACTAGGTCCATTTCCTGGCACAAGACATCATGAAAATTTTATGAGAAACCTTGTTGTGATAAGTTTAATGTTATGGTCATACTACATAGTCATGCATGTTTTGTTTTGTTTTACCATACAGATTAACACAATTTTTATATGAATGAAACAGATATGGAGTACACACTATTTCGTTCAAGGGGAGGAGGCCATTTGATATTGTAGTTTGTAGTTTCTTTTTTGGCCAAACTGGGAGCTATATAAACTTTTATTTTAAAAGATGCTAAAACTAGGCAGATCATTATATGTGCATGATGCAGTAATAAGGCTTGCCGACCAGTACAACAACCTTGGATCAGTCTACTTAAACTACACTTTCTAGAAGAAAAGGAAATTAAAACAGAAGTACCTCCCCAAAAGCTTCTTTTTGGAGGTGGTATTTTGGCAGTCATTTTAGTTTGCCGACTTTTCTTCTCTGGATAGTAAGAGAGGAATTGTAAAAGTTAAAAGAGAGATAAAGAAGCGATTAGTAATTAGGAAGCCCATTGAGAAGATGTGGAGGTTCTCTTTTCATTTCCATGATAAAGAAAGAGAGGTTTTGTTATTATTGTTATTATTATAATTTAAAGATCATCTGGTTATTGTACAACTATTATTCTATCAATTTAACAATTCTACAGGTGGTCCGACAGATTTCTGAGTGTATAAGCAATACAGAAAATATTGATTACGTGAACTAATGGCAAGGAGAATCCTAATACATATGCTATATAAGAACATTCAACCCAGAAATCCTGCAATGCCCAAAGCTTTCTCCCTCAATACTGCATGACAATTAACTTCTGACATTCTTTTAGGCAATTCACGAAAAAAATAAAAAAAAAATAAAAGAAGTTTTCAAAAGAAGCAATTGACCCATGCTTGGAATATACAACTTCACTAGAGAGTCATAAATGACAGCTTCTTAGAGGTGAAAAAGGGAAAAGAAACGGTAAAGAAACTTGTGCAATTTCAAGTTGTTGTAAAGGTATAAACCAAAGAAAAAAATCATTAGCTGGTAGCATGTTCTATCAAAATCACAAAATTATTACAATCTAAAACAGGATACCATAAAGATCAGCTTACCGGCCAAACTTTCAGCATAACTCTGTTTCAGCTTCTGAGATATCTTATTCTCAGCTTCTTCTCTCTCTTTCGTTTTCGCCTAATTTAAGCAAAGAAAAGTTCAGGAGCTACTCAGAAAATTGCTAGGAGTTGTAATATAAAGAAAGCTCAAAGGTATTTGTGTAGTTATTCAACCATTCAAAATTGGAAAAAAAAATATATAAAATAAAATAAATGGCATCTACAACCAATATGCTGCAACCAGCAGCAACCCAAGGAACTTTTAGAATTAGGATCTCCCATAAAGTACAAGATAGTTAATTTCTATAAAAACATACCTCGCTAGGGCTACAGTTTCTATAGAATTACCAATTGTTTGGTTTAAAATTACCAATTAAAACAAGTCACTGTCCAAATGATTTCATTAAAAGCATTGTGCACCATCAACAAACACCCAACTTCACTAGAACCACGGTTTTAGAAAAGTAATATTAAGTATCCTAAGACCATACCACAGCGCCGCCACAAATACCCGAATTAGATTTAGAATCAGGTTACATAGAAAGGTATCTTCAGGACCACACTGCCGCTGCCAATATTTAATATCCTAAGGACCATACCACAAAACTGCCACTAAGACCAGAATTAGATTTTGAGTTGGGGTTTCTAGAAAGGGACCTTCAAAACCGCACTACCTCCCCAAATACCCAAATTAAGTTTAGGGTTAGGGAATTGGAATTGAATCCACGATAAACAAAGAAATCAGCCCTCCTCTTCTACACCAAACAGTTTTTTTCATTGTTAACTTTCCCTAATTACCAAGTACTTTTGGCGAGCTCCGGTGAGTGACCGAAAACACCGTAAATAGGTGGTAAGCCTTATCTCTCCTCTACATCTTTCTTCCATTTAGTAGCTTCTCTTAATTCTTTCTATTTGGAACCTTGGGCTCTAGTCACCACGGGTAACAATAGTCTTTCCTGAGATGTAAATTTTTTAAAGTTACTAATTTAAAACTAGATTCATCTCAAATCTATATAGGAATGGACCTATAAGTCTCATGCAGAATGTCCACGTAAATTTAACCTTTCAGAGAGTAAACCAAATAGAGTTCCGCGAAAGCGCCTCAAGGTAAAAACAAAAAACTAAAAAAAAATTAAGCTATCTATTTCTTCGCTATATGATTTGTTATATGATTTGGTATCTCTCAAGGATAGAAAATTCCATGCCCAAGTTGAGAGGACCAAAATAAATCCCATCTCAAATTGAAGTGCAAAGTACCTGTCCTCTCTTAAAATAATGGGAACCTCCTTCAAATTTTGGGGCATAATTCTTACTATCCCCATTTCTCTTGCAGCATTCACTTGGATAGAAGTAGATGTCCACTGGGCTCAATTCAATTTAAGGCAAGATATTAGCTTTTCTCCAGAAGTAAACTCTTCCTTTCGACCAATTTAAAATGATAAAGAACCAGAACTGCAAGTTGCAACTATCTCGCAATTTATACCTAGATCTGCTAATTGATTTGTTTTAGTAGCTTTGAAACTTTCTTCGATAATTATTAGCACATACTTACAGGTTCTCTAAATGCCTTACTTCAGAAACAAGCCATGCATTAGTTTCATGTCTCGTTATCTCCATATTTTTATTCCAGATTCAAACAATAAACTATTTTGAGTTTAAGTGATTTTCTGAGTCAGTGCTAACGCATTACTGGTCTTTTCCGTTTCTTTTTGCTTAAGCAATACTTCCAAATTTGCAACTTGAGTTCGACAAACAGATCACCTCGTAAAGTCGCTTCCATGTAAATTGAACTTGCTTCCGATTCATCCTCTCAATTATCATCTTCGCATTATCAACTCCAAATTCCATCTCATAGAATCTCTTCCATAGTTTATCTGTCACAGGGCTGAGATCTGTACCCTGCAATATAAACATACAAATAATTATCACAGTAAAGAACGCTGACAACATACTTATTAACATGAAGCACTTGATATAATATTGATATTGGGGCTAAGAGAAAATTTGGAACTAAAATTTAGCAGAGATTGTAAATTAGGAGTAAAACGGGAAATATGTAAAAATTATAGCTTACTTTAGTGCAATTTTCTATATGCGCAAGTTGTGTCTTATTGCAGTGAGGCAGGATACGCTCCAGTAGATTGATATCCAATCCACTAACATTGCCTATGTACCTTACATTCTCAATTGCCACGTTGGTGCATAGATCCACCAAGCTGGGCGGTTTCCTCTGTGCACCCATTGAATCACCAAATACTGTATATTGTATTGATCAAATAGAATTTGTCAATAGGAAAAAAAACTGAAAAAAAAAATGATAAAATATACTAAGAAAGATAGATACGGAAAAATCTATGTTTCTTTCTAATAAAAAAGGATTCTTCTCTAATCTTTAGAATTTGAATATTGAATACTAAGATTCAAACACTTTTCAGAAAATTTATTGAGCGATTTTCCAAACCGAATTTCCCGCGTTTTGGGAGCAAAAGCGCTTGAATCGGAAGAAACTCACCGATTTTCCTGATTTTGCACCGGTTCTTCAAGTGGATGTGATTGATGATCGGAAGAGAGATTGGGGAGGAGCGCGAGGTAGGTTGCTGACGAAGAACGAGGATAAGGAATTCAGATCTTCCCCGGTATCGTAATAGGGAATCTTGTACAATTACTTGATCTGGACCGTTCTTTTTAACTTGGCACGAATCTCAAAAAAAAATAATACTGCCCCTCCGTCAGCCCGAATCCCAAAGCGGTTGGGAGTTAATCTCAAACCGTAAAGTGAAGGGAATCTTTTACAGTAATGAAGAGGATACTTGTCCGAGGATAAGTCTGCCCGGTGGGACCCGATGTTAAGGAAGAAAAACTTAGACGTGTAAATTTAGAGCCTGTGGGCCAGCTATAACTTTCTTTCTTTTTTCTTTCTTTTTTTTTGGTTCTATTACTTTGTTCTATGAGCAATAAATTAAAGATGTACAATATTTTTGTTGAAAAAGAGAGATCAGGTGATATAACTTGTAAGTGTGCAACATATAATTTACGGTTATTTTTAGTTGCTACTAAAAATTAAGAAAACTTAATAAAAATTAAGTTGCTTATTTTATTTTACTCTTTATATTTTATATTTTTCACAGCTCAAGCAATAGTTTAAATTAATTTACGTAGAGTAAGATGTTGGAAAATGAATCTTTGTCTATAATAGTGAACTCTAAAAGTAGAATAAGTGTGGATTAAATTAATCTTCACGGAGGAGTGGAGTAACTTATTCTAAATTAATTCATTTCTTACTCCATCTTATTCGTATTTTACTTTTCATTGGACTATTTGACAGCTTAAGATCTTGTAAGAGATTTACTCCACAATCAAATATGACCTATGTGTCTGCTTTTGAGCAGTAGAGAAAATATCATGGATTTTTTTTAACCTTTTCTATTTAGTTTTGATATATTTATATCTATCATTTTTCTTCCTTTATTTATATCAATTAATTGAGGAAAACTAATATCTGATGGAAAAAAGTTACATAAATTTACTATAATCTGTATTGGATATTATCCAAGCAAATTATTTTAAAGGAATAAAAAAAATATTGAAAAATTTCACTTATTTCATCATCTTTTTACTTTGTAATTTTTTTTTTCTATTTTTGTCATAATGATGGACTTCGTAGCGTGATATTGTTTTACTTAAAATTATGTTCTTTGGATTAATTTATTTATAATCTAGTTTTTAATAAAGTATATAATATTAGATTAACTTTATATGCAATATTTTGTTTTATTTGTCTTTAAAATTATGATTGATTATATCAGACTTTTTTTATTTTTTATACTTGCAATGTACTAAACTAGTGTTTTACTGGAACGTATTTGTCTTGATATAATTTTCAACAAATTTATATTCTTTTTTAGCACAACAACAAAAGTATTTGAGGAAGTTCGACTTTTCGATATGACTCTGTCGATTTTTACCCAATTGTTCAATTCTAATTTTGGTTTCATTTACGATTTCCAAAATCATACTATTGACTATGTCTGTTTCTTTTCTAAAAATATTAATTGTTATTTCGGATATGTTGCCGATTTTATATTTAATAATTCAAAAATGAATATTGAAATTTTATAAAAATCGAATGGGGACTTTAAAAAATATAAAGAAAATTTCTTTCGAGTGGTAAAAATATGTTGAGTATCGACCATTTTTTTTATCTGAATCTCGTACGATTCCAAACCTGTGGTTTTGCCGAAATTTTTATTAATAGAAAATAAAATAAGAAAATATCGATATTGAATAACGTTTTCGCTAGAATTTCGAGATATAGCAAAAACGTGATGGTCTATAACGTCTAGGGCACTGTAGCTGGACATTATGGTCGATAACGTCCAGTTAATCTGATCGCTAATGATCTCTAATTAACAAAAAACACTGTAGCTGGACGTTATGGTCTATAACGTTCAGCTACAGTGGTTTTTTTCAAAAAAATCGCAAACTTAAGCAAGAAAAAAAAAAACACTGTAGCTGGACGTTATAGACCATAACGTCCAGCTACAGTGTTTTTTGTTAATTAGAGATCATTAGCGATCTGATTAACTGGACGTTATGGTTTATAACGTCAACTACAGTGCCCTGGACGTTATGGACCATCACGTCTTTGCTACATTTCGAATTTCAGCGAAAATGTCTTCAATGTCGATATTTTTTATTTTATTTTCTATTAATAAAAATTTCGGTGGTTTTGTGTGGTAATTTGTGTCTATGTAGTGTCGGAAGAATCTTCATTTGTGCTTGCCCAGATTCTTGGAAAATCTCAACCGTTCAAATACGTTCTACACGAATCTCAAAGCACAAATAAAACTGCCCCGCTCTATTCCGAATAGGCACCGTACACGTCGGTGACGCAATATTACTCAGATTCTTGTGCGTACCAACCTTTACTTTCATTTATAAGTGTAACAATATTACTACAATTTTAAGTTAAACTTTATTATTAATGATAAAACTCTCTGGATTTTTTTAGTAAAAATTAGAGGTCAAGCTATCCACTTATTATTCAATACTTCTGTTATTATAAAAAAAAAATTCCATCTGAGTTTTGAACCTATGACTTTCCAAATCAAAGACCATGTGCATTTAAAAGAGAGTATTCAAGGATCTCCGCTAGTTTTCAGTGACTTCATGACTTCATTATATTTGCAGTTTTACAACTTTACTTACAAATTCAAATTTAGATTTTATATAAAATCATTAGATTGTGATTATATTACTATCTGTATACACAAATAAATTATGATATTTCAATATTATTATAAATTTTTGATTGATGTCAAGGCTCGAGAGCTTATAAATATCAAATGGTGTGGATAATTATTGGATGTTTGTCTTTAAGCTCTTCATTCTCATCATAACAATTTTATGGAGTAAATCATCATAATATTGTACTTTTTATGCAGGGGTGAATCCAGGATTTTCATCAGGGGACAAAAAAATATCGAATCAGGTTTAAATTCATTAACTAATTGGGTACTCGACAAAAAATAATGCTTTAACTTATACTTTCCAATGCTTTGACTTGTAATTTATGATGCTCTAACTTATAATTCTAATTACCAATAAAAATTCAACAGATTTATTTCAATTTTAATCCTAAATTTAACTCGAATTACAAATTAAACGTCCAGAGGGAGGCAAAAGAAATTTCAAGAGAGACAAAGTCGATCGGAACCGATAAATCTCCACTAAAACTCAAAATCCAGGGACTACCCCCTTGGAATACTCTGGGTCCGCCCCTATTTTTATGTACGTGTAATATAGATAATATGGTGGTTTAAATTGTTTATTTAAGATTTAGAGTTGTTGTTATTAAGACACGAAATAGAAAGACATTGAACCCTAAAAAAATTTAAGTAAAAGTAAGTTTACAGGAAATTTCTTCATCCAGATTTTATACTCTAGCAAAAAAAAAAAAAAAATACTAATTTCCTACCATAAACGAAACGTTAGGCTACAAATCAGTAGGCGCGTTCTGAGTGGGAAATAGCAAAACTTCAACAGTTCAAACTAATTACCAACAACATATTACAAAAGAATTTTTCTAGTTTTTTTTTTCTCTGTTTTTTTAGGAAAGAAAGGGATTAAGTCCCTCAGGTTTTTCTCCATATTATGACTTCCATATATTAAGAGCCTTATTAAGGACCAACCGTCGAACCACTACCGTTGCTATTGTAGTACAGTAGTAGTTTGGAATTAGTACTGACTGAAATATATTTTACTTAATAAATGGCGAGAGCCCAACATTCCAAGTTTCCAACATCCACTTGTATTGTATTTACTACGACTAATTTTATTGTTAACTCACAATCTCTTGCATTGTCTGGTATTTTTGACAGTTCTGGTGACCAGGCTTTTAGGTAATGGGAGGACGCAATATTATTAGAAATTATAAGGTTATAAAACTGCTCCTTTGAGAATGTCCTTTCTATTACAATGCAGATTTACAACAAAAGATGGCAGACAGTAGGCACCAATATGCCCCATTGCCCCTTGAAAAAGAATTGAATAATACAGACAGGTGAAAATAACCTACATGTCTGAGACCAAAAAAAACAACATATGAACTAAAATTTTGTAATAATCAGTTTCTTCATAAGAGGAATTGTTCTCAAACAAATCCTAGTTTTCTGACAGCACTGGTGGGACGAAATTGTAACCCTGGAGAGACTGCTCAAAGATGTGTCCCACTCTAAGTAATTTGCCCTACAAAATTGTTATCCCTTGTTAAGTAATCTGATTTTAGGAATCTTTGCTGCATGTACCATAAAGCACGACAAAGAAGTGTGGGGTAACAGTAAAAACCCAGAGCTGATATGCACCGGAGATAAGAGGAGCAAGACAAGCAGCCTGGTATGGTATTATAAACAGGTACAACAGTCAAGGTAAACAACAACAGTAGACAAAATCAAGTATTATACTACCTCACTGAAGGAGGAACTGATCATCTGAAGGCCAACTGGGAGGCCAGAGGCCCCACCTTCAACAAATCCACATGGCACTACCAATGAAGGGAGCCCCGCTAAGTTCACATTTACCTGGATGAAAACACAAAAAGTACAAATATAGCATAAACAATGACAACTAGTTACTTTCCTGATCCGATCTTTCACAGGGCGAGGTGTTCTATTATCAAATTTGTCGCTACAAGAGGCATTATGCCATGCCAGTATATTACCAGTATCATACCAATGCCAGCAAGTTATGATGCAGTGACTAAAACAATGATTATTGTTTCAAACACTGCCTGCTTGTATAAGATTAGTACTTCCATAGCTAACAACTTTCATTCAAAATGAGAGAATAATAAGCTAGGAAAACCATTACTTTATTATAGTCTTAAAATATCAAAAGCAACAAAATTATATAACTAATTATCTGCAGTCTTCAAACCAAGCAATGCATTGAATTAATGTTATGACACAAGTGTTGATGAAATTATGAGTAACTCAATAAAACCCTTATATTCCTCTTTTGAAAAAAAATAATCCATGGTTAGAAATTTGGAATCGATATCAGAGCATTGGACATGGAACAAACCAACCCTTCAGACCTTTTGCATTGAAAAAAATAGAACTGAGAAAATTTCAAAATCCAGTGTTAAAAGGTTGGTATTTTTTCATTTTCTATAAGTAGAATAATTAAATCTAACCTACCTGCATTATATTTTCCTTACTGGTATGGATTCTTAGGTAGTCTTGCATATTTTTTAATATATATAAATCAAGGTTGCAAATACAACAATAACATAATTAAGATTATTGGAGATAGAGATAAAAACTCTGTACCGTCATGATGTCACCAGCATACATTGCCAATGGATCATTTGTCTTTTCACCTGATGCGACAGAAGCAATTAGAATTTGCCAAAGGTTTGGGAGGGGAGGGGGAGAGAGAGAGAGAGAGAGATACCAATCTTATATGCAGCAGATGGTGCAGCAGGTGAAATGAGAATATCGTATTGATCAAGAGCATCCTTGAAGCTTTTCTGAACCAACGTCCTCACCTAAAACAAAACTATGATTTTTCATTATAACTCACTTTTCATTTTGTACTGCTTTGGCTTCATCTATTTTTTAATTGATGAATTCTAATAAAAACCTTTCAGGTTTCAAACTATTGTGGTTATTTACCTGCTGTGCCCTCTTGTAGTATGCATCATAGTACCCAGCGGAGAGAGCATATGTTCCCATCAATATTCTCATTTTTACCTGAACAAATGATATCATAAGATTATTTTCAGGACTCTCTCAACTACAGGTAATTCTAAAAGACGATTATAATTCTACAAGAAAAGAAAGAAAATCAAGTACCTCATGCCCCAAACCTTTAGCACGGGAATCTCCATAGAGCAAGCTTAGATCATCAGCATCAGCTTGTTGCCCATACCTGGTAAGTTAAACAAGTAAGATTGATCTTTACAACTTCATAGATTCAAAAGTGCTTATAGGCACTGAAGAATAGTCACCTAACACTATCATAGCGTGCTAAATTTGAAGATGCTTCTGACGAGGCTAAGATATAGTATGCTGGTAAACCGAGGTCAAAAGAAGACAATGATACCTGAATTCAAGCAGCAAAATTAAATAACATAAGTTGTTTATCCAAAAGAGGAGGGTTTAGATGCCTCCACTTTTTATGTCCATAATAACAAAAATCTAAATATCAATTAACAAATAAAACCGTCAGATGCGATCTATATTACTTTCTCTGCATGAACATAAAAAATTTAGACATTTTGACTGAGTTTTGATGGCAACCGATACCTTAAGAATCAGAAATTGTCAACATCAATAAATTTGTAACAGCTTTTAACACCAACCAAAACGAAGTCAAAATGTCATAACTTCTAATTTGTGTGTAGATAAAGTGAAGATCACATCTAATGGTTTTCTTTGATATTTGAATTTTAGATTTTTGAGTTATTTAAGAAAATGGAGGCATTTGAAACCTCCTCTTTGAACAATGGATGAGATCATGAAAGCTATTGATATAAGCAGCAGAAAAGGGACCACTAACCTCACCCACAATAGATCCTAGCTGCTCAAGATGTGAAGAGGCTGCTTTAATCGAAGACACAACCCCTGCTTCTATACCGTCGCCAAGAGTCTCCTTAATTACCCCTATTTTTAAACCCTTCAAAGGCTTTGAATTGAGCTGATCGAGAGCTATCATTTCAGATGAATAATCAGGCACTTCCTACAGAATAAATTGTTTGTTAGAATCAATGTACAATATAATGATTAATGATCTTGCAAAATTGTTTGTATGGTGGAGGACTTCCTCAACACACCAGCATTAAAAGTATCTACTTGTTGGTTTTTGCTAAAACACCCTATATTTTTCATGTCTGCTACCAGCATTAATATTTAAGATACTTGCAAACACTACCATCAGATTGGAATGATGGAAAGGTAAGGATATTCAAAAACCTAAATATAGTAAACCTGAACCAAACTATAATATAGGGTCCAAGTTTATATCAAATTATTTGTGGGAAATTTGGTGGAGAAAATTGTAGGAGTAATTTAGTCATCTTGTGTGTGACCTAACCTCAGTTTTTTTATCATCAGGTGCCATTATATGGTTTCAGTTGCAAATACTAGCTCAATGCTATTTGCATGCACAATATCATAGAGAAATTAATTTGCAAAAGGAGCTTAATAAATTTATCAGGATCATAAAAAAAATACAGTAATTAAGTGTAGATATGCTTACGTGACTACTGCTAGTGGCATCTAATCTGTCATGGCCCGCAATAGCAGACAATACAATAGCAGTGTCAATAACTGAGGAACCAAACACGCCAACCACATCCAGTGATGAGGCATAAGCCATGAGCCCAAAGCGAGACACGCGACCATATGTCGGCTTCAGCCCCACTACACCGCAAAATGATGCTGGTTGTCTGACACTTCCACCGGTGTCGCTCCCAAGAGAGGCAACACATTGTCTGGCTGAAACAGCGGCAGCTGAGCCACCAGAAGAACCACCGGGCACACGTGATGTGTCCCACGGGTTTTTGGTCACCTACAAGTGAATATCTGTTTTACTTTTTTAACTTTTCTTTGTGTAAGAATTGGTATGAGAAACATCAAATGCTGTTAGATGATTAGCTTAATCCAATAATAGGAGTTTACATATAGCTTAGTATTTCATGTATCACTTGACCAAGCTTTGGCGGGAACATGTACCAGAGTTTGTATTATCAGAATGATATAATTTTTATCAGTTTATCTTCAAATTATTAAGATTGATTATGCCTGTCTAATTATATCCGAAGTGCTAAAATAGAGATCAGTCTTATTTATCTGAGTCAACTAACTCTCCAAAGAATATATATGTTTCAATTGGAAATTCCCTTCTTTGGGAAAACTACAAAGTCCAAAAATTCCCTTCTCAGGGGAAACTAAAAAAAAAAAATAATAATAAAACTAAATAGAAAAAAGATTGCATACATGAAACCCGGAGCCTTCAGTGGTGCTTCCCATTCCAAACTCGTCCATGTTTGTCTTTCCAGCAATTATTGCACCAGCCTCTCTCAGCTTTCTAACCGCCGTTGCATCAAAAGCGGGTCTATACCCGTCCAAAATTCGAGAACCGCCAGTTGAAGGCATGTCGACGGTACACAAGTTATCCTTGACCCCTACCAAAACCCCAGCAAGAGGCCCCACATCCTCTCCATTTTCTACCTTCCGGTCCAACTCCAGTGCATCCTTCAATACAGAATCTGACAAGTGGATGAAGCTCTTGAGCTGCGGCTCGGTCAGCCGGATCCGGTCAAGGTACTCTGCCGCGATTTCGACAGCTTTCTTACGTCCAGAGAGGAGGGACTCGCGAATTGAGGGAATGGAAGAGGTGGTGCTCTGAGGGGCAAGTGTTTGAGGGGAGAGAGAGGGGAGGGAGGCGAAGCAACGATGAGTACAAGGGGTTTTAGAGGAGAGATAAAGCGGTATACGCGTCGAGGTTAGTAGAAGGCGAGGATTTTGGATAGGAGAAGGCATTTTACGGTAGAGCTCGTGCAGTGCTTCCTTCCCTGCTAATGGCGTTGGGAACAGCTTGGATTCAATGAAGTAAGCGAGCTGAGAGACTAGAACCCCTCATCCTTTGATTGAATTCACATCCTCCCCGGTACCGTAACAGGGAATCTTTTACAATTATTGGATCTGGACCATTCTTTTTAACTTGGCACGAATCCAAAACCCAATAATACTGTCCCCTGCGTTAGCCCGAATCTCAAAGTGTCTGAGAGTTAATCTCAAACCGTAAAGTGAAGGGAATCTTTTACAGTAATGGAGAGGATACTTGTTCTCCTTTGATTTATCAAATCAGGGAAGGCTCAAACCCCTAATGGGCGGTCTTTAGCTCAAAGTTTTATCCAGTCCAATAGACATCCAAATTCGGATTCGGCCCATCTTGATGAAAATAGAATTCGAAATAGGCCCTGTCCATTAGGAGGAAAAAATAGTACCGAAATAATAAAAGGAAACGGAAAGGAAATACGAAGAAGAATAATTAATACTTACCTTAAAACAGAAATCGATCAGATTTGAGATCTCGTCATCACGAGTTCGGCAAAACATTGGAATAAATAAAAAGTAAAAAAAAAAAAGAAAAGTGGAATTTGAAATAAGTTTTAATTTCTCACTATTCTGATTGTGTTTGGTTAAAGGTGAAAGAGTAGAAGAATATTGGTAAATGGTTAATTATGTGTATTAAAAAAGACTAATTTTTCGATTCCATCATTTTAATGGTATAAAGATTTGATTCATAGAGAAATAGAGAGGGGACCTAGTTGAAAATTTCAAGAGTCTAATTGTAAAATTCATTATCAATTTCACTTTCCTCATTTCCACAATTAAAATCATTTTTTTTTCCCGTCCGGCTAGAATAGTACCTCTATTTCAATCTACAAGAAGTGCACGAGAGAGAGTACCTTGAGGAGAGGAGGTTTAAAGCCAGAGCGGCTAGGGTAGCACTAGTGCCGGAGAGGAGGGAGGAGAAAGACAACAGTCGATCCAACAAGATTTTGGATGTGTTTCAAAACTCATTATCTAAAGAAGGAACGTAAGAAGGAGAGAAAAAGATCGTCGGAAATTTATGTCACTAGATGACAAATCATTTCACCTTTGTTAATTATTTATGAAAAGATACAAGAGCACTATAGTTATAAAAGTACATTGTAATATTGCTTTACTATTGAAATGGTAGTATAAGTTTAAGGATTCAACTTACATACACTTGTGAAATATATCATTTTATAAAAATTTTATTCTAGGAATCCAATCCAACCCTTTTGAAAGGAAATAACCAAATTAGAATCATTAGGAGTTTGTAGTGTTACTTACCAACCTGGTGAACAAACACATCTTAAGTTCTGACTAGATGTGTGGGACCACCAATACTCCATGGCTACACAATATCCACAGTTGTTCACTATATGTAGGAACTCTAATATTTCTCTTAATGATAGAGGAATGGTCTCAGATTATTCATAAAATTAGTATAATATCATTTACTCATGTAACTGACAAGATATCATGAAAATGTGATTCTCTGAATTATTCTCAGTTAAATCTTTGTATAGGTTCCTTAATTTTGGTGGTGTCCAACTTGCCAGGCCTCTTTTTTGGTGGTCATTAACTTTATCACATAAGATTAAAATTTTCATGTGGCTTATGTCTAATAAATCGATCCTAACTAAAGATAGACTTAGAACTTAATGATGGTCAGGATGGGTTAGATGTCAATTTTGTCAAGAAGAGGAAACCATAAATCACTTGTTTTTGAACTGTTCATTAGCACAATATATATGGTTTTGGATGAGTTTAAGTCAACATCACTTTTCAAATTGGAACAACATAGCTGATGTTATAGATTTCTCATATACATAGATAAACACTCTCAAATTGCATTCTTAGTAGTGTTCAGTGCAATTTGCTGGACTATTTGAAAACTAAGAAATGAACTCTGTTTTCAACATACTAGGAAAAAATCTTTTCGCATCTTATTGATTGTGGCTTTAATTAATTATTGGTCAAAGATTGTTATGAGGCAGGCACGTGAGCTGATGATCAGGTGAATGCCAGAAGATATGGAGGACATTCCATGTAGGTTTGATATCCAGCAGACACTCAGATGGTAGTCTATCAGCCCCAGAGGAAGAGGATGATGCTTCAAATAGCACTGCGCCTAAGCTTTTAAGCTTATATTATTGAGTTCTTAGATGTGTGTTTTGCATATTCAGTTTGTGTTTTGATGTGTAAGGACTAATGAAACACTGATGAACATTTTTGTTTCTAACTTTTGAATAATTGCCGTATGAGCTGTGATATTATTACACAGCTGTATTTTGGTTTGTAATGGAGACAAGTTTCTTTAATAAAACGGACATAAGGCCTTTTATCAAATAAAAAAAAGTACATTGTTTTATACTAATTGTATCCCACGGTGATATTTCAACAATAATTTTATTTTCAACTAAAAAAACAATTATTTTATTTTATTTTTTTAAGAAATTTTATTTAAATATTTATTCGTCAAAATTTATAAATTAGTTATTTGTCTGTCCAAACTTATTTATTTTATTAATATCTCCTATTTCTTTATTTAATCAATTGTAAAATAAAGATTAATATTAATAAAACTAAAATGATAATTATTCCCTTTCTTTCAAAGTTTGTGTTGTCCCTCACCTTTTTCTTCACTAACCCCTCTTCTTTCCCCCCTTCTCCTGATACCTCCATTCTGCGTCTCAGTTCTACTCTCTCTGTACTATTGTAGCATCCCAAGTTGCAATATCAGAGAATTATCAATTATTCGTTAACAGAGCAAATTAAAGGAATATGCTAATAATGAAAGCTTGACATGCCAACCTTCTAGTGCTGCTATCGGACACAATTTAAAAGGGATAATTTCATATATGTCCTACAATAACTTTGAAATTATGTATGCCCCTCTAAAATTCATACTATCATATTTGCCTTCTAAATTTGAAAAACTCACACAGTTACCGAATTTATTGTCTTTCTATTAAAACTAATTTTAAATTTATAAATACTCGTTCTACCATTTATTAAAATACTAAAAAATGTGTAACATAATTAAGTGAAATGTTCAGTTTTCTAAATTATCTAGTTATGAGGGTAAATGATTCATTTTCTTACCTGTGATATACCACAATCGTATGTCTAAATGTCACTATGTCAAAAGTACAAAAATAAATTATTTATCCTTGAAAATTGACCAATTAGATGACTAAATATTTTTCTTACACACCTTAAGTAATTATATTCTTTTAATTAAGAATAAAATGGGTATTTATACATTTAAAATGAGTTTTAATAGGAAACACGAATTGGCTAATTTGTAAGTTCTTAAAATTAATAAGGTTAAATATGATTTTATTAATTTTAGAGGGGAGAATAGCGTAATTTTGAGGTTTTGAAGAGTATGCATGTGCTTAACTCTTCGTGAACTTCAATTCATCCCACCTGAACATTACATTACCACTCAAATTAGGAACAGACTGCTTCAAGCATTTTGGCACAACTAGGCTCTAACATTTTTAGCCTTTTAATTCAAATTAGGAACAGACTGCTTCAAGTATTTTGGCACAACTAGGCTCTAACACTTTAATTTTAAGTGTCGCAACCGTTGTGAACAGTGAACACCTTAAATAACCTTTCAAATTTTGAAAGCACCTTAAAAACAACGATTTTCCAACCATCTTAATAAATTGTAAAAAATTTCCAAAAAATGTAAAATTTGATCTCCAAGCACATTTTAATATAGATTGAATATCTAATAGTTTGGATCGATTGTTTGGACTTTGAAAATCGGAGAACCAAACTATTTGTTCCGGAGGTAAGAAACAAACGTTTGTATCTTAGCCACACACACACACACGCACGCACGCACACACACACGCACACACACGCACACGCACACACGCGCACACCCGCCCGTACGCACACACGCGCACGCGCACACGCACACGCACACGCGCGCACGCACACACACACACACATATATATATTCACATAAATTACCCAACGGCTCAAAATTAGTAATAGATGGCATAGCTAAACTAACCAACAGACCTGCCAAATGCCAACGCAGTAAAACAGATGGTGTAAGTGACATCTATCATCGGTTGAACAATGCAAGAGATGGCATTGAAGGATCAACGGCGTCAAATATCGAACACCGTATGTAGAATCGCCATCGGTTCATTACCAAACTATATCCGATGGGGTTTCTATATTAAACGACTAATTTAACAACCGAAAAACTATTATTTCCATATGTTCCTTATTTCCAACCGATGACGTTGGAGCTGAACGCCATCGGTTCTAGCCGGCTCATGAAGAGTTAAGCACAATAGTTTGAAACCTGAAAGGTTTTTATTATAATTCATCAATTAAAAATAGATGAAGCCAAAGCAGTACAAAATGAAAAGTGAGTTATAATGAAACATCATAGTTTTGTTTTAGGTGAGGACGTTGGTTCAGAAAAGCTTCAAGGATGCTCTTGATCAATACGATATTCTCATTTCACCTGCTGCACCATCTGCTGCATATAAGATTGGTATCTCTCTCTCTCTTTAAAAAAAAAAACTTGACAGTGTCAAGCGCTGAAGATTGGTATCTCTCTCTCTCTCTTCCTCTGCCCCCCCAAACTTTGGCAAAAACTAATTGCTTCCTTTTTTTATCACCACATTGTCCTAGCAAGAGGAACAAAAAGAGAAGAGCGACAGATGGAAACTCGGAAAGAGAAGAGACTCCTTGGCTCACGAGCCGTCTCGGTTCGGGCTCGGGCTCGGCCCTATTTGAGTGATAAAATATGAACCGAGTCGAGTTCGGACTTTATTTAATTAGTTTAGGACCTGACTCAATACAATTTATTGAGCTATTCAACTCATTGGCTCATGAGCCGGCTCGGCTCATTAATTAGCAGCCCCATGTTACTATTCAAGTAATTACTTAGAAAATTATAAATTCTGGTGAAAATAAGGCACTTAAAGATATGAAATCAGACATAATTACATAAAGAAATTATAGTAAAAAGTTATTTTGTCTCTACATAAAAAAATTATAATTTCTGGGTTTTTGGGATGTTGGTACAATTAATGCTAGTAGCGTCTGTTGAAATCTGCATAGTATTTTTTTATGCTGGATCTTTTGTCATTATAGGAGCTCATTTTTGCCGCCAACTTCGTAAGGTCATCCGACATAGGGATATCATTGGAAAGTAGTAGTTTTGTACCCTTGTATAGAGCTCAAAACTGTTGGAAACTTGGCTGACTGCAGCAGCCTTTTTCTCTCTATTTCACACAAAACTCTCTCTTTCACAAAAGGAAAATAATTCATTTTCTAAACTGCACAAAAACAGAAACTATTTCATTCACTTTCTATATTTTCTGCTGTTACAAACTTCATCTACTTCATACAAGATTAATATAGCTAATATAAAATCTATCTTTAGATCTCCACTACGTCCACAACATCCTAAATTTAACACATATACCTTAATTATTTATGCTAAATAGAGATGTTCCAATTACAACTTCTGACTACTAATCTAAATAGAGAAATATGCCAACTATAGCTTCAGACAACTATTTTTAGAAAATGCTAATCACAGCAACTTTGATCAATTTTTAACAAAACATCTTTGGTCCCCTAGTCTTGTGATGATACGTTTGGCTCGCAATAGTGTAACATCTTCTTCTGTTTGTACCAACTACACAATGCATGCAACATAGGCTGTGACGGCGAACCCACAAACTATGCCATACTCCCGTTCAAATGCTAAAATATTTTTATAAATTTCATTTTCGGATAGAAAATGGGACCATGGTGGTAATTGGATCACTCCAGATAATATCCTCTCATAGAAAGTCATGTTAAAGCCACTGGCGACATGCTTGTTGAAAACAGTTGTAGATAATTGCATGTATGTTGCACTAGGAATAATAACATTGATGAGTTTCATTTTCAATCCTGAATTTGTTTCATGAAACCTCCCTTTGGGGGTTCGAGACCAATGGATGATGTGTAGTAGATGTTGGAAGCCATCTTGGGGGACGGTAATGCTATTATTATGCAATTTGGATTTGGGCACTCCTGGAATGATATCCTCTAAGAATGTGATCACAAGTTCATGGATTGGGGTATTAAGCTTGCTGCTTAGGTTGGAATGCTTTGTATATACAGCCTCGACAACTAATTAACCACGGTATCTGGTACTCCATGGTCAACATGTAAGGCCCGATACCCAAATGTTCACCACATAAAAATTTCTCTAATTTTTTATACTCATTGAACGTTCGCATTTTTGTATCCTCATTTTCGGCAGATCCAGAGAAATTTTTTTTTGGTTTCAAATACTTTTCTGTTAATAAGGAAACCAATGCAAATATTAAGAAGCAACTATTGACCAGTAGGTGTTCTATGAAACTTGTGCTATTTTCAGCACAAAATTGTTCATCGACCTCACAATAGTACCTCCAGACCTTATCTTCATTCTTATGTAATTCTTCAAGGCACTCACGTACCTTGAGATCAAACGCCCGCTTCATAAATGCAAGAAATTGCCACATATTGGTTTCAGGTAAGAAAGACATGACATCCCCAAAATCATCCAAACGTTTCCAATTACCATAAATTGATGGTATTTCTTCAATTGGTGGTCTGGTTGGTGGTATTTCTTCAGTATCGTAGCCTTCTACTAGAGTTTCTATGTTCACAATCCACTGATCATCCGGTTCTTTTGATGCGGGTGATATTTCATCTACTAGTTGTACGGCATCATTATTCACTACTACAGAAATGGTCATTGTACACGGCACATTGTATACGGATTTGACAATGTTATACAAAAACCGTGTGCTATTGTAATTTTTTGGAAGCCCGAAATATCTGTGGGATCTATTACACGGATATTTATTAAAGAATCAGTGAAGAAAGCCTTGAGAGAGCTACACGGACGTTTATCAGAAATTGTAAACGGATTATTGTTTAACTAACAGTGTAGATAGCCATGTGAGAGCTACACGGATATTTATGAAGAGAACCGTGTAGAAATATGTAAAATGCACACGGATTTTTGTTTAAATAACAGTGTAGAAACCTTTGACAGAGCTACACGGCTGTTCACATAATAATCCGTGGAGAAAGGTTATTGTAGGGTTTTGATTATCGATACACGGTTTTGCCAATTTTATACACTTCACATTGTACACGGTTTTGTTAAGTATAAATCCGTGTAGAAAGTGTAGGGTTTTGGTATAAAAGGCCTTCTCCTTCCCGCGCCGTATAAAAGGCCTTCTCCTTCCAGCGCCGTTTTGATCAAGTAATTCAACAAACGGAAAGGTTAGAGTTTTTTCAATTCATAGGTAAATTGTAGGTTCTCCTGTATAACCTTAGGAAGAGAGAAAGACTGGTCACTTTACATATCGCTTTTGATCAACTTTGATAATCATTTCACAGTTAATAATTGGAATTTTGATTTAGGTTTATCAATTATGTCAGATCGCTTATCTATCAAGATAAGTCGCTATCTTTGGAGCTCATCTATCAAGACGAGTGATGTGATATAATTGATAACCTACATCTGGACTTCACTTCGGGCATGAATATCTCCTTCATCTCTGGCATGTATTTTCCGTTTCTTCCTCTAATTTTCTGTTACTTATTGTTGCTTACTTACTCATCATTTTTTTTTATTTACAGATTGTGATGAACTTTCCGATGGACAGCATGTGATGAATTTCATTTTCTTTTTATTTTCACTATATTTTATTTGACACTTGACAAGAACATGTTTTTTCTTGGTTAGGTTCCAAAGAAATGGGTAAAACTAACTTTCAATAATAAAACATGTTCTTTAAATTAAATCATGTTTTGATCACTTGTTTTTGGCGGTGTATAAATGGCATGTGGCAGTGCATTGTTGTTTAATTTCTTACACAAACCCTCTTTGAATAAGATATGGTTTGCGAAAGAATTTAAACAACAACGTAAGAACACTGCCACATGTCCATTTATGCATCGCCAAAAACAAGGGACAAACATAATTTAATTTTCAGAAAATGTTTTGTTAGGTGAAAGTTAGTCTGACTCATTTCTTTGGAACCTAACCAAGATAAAGCATGCTCTTGTAAGGTGTTAAATAAAATGTGAATTTATGCATATTAGTAATGTTTTATTAGTGAATTTAGTAATGTTCTTGTAATGTTTTATTAGTGAATTTAGTAATTTTTGTGCTGTAATAGTAAATAAGGAGTTGAATTTATGAATTTTGTAATGCTAAATATGAATTTATGAATTTTGTAATGCTAAGTATAATTTTTGTGCTGTAATTGGAAAACTGGATGACAAAATTATCTGAAAAACTGGAGGGTAATCTCAATACTGAATTTTGTAGCAAAACTGGCTAGCAAAACTGGAGGCTAGCCCAGAAAAAAAAAATATCTAAAAAAATATATAGGGCAATCATACACGGATATTTACCTAAAAACCGTGTACAAACGGTAATTGTAGAAATATGCGAAATTCACACGGATGTTTGTTTAAACAGCAGTGTAGAAATCTTTGACAGAGCTACACGGCTGTTTACATAATAATCCGTGGAGAAAGTTATTCTAGGGTTTTGATTATCGATACACGGTTTTGCCAATTTTATACACTGCATATTGTACACGGTTTTGTTAAGTATAAATCCGTGTAGAAAAAAGTGTAGGGTTTTGGTATTAAAGGCCTTCTCCTTCCAGCGCCGTTTTGATCAATTAATAATCTCTCTCTCTGTATACGAATTGGTCTGATTTCTGCGCACAAGGAGGCCGGATCTGAGATCTTGGAAGTTAATTTGTATTTCTCCTCTCTATCTTGCTAAGGTTAGTCGTGTATATATTTATCTTTTCTTACTCTAATTTTCTGTTACTTGTTATTGCTTATTTAGGTCAATTAGTAATTAATGCATGCATGCTTGATTTGTTGAGATAATGTAAATAATTAGTATATTAAATAGAGTGATGCATGTATAATTGTGCTTTTTTCTAATAATAGAGTAATGCATGTATAATCAACTAATGCATGTATAATAGAGTAATGCATGTATAATTGTTAGTTTAGTGATGATTAGCTTGATAATTGTGCTTGTTTAGTAATGCATGTACAATAGAGTGATGCATGTATAATTGTGCTTGTTTCTAATAATAGAGTAATGCATGTATAATCAACTAATGCATGTATAATACAGTGATGCATGTATAATAGTTATTTTAGTGATTATTTTACTAATGCATGTATAATTGTGCTTGTTTCTAATAATTGTTGTTTTTTGTAGAACCATGTCACATTCAGGTGAGCAACGATGGCTCTTCGCTTTTGGTGCCAGTAGCCAGGGTTTACAGAGGGTAATATGAAGATATACATGTTTTAATAAAGAAAGAGTTGAGTAAAAAGTTGGATGAAGGACCTTGGAAAAAAAGGGAAGAGGTGGATGAAGGACCTTCTGAGCCGGATGAAGAGCCGAATGAGGAGTCGGGCACAATCTTGTCAGTCTGACAAGATTGTGCCCGACTCCTCATTCGGCTCTTCATCCGGCTCAGAAGGTCCTTCATCCACCTCTTCCCTTTTTTTCCAAGGTCCTTCATCCAACTTTTTACTCAACTCTTTCTTTATTAAAACATGTATATCTTCATATTACCCTCTGTAAACCCTGGCTACTGGCACCAAATGTAAACCTTAAGTTTATATATGAAATCACTATGGGATCGAGGCTCAGGAAGAAGGATATGTCTACCCAGTATGGATTTGTGTAATATATGCTCAATATGGATTTGTATAATGTTTCAATTTAAATTTTGTAATACTCAATATGGATTTGTATAATTTAGTGTACATGAATTTTAAGTTTACCCTTATTAATTGACCGGTTTGTATGCCATCCACCGATTTTGTGTTTCAAATATAAAGCATGTTCTTGTAATTAAATAAAATATAGAGAATTTAGTAATTTTTTGTGCTGTAATTGTAAATAAGGAGATGAATCTATGAATTTTGTAATTGCTGAACATGGATTTGTAATGCTAAATATGAATTTTGTAATGCTAAGTATAATTTTTGTGCTGTAATTGGAAAACTGGATGTCAAATTATCTGAAAAACTGGGGGTAAACTCAATATTGAATTTTGTAGCAAACTGGCTAGCAAAACTGGAGGCTAGCCCAGAAAAAAATTGTTAATTGAAAAATATATAGGATAACATACACGGATATTAAACTTAAAACCGTGTCCAAATAGTAATTGTCACGGATATTAGTTGAATATCCGTGTACGAAATAGCTACAAGGAATTTTTTTTTTTTTAAATCCGTGTAGAAAAAGACTAGCCCATAAATAAAAAAAAACCAAAAAAATATATAGGACACGAAAACTTTAATTCTATTCATCAATGAACTATAAATTTCCATAATAATTTTTAGCATCCCTAAACAATGGGATTTGCTGCCCGAATTTGCAAAATTAAAAGATAACCTAAACGAAATTAGCTACCATTATACACGGTTCTTAAGTACAAATAGCCGTGTATGATTTGTTAGAGAGCTACACGGATTTCTTAACGAAAGATCCGTGTAAAAAGTAAATGTATACGGTTGTTTCTTGAAAATCCGTGTAGAACGCATTCTCCTATCTTACATAACCCGGATTTTTATAAATTTTCATAGAAGCGGTACACGGATTTCTTAACGTAAGATCCGTGTAGAAAAGTCTTTGTAGGGTTTTGGTATAAAAGGCCTTCTCCTTCCAGCGCCGTTTTTTTTTATCAAGTAATTAATACTGTCTCTCTCTCTGTATTGAATGCGCTGATCCGATTTCTGCAAAGGCCAGCAGCTGGTATTTTAATAAGATCTTTGAAGTTTGTATTTTCTCCTCTCTATCTTTCTAAGGTTAGTGTATATATATATATATTTTCCTTTTCTTCCTCTAATTTTATGTTACTTATTTGTACTTATTTAGATCGATCATGTGTAAGTAGTGTATTGTTGTCCAATAACCGACCCCTAGTGATGCTTTTAGGTCCTTGCCCGTCCAAAATTAATCCAATAGGGATTAATTTTGGATAGTCCCCGTTTTGGGACTGCTCTTTGAATATTGGGTCTCATTTAGGATGTGAACACATATTAGCGGGATTTAATTAGTAATTGAGGAAAGTTCGACGGTATTTTCCCTTAATGCTCCTACGAGTATGTGGTTTTTACGCATACTTGGGGAGTTAAGGGGAAATGCTGCCGAATTTTTCTCAAATACTAATTAAATCTCGCTAATATGTGTTCACATATGGGACCTAATATTCAAAGAGTGGGTTAGGATTGTAAACCGGCCCTTTGTAAGCCTAGAATTTGGTACCAATTTACATGTTGACCATTATTAATTGAAATCATTTTTTTAATTTAATTTGCAGATGGATCGAAGTTGGATGTATGAATTGCGACGTGATAGTGAAGAATATTTGGGTCGCGTTGATGAGTTCATAAAATTCGCTGAGAGGTATAGAGTGAAGATGAAGGAAGCCAACATTTTGTGTCCTTGTAGAGATTGTAAATTTTTTTTAAGATTTGGGGACTCCGAAGAAATTAGAGCTCATCTGATTTGTCGTGGATTTAAGAAAAGATATACATGTTGGTTCATGCATGGTGAGGAATTTGGTGAAAGTAGTTGTACCAATAAGAATTCTAACCGTTGTGAAGAGAGCGATGAGAATGTAGAAATTTTGGATAATTTTGAACTTGATTTCAGCGATGATGATTTGAATGTCGAAAATTTTGATAATGTTGAACTTGATCGCAACGACGATGATGAGCTGCAGACGGAAATCGATGAAAATGTAGTACACGAGTATATTGATAATCTGGAGGACATGTTACATGATGTGGAAGATGAAATTACTGATAAAAATTATGATAAATTTCAATATTTGTCTAATGAATCCAAAAAGCCGTTGTATCCCGGGTGTACCAAATTTACGAAACTGTCAGCTGTGTTGAAATTATTTAACTTGAAAGCAGAAAATGGTTGGAGCGATAAGAGTTTCACGTCCTTATTAAAGCTTTTAGGAGAAATGCTCCCAGATAACAACGAGTTACCCCGTACAATATATCAGGCGAAAAAATTGATATGTCCAGTGGGTTTGAAGATCGAAAGAATACATGCATGTCCGAATGACTGTGTATTGTACCGTAATGAGTACGAGGCCATGCATGTTTGTCCTAAGTGCGGTGTTTCTCGGTATAAACGTAAGGACCAGGGCACTACTGATTGTGACGACGGCAAAAAGGGCCGGCCTCCGGCTAAGGTGTTGTGGTATTTGCCGATAATACCGAGATTCAAACGGTTATTTGCAAATCCCAAAGATGCGAAGTTATTGCGTTGGCATGAAGAAGGGCGCAAAAAGGACGGTAAACTAAGACACCCGGCTGATTCTCCTCAGTGGAGAAATTTTGATAGACATTTCAAAGATTTTAGTTCCGAGGTAAGAAACCTCAAGATTGTGGTGAGCACAGATGGAATGAGTCCGTTTGGAAGCATGAGCAGTCGGCACAGTACTTGGCCAGTTCTGTTAGCCATCTACAATCTTCCTCCTTGGTTGTGCATGAAACGCAGGTATATAATGATGTCATTACTAATCCAAGGACCCAGACAACCCGGAAATGACATAGATGTATATCTCGCACCATTAATCGAGGACCTCCAAAAATTATGGCGTGATGGCGTCTCGGTGTGGGATGCGTACATGAAAGAGACCTTTAACTTGCGGGCCATGGTGTTTTGCACCGTAAATGATTTCCCCGCGTACGGGAATTTGTCGGGTTACACTTGTAAAGGAGCAAAAGCGTGCCCTATTTGTGAAGATGATACGCAGGTGCTGAGGTTGAAGAACTGTCAAAAGAATGTATTTATGGGGCACCGTAGGTTTCTTCCAATTAATCACCCATATCGTAAGAAGAAGAAGGCATTCAACGGGAAAGTTGAGCTTGGAGTGGCCCGTCGTCCATTAGATGGGAAGGGTGTCTTCGAGCGTGTTAAAGACCTTGATGTTGTGTTTGGAAAGTGTGCCACAAAACCGCCGAAGAATATTTGGAAAAAGAAGTCCATATTTTGGGCCCTACCTTACTGGGAATATTTAGAAGTGAGACATTGCATAGATGTCATGCATGTTGAAAAAAATGTCTGCGACAGTTTGACTGGTTTATTATTGAACATTCCGGGGAAGACTAAAGATGGTATCAAAGTTCGAAAAGACATGGTAGAAATGGGAATACGACCCGAGCTTGCACCGCAGGAGAAAGGGAAGCGCACATACCTACCCCCCGCAATGTGCACGATGTCGAAGAAAGAGAAAACAAGCTTTTGTGAATGCCTCCGTAGTATTAAGGTCCCATCAGGGTATTCTTCGAATATTAAGAAGCTGGTGTCGATGAAGGACCTGAAACTGGTCGGTCTGAAATCTCACGACTGTCATGTTTTATTGACACATATGATTCCTGTTGCAATTCGGGGGGTTTTACCAAAGCCCGTTCGTCAAACCATTACGAAGCTTTGTTTTTTCTTCAATACAATAAATTCCAAAGTGATAGACCCTCTAATACTGGACTCTTTGGAGGTGGAAGTCGTCGCTACTCTTTGCCAACTTGAGATGTATTTTCCGCCATCTTTTTTCGATGTTATGGTTCACCTTGTTGTTCATCTAGTGAGAGAAATCAAGATCTGTGGTCCTGTGTTCATGCGGTATATGTATCCATTCGAGAGATACATGGGAATTTTGAAAAAATACGTAAGGAACCGACATCGACCCGAAGGTAGCATTGTAGAAGGATATTCCACGGAAGAGGTGATTGATTTTTGCACCAACTACATGACCGGTGTCTGTCCTATTAGCGTTCCAAAGTCTCGATATGAGGGAAGGCTCCAGGGAGTCGGGACAATTGGGTTGAAATCCATAGTTGCTGATAGAGATGAACTACAGAAGGCGCATTTTTTGGTACTACAGCACATGACAGATGTTGCTCCCTATATAGATGAGCACATGGCAATCCTTCAACAAGAGTACTACACGAGAAGTCAGAAGTGGCTTACCAACGAGCATAATCGTTCATTTGTAGGATGGCTGAGAGAAAGGGTGCAGTCACACCCCGATATGAGGCCCGTAAATGAAATTGTTCGACTGCTGGGCGAAGGACCCCGAATTGTTGTTAGAACATTCCAAGGATACGAAATTAACGGATATACATTTTACACTAAATCCCAAAGTGATAAGAGCACGATGCAAAATAGTGGGGTGATGTTGGTGGCGACGTCTCAAGAATTCAGTAGATCCGGAGATTCCCGGCCAGTTTTTGCATCAAAGTCGTATTATGGCGTTATTGAGGAAATTTGGGAGCTCATTTACAGTCCTGACCTCAGCATTCCCTTGTTTCGGTGTCAATGGGTCGAAGACCGGGGTGTTAAAGCTGATAACGACGGGTTCACACTCGTTGATTTTAATAAAGTTGGGTATGTTGATGATCCGTTTATACTCGCCAAGCAAGCAACCCAAGTCTTTTATGTCACTGACCCGAGTGATAATAGGTGGAGCATCGTCCTATCTGGGAAAAGAAGAATTGTTGGGGTAGAAAACGTCGTCGACGAAGAAGAGTATGACCAGTTCGACGAAATACCTCCATTTTGTACCGACGTGCAAACTGAGGTAGCCTCAATTGAAGAACAAGACGAAGCAAACTATTTGCGATCCGACCACAATGAAGGAATATGGGCCGAATGTAATGTGAAATTAGCGAAAAAAAAGAGAAAAAGGAAAAAAAAAGAGAGATGTATAATATTTATTTTGTTTAGAAAATAACTTTTTAATTATCTTGTTTGGAAACAACTTTTAAATAATATTCTAGTTAAAATATTTCTATTTCAAAACAACATAAAGGTTTTTACATATTAGTTCACATATTAAATATTAGTAAAATAATATTTCCAGTTAATATATTTCTATTAGGATTTGAAAATTAGTTGAAATATTACATTTCAGTAAAAAAATATTGGCGTTTCAAACATTTCGAGTTGAAATAATACGTAAACTTATTTATTGTCACTAACAAATAATATAAAAAATAACAAGTTAAACCACGCAATGTTGTCAATTACTTCACACACGGCCTTTTATTTAATAATACGTGAGGAGAATAGTAACGTACACGGATTATTAACTAAAATCCACACAAAATGAGGAGAGCTACACGGCTTTTTAATGAAGGTCCGTGTATAAAGGTAATCACACACGGATGTTAGAGTAAACGTCCGTGTGTAAAGAGTTTAGGGTTTCATGGGGATGGGAGCTACACGGATTGTTAAAGGTAAAATCCGTGTAGATTAATGGAAAAATTTGGTATAAAAGGCAATCTCCTCCCGGCGCCGTTTTGATCAAGTAATTCTGATCAAAAGAAATTAAGAATTACTTGGAAAATAACTTTGTGCTATTCAGATATGGGAAATCGCAATCCTCCAAAAAATACGTGTCTAATCCGGCCATGTGGACGAGGTGATAAATGTCCTAACTGCGGGAAGAATGGTCTCAAGACTCACATAATTTAGTGGGAGGATGTACCCCCGCCACCTGTGGTGGAAGTCTCTTCTCATTCAGAATCCGAATCCGATCCTGAGTCTTATGAAGGTGATTCGGATTCCGGTCCTGATGATCCTTACGGTCCACACGGTCAGTTTGATGATCCCAAAGTTTGGTTAAGGTTGAGAAGAAGCAAGAGAGTATGGGAAAATGTAAACAAGAAAGGAGGCAAGCGAGCAAGATATTTCCCTGAAAAGAGAAAAAGGGGAGGCAATTAGTGAGAAAGAATAGTTTTTTAATTAGGGATAGAGACTTATATTGTTATATATTTTATGTTTTTGTTTTGGTATTAAGTGATGTATCCAGTAACTATTCCTATGTTATTAATATATGAAGTATTTTATATTTTATTCTCTTGAACTCTATTTTATTTAACCTTTTTTGTGCTATTCACATTTTTGAACATTTACACTTTCCAAATTTGAATTTATGATGCATGTAAATAAGTTAAACAAAGCTTGTCTTAAAAATTTGTCAAACTTGGAAAAGTCCATTTGAGGACAGACAAGTATTAGTATTTGGTTTTAAATATTAGTTCAAATATCAAATATTAATAAAAAAATATTTATATTTCAAACATTTCTAGGTCAAATATCAAATATTAGTTCAAAATAATACATATAATAATTCATTATCACTTCAAATAATACAAAAAATAAGAAGTAAATTCACTTAATATTTTTAATTACTCTGCACGGACTTTTTTTTTAATAATACGTGTAGAAGGGTCTTTCTACACGGACGTTCAACGTAAAAGTCCGTGTAGCTCTCCTTCATTCTACACGGTTGTTAGGTTAATATCCGTGTAGAGAGAGGGTTACAATATAATAAATGACTTGGCTCGCGCCGCTTCGAGTCCTTTGCCAATTTCACCTATCTATTTCTCGAAGGCCGAGTACCCTCGTTGCGATTTCTCCAAATGCTCAACCTTCCTCTCCAACTCAGATTGAAGAACTTCTCCCGGGAGGCTGCATGTGCCTGTTCTGCCTTCAGAGAGGGAGAAATCTGAGTTGGGAGAGGAAGGTCGAGCATTTGGAGAAATCGCTTGCTGTGGAGTTGTATTTCTAAAAAGAAAATGATCCCTATGAAGGTTTGGTACAGGAACTCAATGCTCAATTGCAGGTTTTCAAATATCTCGGATGCAAGTTGCAAAGAGTTTAGGGTTTAGATCTCTGGAAGGGTGCTACACGGTTTTTAAATAAAAGTCCGTGTAGAAAGGGTAAGAGACACGGATGTTAAAATTAAAACTTGAGAGTAGGTCCGATGAGCATCGGACCTACTCTGCTTACGATGGGCTTAATCACCGTCTATTTGCTTTATAGGTCGTGCGGAATAGTTTAAAATTCGTTCGTATCTGTTTCAGTTTCCGTGCGGACATATCTTAAACAAGATCGGACGGTCATCATCGTTGAACATGAAAGTAGGTCCGGTGGGCATCGGACCTACTCCCTTCTCTTTAACTGAACATCTGTGTAGAAATGCAAAGCGAGCTACACGGACGTTTAATTAAAAGTCCGTGTAGAAAGGTATCGTACACGGATGTTTAATTAAAAATCCGTGTCAGGAAGGTGAGGGAAAGTAAGGCGGGGAAAAGCCAACCTAGGCGAAAATTTTCGTAAAATTTGTTTTGAATTTTTGGGAGTCCCATCAGGGAGCTAAAGGAGGGAAATTCGAAAAAATTTATCCACAGAGAGGAGGGATAGAAGGGCTTTCATAAACTCAAAGGTGACATAATATCTGTGGTTATATCCGACCGTCTAATCATTATGATGCACGAATATTAATGAATCTTGTGCATCATCTAGAACCAGATCTAAACAGAAATATTATGTTACCTCAGAGAGGGCGGAAAATCTACCCACCACCTCCTAAATGAAGACATCAGGACCGTTCTTCGTTTATCGGACGGTCAACAAAGCTTGATATTTACTAATCACCTAATACATGTACAACAGTGCATACGAAAATAATTCAAAAAATATATTTTTATTTTTTTTACATCTTATTTGGCCAAATAATACTTATACATAACATATTTTTATAAACTTTCATCATTGTATGTCCCTTCAAATTGTAAAAATATTTTTGGACCGTTCATTTTCAAGCGGAAAATCAACGGTCGATCTGCAACGAAATCATTCCATATCTGTTTTAAAATGATCAAGGGAGAACATTGAATGTAACCAACATAAAAGTTTGGAAAATTTATTATGTATGAGGTTTGATCCAGCACGAAGTGTTTGTGGCCATCCGATACTTCAATCTTCAATGAACTAGATAGATGGGTAAATAAAAATAATTTTTGATCAAGCTTTCACGGAAGACAATAAATGCAATGCTCTTTGATTTGAACGGTCCCGATCAATCAACGGACTAACTATTTTTGTGCGTCTTCACAATCTCACAAGGCAAGAGTTTATGTTTCATGAAACATAAACTCTTGCCTTGTGAGATTGTGAAGACGCACAAAAATAGTTAGTCCGTTGATTGATCGGGACCGTTCAAATCAAAGATTACAGCCTTTAATCAAGTGCAGCAAATTTTGATGGAATTTTAACTTCATTTACCCATCCATCAAGCTGTATTATCTGAGATCTTTGAATTTGAACTTGTATTATCACAAAAATCACTCTAAAAAATACGTACATAACATAACATATGCAGCTTGGGTCCGATACCCATCGGACATGTATCTAGTGAGTTCGATGACCGTCCGATCTGCTTTAAGATCACGCCAGAACTTTCGCGTCTGCTTTAATTTGCGTGCGAACGAATCTTGAAATATATCGGCCGGTAGTAGACCCATCGAACTCACTTTGGATCCGATGGGCACCGGACCCAAGCTGCTCTAGCACATAACATATTAAATCTTTTTCATCATCGTTGAACATAAAAGTAGGTCATCATCGTTGAGAAAAAGGTTTTATGATTCGTTCGTATTTGCTTACGATGGGCTTAATCACCGTCTATTTGCTTTATAGGTCGTGCGGAATAGTTTAAAATTCGTTCGTATCTGTTTCAGTTTCCGTGCGGACATATCTTAAACAAGATCGGACGGTCATCATCGTTGAACATGAAAGTAGGTCCGGTGGGCATCGGACCTACTCCCTTCTCTTTAACTGAACATCTGTGTAGAAATGCAAAGCGAGCTACACGGACGTTTAATTAAAAGTCCGTGTAGAAAGGTATCGTACACGGATGTTTAATTAAAAATCCGTGTCAGGAAGGTGAGGGAAAGTGAGTTCGATGGGCTCTACCACCGTCCGATCTATCTCAAAGTGAGTTCTATGTAAAGCAGCTTGTGTCCGATGCCCATTGGACCCAAAGTGAGTTCGATGGGTCTACCACCGTCCGATCTATCTCAAGATCCGATCTGCACGTAAATTAAAGATGGCGCGAAAGTTCTGGTGGGAATCAATCGTTATGTACGTATTTTTTAGGGGAGCGCGCAGCTTGGGTCCGATGCCCATCGGACTCAAAGTGGGTTCACGCCAGAACTTTCGCGCCCAGCAGCTTGGGTCCGATGCCCATCTGTTTTACGATTGATTCCCGCCAGAACTTTCGCGCCATCTTTAATTTCGTGCGCACGGATCTTGAGATAGATCGGACGGTGGTAGAGCCCATCGAACTCACTTTGGGTCCAATGGGCATCGGACACAAGCTGCTCTCGTACATAACATATTAAAAGTAGGTCATTATCATTGAAAAAAAGTTTATCTGATTCGTTCGTATTTGCTTGCGATGGGTTTAATCACCGTCTATTTGCTTTAAAAGTCGTGCGGAATCGTTTAAAATTCGATCGTATCTGTTTCAGTTTCCGTGCGCGCATATCTTAAATTACATCGGACGGTCATCATCGTTGAACATGAAAGTAGGTCCGGTGGGCATCGGACCTACTCCCTTCTCTTTAACTGAACATCCGTGTAGAAATGCAAAGCGAGCTAGACGTTTAATTAAAAGTCCGTGTAGAAAGGTATCGTACACGGATGTTTATTTAAAAATCCGTGTACAAAGGTTTTTAATTTGCAATTCCCGGAAATTATTATATGTTAAAGCTAGCTTTTGTAATTATTTTGTAAAGTCCCCATAAATTATTTATTCTTCATATTAGGTAAGTGTTAATTTATGTTTTCAAATTAGATTATTTAGACAGCATTAAGTATTTTACTTAGAATCAAAGTTTTAAATATTAAAGGTTTTTAAGTAATAACCTTTGTAGTGCTTATATATTGTTGCATGTTGTTGTTTTGTGCTGCTAATTCATATCTATAAAAGTATTTATTTAGATAGCATGAAGTATTTAACAAAAAAGAAACTGTGTAAAAAAAAAATTGTTGATTAAAGATCAAAATATATTACATAAAAAAGGATCCCCATACATCGTACCAAAAGAAAGGATCCTCATACATGTACCACAAATTTAAAGAAAAACTACAAAATAACTACAAAGCAAACAAAAAAAAAAACTTATTTAAACTAGTTAGATGGTGGTGGCTGCCTTGGCCTTTTAATCCAAGGGAAGCATGGTCTGGCTGCATTGCCCCTACGTACGTAGGGCTTTGGTGGTGGGTGCCCCCTTGGGCTTCGCCGTGGCACACTTGAGGGGGGCCATGGCCATGTCCTCTTCACGTAGGGAGGAGGCATTTCGAAGCCGGGAGGGACTGCGGGACCTTCGGCGGGGAATTCGAGAGGGACTTCGGGAGGGTTTGAGGGGGGCCGTGGCGGTGGCACATTTGGTGGTGGGTGCCCCCTTGGGCTTCGCCGTGGCACACTTGAGGGGGGCGGTGTCACGGTCATTTGAACATTCCAAATCTCAATCGGAGTTTCTCAGATTATATAGAATTTTGAAGAGTCGTTTCGTCTTCCTTAGAAATAATAAAGAGGCAACTTTTCGAATTCCGTCGTGGAATTGTTCAAATTAAACAAAACTTAAATAAATAATCTGATTTTTATACTTTTATCACGGACGTTTAATTACATGTCCGTGTATAATTGTAAAAGACACAGACGTTTAATTAAACGGCCGTGTCGAAAGGTATTCGTGCACGAGTGTCGTTGCAAATGTCGGAAAAGGTTAGCCACGGATGTTAAAATCAAGTCCGTGTCGAAAGGGTCTTCTACACGGACTGTCGAAAAGGTATAGACACGGATGTTAAAATCAAGTCCGCTAGTCGTTTCGTCTTCCTTAGAAATAATAAAGAGGCAACTTTTCGAATTCCGTCGTGGAATTGTTTAAATTAAACAAAACTTAAATAAATAATCTGATTTTTATACTTTTATCACGGACGTTTAATTACATGTCCGTGTATAATTGTTAAAAGACACGGACGTTTAATTAAACGGCCGTGTCAAAAGGTATTCGTGCACGAGTGTCATTGCAATGTCCGAAAAGGTATAGACACGGATGTTAAAATCAAGTCCGTGTCGAAAGGGTCTTTCTACACGGACTTTCGAATTAAAGTCCGTGTAGCTCTTCCTCATTCTACACGGTGTTAAGGTAATATCCGTGTCGAGAGAGTCTTTCTACACGGATTGTTTATAAAAAGTCCGTGTAGATCTTGTACTTCCTCTCTACACGGAGTTTAGATCAAATGTCCGTGTATAAAGGTGTTCCAACACAAATGAATTAAGTGAATTGTCCGTGTAGAACTAGGGTTACAATACATATTACGCGCCTGCTCTTCCAAATTTTTCATAACTTAGCTCGCGCCTTCAATTCTTTTCCAAACATTTCGAAACTTAGCTCGAGTCCTTCTTCCCCACCTCACCTCGATTTCGTCGCCTCTCCTGTCCAAACAACTCTCCGGACCGACAACCCACCTCTTCTTTCTCGGGGAAACGCTCAACACCTCCATTGCGAAGAAATTTTGGTATAAAAGTTTTGGTATTTACTGGATGTATTTACTGTATTTACTTTGGTATTTACTGAAAAAGTTCTATTTTTTTTTATAGAACCATGTCGATTGAGAATGAGCACGTAGATATGATGGAAGAAGGCGAGCACCAAGCTGCTGCCCAATCAGGTTCGGCCAAAAGGAAAAGAGGTCCGACAATGTGCGCGTCCACCTCCGAGGCAAAGCAACTGGACATCGAGTTCAGTAAAAATGGGTGTGCGAAGGGTCCACGGTCGGCTGAGTACAAAAATTTTGCGTGCACCACGGTGAAGCAAAATGCACACATCCTGGTAGAGAGATGGGATCACTTTTCGAAAGACCAAAAGAACGAGTGGTGGAACATTGTGAAGGTGAAGTACCTAACCAGTTAACATCTTTTTTTTAATTGTACATGAACTTAAATGCAGTAATTTGGGTGTCAATGCAGGCTCAGTGGAACATCCCGGATGACATCCCGGGGGTGGTAAAGGATAAGACTTTGAAGATAATGAATGAAGCTTGGAAGCAATTCAAAAGCACGCTGAGTACGGATTGGATGGATCAAGGTTTTTCCCGGTAGGCTACTATACTTGGCTGACTCAAGAGAAGTGGGAGAAGTTTGTGGAGATGAAGAGCACGGACGAGTTCAAGGTATGTAAATTCAGCAAAATTACATTTTTTTCCTTTATCGATTTGAATTATGTTGGTAAATGGTGTCCGAAATAGACACCATGTTGCTGTTGTTCCAATCATATCTAAATGTGAAATGGTGTTTATTTTGAATAACTGAATTAATATGAAGTTGAAATGGTGTTCCACTCACAACTTGTAGTTTTTTTGTTTGCTTTTTAATTGGTTTGTTTACTTTTTAATAAATGGAAAATAGTAGCTAGGCTAATTTTTTTACTTAATTTGATGTGTGAAGAAAAAAAGGGAGGAGGGCAGGAGGATCGTTGCAATGAACAAGTATCCGCACAAGTTGGGGTCGGGTGGTTACCAGGGTAAAAGGGAGGAGTGGGCTAAAATACTGGAGTTGAGCAAAGACGTTGACTCACCCGTGGTTAGGATCAAAAATACTAGGGCCCAAAATTGGACGTTGGCAAGGTCCGAGTTAACCACTGACGGGAGGATAGTACTACATCCCACGTTGCGACCCGTGGCTCAGAGAATGGTAAGAGTCGTTCGTTAGAACTATGTGTAATTCAAGCGTGTTAAAAACTTTGTGTACATCACTAATTCTTTTGCTATAACTAATTTTTCTATTCACAGTTGGAGGTGGAGGAGGAGGTCAATTCCGGTGCCCGGTCGGTCGAAAGGCAAGATGACTCCTTGTCCATAGCGCTCGGGAATCCAGAACACCCTGGTCGAGTAAGGGGCGTAGGTGCCTACAGGGGCTGGAAGGACGTATTCAATGGACCAAAACCTCGAAGGAAATCTCGTGCGAAAGTGAACAAAGACGAGATAGTTGCGCAGATACGCAAGGAGGTGAGCGCCGAGTACGCCGCAAAGATTGAGGAGTTGGAAACAAGGTTGCGTGCCGATTTTACAGCTATGGCGCAGCCAGCCGAGTAAGCACCTCCCACCCCGACGGGAGTTCGGCGAAGTAGTCAGGCATCCGGGACGTTCGGATACGATTTCGATCATCTAAAGGTAATCACTACTTGTTCGTATTCTGAAGGCAATGACTACTTGTTGGACAATATTTCAATTTAAAAATAACTACTTGCATGAAATTGCAGGACGCCACAGCATGCGAACTCGTGCTGTGGCTCGGGAGTAAGCCTCTGATTGTTGCTAAGGGCATGGTACATCCAGCAGCCGACAAAGTGCACAATGAGCAGCTACTTCCCGGCCATGCCGCCGTACAGATTGACAATGTCGGGGAGGGATGGGAGCACGTACCTCTTCCTGTCCAAAGACCCGAGAATGGCATGCTCTATGTCGAAGATGCCCGGCTGTCATTCGTGTAATGGCCCAAGAATCAGATTATTTTGGATCAGGTAATGCATAAATAGTCAAGTTATTTGGTTACATTCAAAGCACTTCCTTTTCAAATACTTGAAAAAGGTAAAAAATTTCGATACAGACAGTAGGAGATGATGGTAGTCGCACGGAGGGCGTGATGTCACCGGTACGGAGGGACGAAGCAGAAGGACCTTCCCAAACAGTTGCTGACCATGCTGCAGGAGCAGCAACTGCTGCTCCGGCAGCAGGGTCAGCAACTGATGCCCAACCAGCAGTTGCTGACCCTACTGCCCAACTAGCAGGCCATGGCCCTACGGCCGGACCAGTAGTTGCTGACCCTACTGCCGGACCAGCAGGCCATGACCCTCCTGTCCAACCAGCAGGACCTCCACCTCGTCTGCTCACCGAGGAAGAATACAAGATCCTTCCCGGAAAGGATTTGCAGGATCTCCACGACCGCTTGATGGCGGCACCCAAGGACATGACGGAAGTCGTCATACCTGTCCCTCCGGGGATATTTCTACACGATGGCTCGGTTGTACTGCTGTCGTTCACCGACTTCGAGGACTTTCTACATGCCTCGGGGTCCGATAAATGGCTCTCCGTGGGGCACATCACCATTTACCTCATGTTAGTGACCAAAAATTGTTTATATCATGTGTATAGCACTGAAGAATATATTCTAATGTCATATGATAATTTTTCAGGAGGCTAATCAATAGTACTCACTACAAGGGCAAACAGAACTTGTGTGCTTTTCTGGACCCCAGCGTACTTAGTGCGTCGAACGTGAAAAATGCTCCGAAGGTGGCTACGGATTACCTGTGTGGCGCGATGCTCCAAGCTGCTAAGGCGAAGAAGAGATTTCTTCTCTTGCCATACCACCAGCTGTTAGTTCTAACCTTGTGATTAAATATATAAATAATTGAAATCACACCATCAAGTCAAGCAAACACGTGTCTCACTATTATATATGCCAAAATATCTGGGTACTGTATGCTAAGATCCTATAATTCTTCTCCTCCCACAGGGGACACTGGTGTTTGATCATCATTGTGCCTTGCCTGAGTGCGGTTTACGTCGTGGATTCTTTGCAGCCCAAAGAAAAGATCGGATTTAGCACGTGCAAAGAAGCAATCTACCCGTATGTGCAAAAGTAAGCAATAATCTTTCACTATGTTTGATTTTTTCCCAATTATAACAAATTGTGGAATTGCTAATTAGAGTCACTCCATTTTGTAAGGGCTTTTGCTACATACGTTACACAAGGAGGATTGCGCAGCACGGACAAGAAAATGGGAAAGAGGTTGACTTGGAGGTGGTGGCCGGTGAGCACAACACAATTCTATAATTTCATATTTTGTTCAAAAAATTATTGTCATTCTAACATAGGCCGCTAAATGTAAATTGTAGAGCCCGCAACAGGAGGCGGATTGGGAATGCGGATATTACATGATGATTTCCATGTTTATCTTTGTCGAAAAAATGCAATTCAAATTTCCAGATGTGGTATGTAATTCATATTAATTGTGCCTATATCATAGCAATTGATATTTTCATATTATGCTTACTTATAATTCTCATTTCATTAAATTAGCAATTGATATTTGCGACTGTCTTGCATCTACCTTTTATTGTTACTAACTAATACCAAATTATAATTGTAGCAACCATCAAAGCAAACCGAGTACAGCAAGGAGCAGATCGACTTTATAAGATGTAGCTGGGCAAGATGGTTTCTATCTGAATATTGTAATGCTCAACATGGATTTGTATAACAATTTAGTGTATATATGAATTTAGCAAGCATATTTTAATGTCAAATTATCTGGAAAACTGGCTAACAAAACAGAATGGTATATGAATTTTGTAGGAAAACTGGCTAGCAAATTAAACTGGAGGCTAGCCCAGAAATGAAAAAAATCAAGAAAAAAAAATGGGACAATTCTACACAGATATTAAACGAAAGCCCGTGTAGAACGAGTTGAGTGAGCAATGATTATTTTATATTTGTCCGTGTATAGTTACGATACCTACACGGATGTGAATTATAAGTCCGTGTCAAAGCAAACGCTACTTTAAACAAAAGCCCGTGTATGTGCACAGAGAGCTACACGGATGCTTTTATATAGTCCGTGTAGGTAGTTAAGAGAACTTCACGGATATGAAACTAAACGTCCGTGTAAAACACAGTAATTCCACACCGTTGTTAAACAAACAACCGTGTAGAAATGAGTACAGATATTCTTTTATACAGTCCGTGTAGAAATGAGTACAGATATGAAGTTAAAAGTCCGTGTAGAAAAAAGTAATTTGACACGGTTGTTTAACAAAAACCGTGTAGATCGTTTTCGGAGTCTACACCGATTATTTTATATTTGTCCGTGTACGATAGTTATGACAGGACACGGATATGAAATTAAACGTCCGTGTAGGTAGAGTAATTCGACACGGTTGTTCTGACCAATGTCCGTGTAGAACGAGTTCGGAGATACAAGGATTATTTTATTTTTTATTGATTTGTTAAGAGAGGGACACGGATATACAACTAAATGTCCGTGTAGATAAAGTAACCGACATGGACATTTAGTTGCATTGTCCGTGAATAAAGAGTAGTCGTACACGGTCATTTACGTAATATCCGTTTTGCTCGGTTATATGGAGAGCGCCACAGGCAGGTGTATGTTCACGGCTGTTTATTTGGTAATCCGTGTAGAAAGCGTTAGATATACACGGGTAAATATCCGTGTTTATAGAGGGTACCTTTTATACACCCTCAACTCATACACGGCAGGGAAATCCGTGTTGCTCTTCCGGTAATGTACGTCTGCAATCTCTTTTTCTGTAGTAGTGATTACTCATTTCTGACCCCCTTCCGGCTGATTAATCCACAAACAAGCTCAAGCTCTTCTGAAATAATATAGAATGTGATTAAATATTATTAAATATTGATCATTTTAGCTGCCAAGTTAAGCGTTGATTAGATAATTTTGTTGCTTAGTTTGACGTGAAAACTAATCAATTTACAGAGGTAAAACAACAATTAAGCACCGAAAAGTGAATTTCTTTTTTAGATAGCGAATAGAGAACATCATAAATAATTCGCACTTAAATAACGACGGCCATGCAATAGCAATATGAGATGACAGGTTAATTTTTATATACAATTCATCAGACAATGAGAAACCTTTCTTTTTTTAGACTAACGAAACTTCAGTCACATTTCAGTACGTATGTAAAATACAAGTACTTGTAAATAATAGTATTTTCCGTTTTGACCAAATTGTAATAATAAATATTTTTATTCTAAATATTAATATGCCATTTGACTTAATAGGAGAAGCATTAAGCCCTTAACTTTAGAATAGCTCAAGATTGAAACATAGCGTTTAAGTCTAGTTAAATATTTTTACAAACGAAGCATTAAGCCCTTAAATAAAAGGGAAAATTTCCATGTGGGATCAGGTACGTTAAGTGATTCAGATTGATAGTTTTGACTTTGAAAACGAAGATATTGATCCATACATAGCACATAACAACATGCACATGGCTAAGTATATATCATGGCCGCACTCATTATTTATAAATTATTAGATTTTCATAATTGGTAGATACTCATTTTGGTTTTTTCTTCTTCTAATTATTTGCATTAAATATGCATCTCTTCAAAAGATATAATTTTTAATCATACTTCGACTGTCTAGATTATTCAAGATATAATTTCCATTTAGTATGTTTTATTCTAATCAATGTACGTTTAATTTCTACAAGTAATGTTGTTATTTTGTTTAGTAATTTATGTGAAAATAAAGATAAAATGTTAATTCTCAAAATAATCTTTTTTTAAGTAGATTGTCAATAAAACGTAGTGTGAAACACACCTTTCTTTTTTTTATATTAACTTAAACTTTAGCCACATTTTAGTATGTGAAATACAACTTATAAATGGTAATACTATTTTTCATTTTGCTCAAATTGTGTTATTAAATATTTTAGTCTAAATATAATTTATTGCCATTTGACTAAATTAAATATTTAAGCCCTTAAGATAGCTAAAGATTAAAACATAGCGTTAAGCTTAGATATATAAAAATTGTTAAAAACAAGACACTCTGCCTAATATACTTCAACTAGAAGTCCAGATCATTATTCAGAAATCTACCGCAAACTAATAAAATCAAGCTAATAGATAATAGATTGATCAGTAACATATCTAAATTAACCATATATGAGATGAAAAAGTTGACCAAAAAAGAAAAAGAAAAAGAAAACAAAAGTCACACATTCTCCCAACACAACTATTCAGAAACACATCTAGTAAGCATATATACTCTAAACCTGTTGTGAAAGCATGACCGATCGGAGGTTCAACAAATATTAAATATAAAATATGAATAAAAATTATAAAAAATTGAAAAAATAAAACACAAAACATCAAAATATAAGTTAAAATGAGGTGACATCACAGTAGAAACAAAAATTAGTATAAAAACAAAATAAAGATGCTTTTCTGTGACGAAGAGGCCAATTAGAGAACCCAGGACTTTTTTACGGGGAATGAACAAGAGAAGACTACATCTAGATCCTCTGCTTCGCACTCTTATTAGTCTTTCCGTGTAGCAAGATGTGTAGATTCAACAATTACACGTTAGGTCAACGGATCTAAAATATAATTAGAAGTGACTAAGATATTTTTATAAATAGAAACTAGTCATTTGTTTTCTTTTATAATTATCTGTAATTTTTACACTATTTATAAAATAAAATTATACTATGGCAACTAATACAGCATCTCAAATTTCAACTTTCTTAATTTTGCACTCAAGTCAGAATTTGAAAGATTCCATAATTTGTTTCTGTCGTCTTCTTAAACAGAAAAAACAAAAAAAAAATAGCCAATAGGGAGGGAGTCATATATTATGATTCTTATATTTATAAAAAGGGGAATCGGTTATATACCCATTAAAAGTTTAGAATTTTAATATTTGCCCATATTGTATTCAAATTTGACCTCAAATTTAAATACAATATGGACAAATATTCAAATTCTAAACTTTTGATGGGTATATAACCGATTCTCTCTTATAACAAATTATCAACAGCCTGTGTCCAACCATGGGCCATATGATTAGATAATTTAGATCCGTAGACAGTTGTCGGAAACTTTAATTATGTAATATAATAAATGTGAAATGAGTTGCTTCAGGAAATTTTTTGGATACGAACACAGAACTGCACCAACTCCTGTTCATGATTTAGTGACTCGCCGCCCATGTGTCCATGTCTAGTTAAAATAATAACAAAAAAAAATATCATTTTATGTTAAGAATTTAATCGGTTTTCTTTTTTGTAGCACTCTATTAAGCCTCAGTTATATCTATATTTTAGTTGGGTTTCACACTATTGCAGAAAACGCTTCCATACACGTTTTTGTGTATAATAGAGTCCGCAGGAGTCGTGTATAACAGGATCGGTAAATTGTACATAGTTTTAGAACCGTGTATATCTTTTCAAAAAAATTGCCGATTTTTTTCTACCAAAACACATCTTGCTCTTTTTTTTAAAAGTAAAACAATGTATAATTCATATTTTTTTTTCCGCCAAAACACATCATACATGGTTCTTAAAGTAAAACTGTGTATGAAAACTCTTGTTCTACCCAGTTTTTTTATTATTAAAAAGTGTATAATTCATATTTTTTTTTTATAACATATAATGAATCTCTATATCTGAATTCAAATTCAACTCAATATCTGAATACCAAAAAGACTAAACAAAATTTAAAAAAAACTATGAATTCAAACACTACATTTATGAATATATATAAACAACATTTCTAATTACATCACATATTATTAATTACATGAATAGCATTTTTATTAAAAAAATAAATATACAACAAAGAAACCCTAGATCTAAGACTTTATACACTTTTGTGAACAATGCTTAAGAAAAAGTGTAGTAAATGATTACAAGATCAAGAATTAGAAAGAAAAAACTTAATCACAAATTGCAACTCAAGTTTTGAAGTTTTTCCTTTGTTTTTTTTTTTACAATTCTTACTGCGCGCTGTTTGAATGTATTGCAAAATTTATTACAACATACGCATTTTGAAACGTATGCAAATAAAAACGTAAAATGAAATGCATAAAGGCACTACAGTGAAGCATACACACATCTGAAGGGCAAAAACAAGTAAACTAAAATGCATATTGAAATTTGAAACGGTAGTATACATAGATATAAAATAGTTCACAGATATATATAAAAGACATTTAATTTACTACGTTAATTCTTCATCAAATGCTAATACAATAAGTTTATAATTTAAATGACTAAAAATGAAAAGACATGGTTAAGTGATTAAGATATATAATGTTTTTTTATTCTATACTATTTCGTCATGTTTTATTTTTGTTGACAGCGTAAATACACAATGAAGTACGAGTTAGCCAGAAGCGGATAAGGACTTTATTAAAAAAAATAAAAAAATGAAGTAGGATAGAATAAAATATGAAGGAATTGTATATAATGGTTTTATTTATAAATATTATTGTAATAAAAGATAACATCGTTCTGGAAAATTTTCGGACAGTAGCAATTGGGCTCTTAATGAACCGAGTTTGAACGAGTTGGAATATATTTGTGTTCAAATATTTATTAAGTTAATGAGCGAGTCGATTCGAGTTAAAAAGACAATACCGATTTGACAACTCAACTCGTTTGCAGAGACGGAACTCAACTACTTTGAATATAGAGGTGGTATATAAAATAGACAGAACTATGTATGCAAGGATATATAAAAAAAATAGAGTGTACAAGAAATTCAAATCATAACGTAAAACGAAACATAAATATATATTAAAACATAATTAAAAAATTCAAGTACAACCCTCGACCTAGAGATGAGAAATTTAGCTTCTCATGACCATGGCAATAAAATAAATAAATAAGAGAACATAAATTACAACCCAATTGAAAATGAAAGAATATCTGCCTCCTTAGATGACGCATTCTCTTGATTGGCTTCCAATAGCTATCATTCTCTCTTGAAATAACTCTCTAACCTAACCTAACAATGAGGATTGCTAGCTATAATTTTGAACTTGTCACAATTGAACACATACACTAAATCCTATTACAAGAGGGGTATTTATAGTCTTCCTAAGCACTTGTGGAGTAAGTGGAGGTAGTGGAGATCATGGAAGACTTGAGGTCCACTCATGATTTATCAGGAATTGCCTAAAAATAGCGCGGCTCATCAGAAAAGCGCAGCTTCTAGAAGGCCCATCAGAAAAGCCCAATAAGGCCTGACCTGCCAACCCGTGCGGCCTCTGGGCTATGCCGCGTACGGCATGAAGGAGGCTGCATGATATTCTGACTTTGTAGATTTTCTTGTAATTCTGCTATTTCGATTCTTATTTATAATTATGAAAACTATGAAGGTTTCCAATATAAAAATTCCATCATATTCTTTTAAACAAAAAAAAAAAAAGAGAGAGAGAGACTTGGCACTATGGCCATGTGGCCTATGCATATGTTGTCTTCTGTTTTTACCATCGTTGAAACTCACTTACATATGAGTCTCTCTCTCAATCGGCTTAGGATGAAAAAATAGGGGAAAATCCAACTAAAGGAAAGAGAAATTTTGATAAGAATAAAAGAAATATTTTGATACAAAATTATGATATTGATAATCCGTCTGATTGAAATTATGACTACGTCGCGTTAATTATGTACAGTCGTTCCAATCTGATTTGGTTTGCTGAATTGATCACTATCAGGTAACCTGACTTCTTTATAATCTGTGTTTTCGATTTGTTTGGTTGAAATGGATTTTGAATTGGATATTAGATTATGATGCATATTTAAAGGGGTAACAGGTCTGAAGTTGAAATTTAATTGGTGAAATAAAATGATGAGATTATGTGTTCTGGGAATTTGCGAAATGATATGATTGTGTGAAATGAAATAATATGCATATTGTGTGACTTGTTTTATTGATAACCTAGACCCAGGTGCTATTGTCGGTTAAATAAGCATGCATAATTTGATGTGAATTTATGTGGATTAATCCAGTATGTTTGAATGGTTATTTAATTAAGCTAATTATAGAGCGCGTCGTTAAATAACCGGTTACTGAACTTTGTAGCTGATTCTATTTTGTTGTTGTTTGTTATTTTTGTTGCAATTTAGGTTGACGGAACGATGGATAGATGGGAGGGTGCCTCTCTTGTCACGATTCCCAGCCTGGCGGCGGAGTCGTTACATTTCTATGTTTTGAAAATAAAATGTAAGCTGCGTAGGTTAGGAGAAATATACAAAAAAGAAAAAAATGAAAATACTATCTGTAATTCGATTTGAAAGTGAAATAACAACAAAGGGTGGAGGGAGATTTATGGGAGTAATTGTGTTTGTGTTCTTGTTTATATACTTCTAATAATTTGACAATAATTTATATGTACTTGGATTCTATCTAGAATTAAAGGCCTCAAAATCAACTAATTGGTCTGCTCTAATCCACAAGGAAATTAAAAAGAGACTGTCTGTAGGGGTGTCAACGGATACAGTTAGAGTCAGGTGGAAGCATTTTCATACCCATACCAGTTACAAATTGTCCTTACTCGTACTCTACTCTTATTCGCTATAAATTATCTTACCCGTACCCTACCTTTACTCGTTATGGTTGTCGGATAACGAAATGGTAGCGGGTAAGTAACGGGTAATACTAATTTAATAATTTTTTTTATTATTTATTAAATAATATATTAAAATATATATATTTATTTCACACATGTATAGTACTTTATTAAAATGAAATTCTGATCATGCTAAGTGCAAGTAAACTAATTAAAGTACTCTTTCAATGCTTATTAATATATATAATATATATAATATTTTTTATAATTACCCAATCGGGTAACGGATACGAAAATAGACTTTACCCGTACCCTTACCCATTTAGATAACGAAAAAAAATATTTACCCGTACCCGATAAGTTTACAAAAAAAAAAATATTACCCATACCCGTCTAATCGGACACGGTACAGGTGGGGTAAACGGATAAAAGGGTGCCATTGACACCCCTAACCATCTTAGTCTAGTACAAAAAAAATCCCTCAAATTGCTGAAAATCACACAAAACCCCGTCTAAATTCCAGAAACTATAAAAATCCCTCAAATCCTAGAAAAATCACAGAAAATGCCCAAAACTATAAAAATCATAAGAATTATCTGAATGCTCACAAAATTTGTACAAATTGTTCAAAGAATTGGAAAATTCATACAAAATACCATCCATTTCTGTCCAGAAAATTCATATTTTAGTTTCGCCCCGTTGTAGCTTGCTCCTCGCTAAGGCAGGGGCTTTCCAAAACTCAGACACATTCCAAAACTCAGACAATGCACCTCCATGATCAGTAAAAAAAGGAGTTCAATTCGCCACTAATTACTTTTTGCTTTTTGCAATTATTTTAATTGTGACAATTGGGTAATCTAGTCAACACCATCTTTTATTTTTTTTCCTTTTTGCAATATCAATACTTAGCTATATCCAGAATTTAATATTCTTTTGTTGGTACATATATCATGCATGTATTATACAAAAGTCATATAAGATGAACGAGTTAGACCTAAATTTCAAAAGAGAAAATAAAAGGCATAATATCATGTATATATTTAAAAAATTGAACATTTGGTATTTTTGTCATTAAAATACATAATATAATATTTATCCATCTAAAATATAAAACTATAATATTCACATTTTAAAAATTATAAAATTATTGGCATATTTTTCCCCTTCAAATTTGAAATATCATGATTTTGTGAGATGCAATTGAAAGTTTGGATGTTGCACGGCTCCGGACATTCAGAATATTGTTTTATAATTCTTATTGCACACGAGTTTAAATATCCCTTTTAGAAATCCACTAATTTGCAGGTACGTTACTGCACCAAACCAAACCACATGGATGGCATATTTCTAGCACAAAGCCAACTTCGATCAAAGCAGATCTGACCGAAATTTTTATTAATAGAAAATAAAATAAAAAAATATTGACATTGAAAAACGTTTTCGTTGAAATTCGAGATGAAGCAAAAACGTGATGGTCCATAACATCCAGGGCACTGTAACTGGACGTTATGGTCGATAACGTCCAGTTAATCTGATCTCTAATGATCTCTAATTAACAAAAAACACTATAGTTGGACGTTATGGTCCATAACGTTCAGCTATAGTGTTTTTTTTTTTTTTTTGCTTGCTTCAGTTTGCGATTTTTTTTTGAAAAAAAACCACTGTAGCTGGACGTTATAGACCATAACGTCCAGCTACAACGTTTTTTGCTAATTAGAGATCATTAGCGATCAGATTAACTGGACGTTATGGTTTATAACGTTCAGGTACAGTGCCCTGGACGTTATGGATCATCACGTTTTTGCTACATCTCGAATTTCAACGAAAACGTTTTTCAATGTTGATATTTTTTTATTTTATTTTCTATTAATAACAATTTTGGCAGATCTGAGGTCTCTATTTGTTTAAGAACACCCTAGTTCTTTGGGTTGTTAGTCAGTTCATTAATTAATCAAACTCAATGCCCAGATCTCGAGTGTACTCTATTTGTTTAATTCCGATTGCATGTGCAACCACGTGCTTAAGAGTGCTAAACGAGAATAGGAAATCACTTGCATGACAAGCATAGTAGTTTAATGTGCACAAATAATCTTCCCCTTCTATTTAAAAAAAAATCAGAAAGCAAGAATCATTTACTTTGGTCATAAATGTGCTGCATCGATTTTCTATTTATTTAAATAATTCATAGATCTATCAAGCTTGATGCTTTGAGATAGTTAATTTGACCGTTTTTATTTTGTACTTGAGTTTAAACAAGTCCCTTTTATTATAATTCCTTGTAAGTACCCAACGTATTTGTTAATTTCGATTTCATCTCGTGTAAGAAATAATGCACAGGTTCAATCAGTGGCGGGACTAGAAAATTAAGATTGGAACTGACAAACAAGTGTTATGTAATTTTATATGAAGGGGGTTATTTGTATAATTTTTTGTAAAAATAAAAGAGTAGGATTAAAACGCCACAGTTGGGTTATTGTTATGTTTTGTAGGAAATCTTGAGCTTTCAGATATTTTTTATTGTAATTTTTTCAATATCTTTCAGAGATCTTTTAGCAGAGAGAGACAATTGCATGCATCTTTTGTCTGGTACATTTATGAGAGAGAGACAATTACATGCATCTTTTGTACATCTATTTCTGAGTTCTGACCTAATATATAACATCTTTTGCACGAGTGTTGTTATATCAGTCTATCTCTTCTGGGGTGTGGGGACCACTGTCATAATTTTTTGCATGCATCTTTTGTACATCTCTTCTGAGTTCTGACCTAATATATAACATCTTTTGCATGAGTGTTGTCATATCAGTCTATCTCTTCTGGGGAGGCTAGCAAGGGCCCCAGCTGCCGAGGCACGGACGGGATAGCAATTAATTCCATCAGTGTCATGCCTCACATCCTCATTTCCGTTTTCAATGTTTAAAAAATCAATCCGAATCATTTAACATGATCTCCATATTAAAACCAACATTTATAGTTTTTTTTTTGTTTTCGATAAGTTCAAAATCATTGATTTTTAATGGTCCAAAATTGTGTAAAAAAACAATGATATTTTACCTATTTGACAAAGTGGTAAAAAAAAAATTCAAAAAATATAATATTTTTTTCTCCAAGCATTTTTTAATATGGTAATCATGTTGAGCGGTTCGGATTAACTTGGAGACCATAAAAGTTGAAAATGATCATTTTTGTCCTTTAATTTTTCTAATTTTAGAAATATTATTATTCACGACGATATTTTCGGTGCCATAGATGTCAAAATTAGACTGCTTCATAAAATTGTAAAAATCAAGATTTGATTGCTTCAAAAAACTTCAGATAGATGTGTATGTGACCATACTTAAAAAATTAAGGAGAATTTCGGTGCCACAGATGCCAAAATTTCTTCTTACATTTCTATTTCAAAATTTGAAATTCAACTATTGATCTTGTTTTTTTTCTCGAGATATTCGTACACATAAAATTTAATGATATTTGTTAGTTTCATTTTTAATATATCCATCACCTGGATATATTTGACCGATCGATCCTTTGTTTGCTAGATCGAATACAAGCATGTTAATATCTTCACAAAAGAGTTGATTCGTTGCCGAAAAGTAAAAAACGGAGTTCAATTCGCCATTAATTAATTCTTTTAAAAAAAAAAATTCGCCATTAATTACTTTTTGGTTTTTGCAATTATTTTAATTGTGACAATTGGGTAATCTACCATCTTTTATTTTTTTTCCCTTTTTGCAATATCAATACTTAGCTATATCCAGAATTTAATATTCTTTTGTTGGTACATATATCATGCATGTATTATACAAAAGTCATATAAGATGAACGAGTTAGACCTAAATTTCAAAAGAGAAAATAAAAGCCGACATTTTTATTAATATCCAAAGTTTAATACAAATTATTATTTATGCCCAGATTCTGAACTAATATTGAAAAATGCCAAAGACGGCCATTTTCTGACCGGCTTATCCGTTTTTTTTTTTTATTTTACGCACATAATTTTCTATTAAACTTTGGATATTAATAAAAATGTCAGTTTAATCTTGATGAGTTCATTTTTACTGTTTAACGCACTTATGCAATTGTTTTAAATATTTTGCTGTTTATTTTTTATGTTGTACTACTATTTTAATGTTGTAATATTTTCTGTTTAGCATTATCATGATAATTTATTTTATCTGTAAAATATAAAAATAGTACCATAAAAGCACACATACAAAAGAACCGAAATATAGTATAATCTAAATATACCAAACATAAATAGTATACCAAATATAAATAGTACAAAACTAGTAAAAATACAATTAAAACTGAGAGGGGGTATATCGCTGAGGCGGTACTCCGGCGTTCGTCCGGCGCCAGCGCGGCAAGGCTCTGTCTCTCTCGGCCTCCACACTAGCATCAGCAGACCTGCGTATCTGCTCGGCGGTATCCCATCTGGCATCGCCCGTGGAGACTGGCTGTACTGGCGGAGGTGTACTGAAGATAGATGCGGCGAACTCAGTCCCAAAGGTAGGCTGAGTATGAGACCCGCTACCACTAGCCTCTTAATCATGCGGCATCTCTGTGCCATATCGGGGCACTGTCAGTGCCGACATGAAATCCTCATCGAATACCCCGAAGTCCTGAAGACTGTACGAGTGGGAGTCGTACTCAGAAGTATCGGTCTCCGCAGGTGGTGGCTGTGGAGGCATCTCTGCCGGACCCTGCAATCATACACATAAATCAGCAAATTTGATCTGAATGAAGGAATTTATTAAAACCTGACAGATACTGAAGTATGACATACATGAGGCTGCACCGGACGTCCATGCTCGTCGTACCATGCCTGCCACCTAACGTTGGACAATACCCAATTATGGTAGTCCCACTCTGGATGCGAATCGGAAGAATGTGGCATCTCATGTCCCATAATCGGGCCCAGGTCAGGCTCGGTCGGATCTATCTCACGCCAGTTGATGTTCTCTCCGGCGTCTCGCAGCATCGTGATGATCTTCCCACCGTGCCCGGTATCCTCAACAGCATTTGCATTTTTCTTGAGGATGCGGTACCCAATATATCGCCAGTTCTTCTTCCCCATCGTGACGATCCCATGAGCGCACTCCTTGATCGAAGACAAAAGCTAAAAAAAATTGGCATGTCAGATCAAACCTTGATGAACTATTAAATTAGAGAAAAACTATGTAGTTTTAGGTGCTTTACCTGGCGAGCGAATGAACGGCCGTATGCCGGACATCTCCACATATTCGGCTCTCCCCAGCTCCACTTCTTGCCGTGAAATCCGCGCTGAAGTGCTGCCATAACCTCGTCATCCGCAAATGAAATTTCGACCTCCCATTGTCCCCAATGAAATGGAAAGGATCAGCTCCCAACAACTTGCCGACATCACCTACGAATCTGGTGCTGTCAGATACGCCGCCAACGGGTGTGCCACGGATAGGCAAACCCCAAAGAGCACTCACATCCTGGAGAGTCACTGTCATCTCTCCGAATGGCATGTGAAACGTGTGCGTCTCGGGACGCCATCGCTCCACCAGTCCAGTGATGAGAGATGCATTGATGATGCTTCTCTTTGTCCGCACGATGTCCACAATCTGGTAGAGACTCAGGTTGATGAGGTACGGATCCATCATCTCATAGTACTGCATGTGAACGTACCACAACTTCACATCTAAAAATCCGTGTCCTGCGTTGAAAAATGTAATCTGCATGGTGATGACATAATAAAATTTAAACCCAACAAAATTTAAAGAAAATCTAAAAAAAGAAACGTACCTCACGAGAAGCCAGTGAGACTCGGTGCTCGCTGTGGGGAATCCACAAGAGATGACTGATGTACTCCGTGCTGCTGGTACTGATCGGCTCGTTCACTACTGGACACTAGGTAGACCATGCTTAATTAGCCTAATTATGGTAAAAAAGACCAAAATACCCTAAATATTGGTCAACTATGCTAATTACACTAAATTACGCTTAATTAGCCTAATTATGGTAAAAAAGGCCAAAATACCCTAAATATTGGTCAACTGTGCTAATTACACTAAATTACGCTTAATTAGCCTAATTATGGTAAAAAAGACCAAAATACACTAAATATTGGTCAACTGTGCTAATTACACTAAATTAAGCTTAATTAGCCTAATTATGGTAAAAAATGCCAAAATACCCTAAATATTGGTCAACTGTGCTAATTACATTAAATTAAGCTTAATTAGCCTAATTATGGTAAAAAATGCCAAAATACCCTAAATATTGGTCAACTGTGCTAATTACACTAAATTACGCTTAATTAGCCTAATTATGGTAAAAAAGACCAAAATACACTAAATATTGGTCAATTGTGCTAATTACACTAAATTAAGCTTAATTAGCTTAATTATGGTAAAAAATGCCAAAATACCCTAAATATTGGTCAACTGTGCTAATTACACTAAATTACGCTTAATTAGCCTGATTATGGTAAAAAAGACCAAAATACACTAAACATTGGTCAATTGTGCTAATTACATTAAATTACGCTTAATTAGCCTGATTATGGTAAAAAAGACCAAAATACACTAAATATTGGTCAACTGTGCTAATTACACTAAATTATAACAATATACTCTAAATCCTAACACCTAAACCCTAAATCCTAAACCCTAAAATAAATAAATTAAAAATTAAATTAGATAAAAAACAATTACCTTAAAGAAGAGAGAATTCGGTTGAGAGATGAGAGAATTGTGAGGAGGAGAGAGAGAAAAAGGGGTATATATAGGGTGAAATACGGGTTTAAAAAAAAAAAAAGAGTAAGCCGGCCATTTTAAGCCTGCCAGAAAATGGCCGGCTTAGGGAGGGAGTAAGCCGGCCATTTTCTGGCCAGCTTGGGCATTTTTCGATATTGGCTCAAAATCTGAGCATAAATAATAATTTGTATTAAACTTTGGATATTAATAAAAATGTCCCAAATAAAAGGCAGGGGCCATATCTGATCACTCAAAAGTGAGCGATGTTTTCTTTTAAAATTTATAAACTCGAAAATGCTATTGGTTCGGATTGCAAGCGCACAATCCTATCGAGTAGTATAATCGAGGTCGATCCACAGGGAATATGGGTCTACAGTCTTAAGCGATCAAATCACAATATTTCGAAAGGCTAGACGAAATCTGAAAATTTGAGAGTTGAAGTTGTGATCAATGTAAATTTGGCACAATTAAAAGTAATTAAAATAGAGATAGAGATGAGAATTCCAAAGGTTTCGGCACACCATTGCTACTCAATTCTCTTTGATATTCTACTTCTGTCGGGTCTGATTTCCTGTTGTTGTTTATGGAAGACACTACATAGGACACTGCGAGTTACCTTACGCAAATGACAGAACTTCCATCGAGATGCTACATAGGATACTGCGAGTTATCTTACGCAAATGACATATCTCTAAATAACACAAGTTACTACATAGGATACTGTGATTTATCTTACGCAAATGACAGAACTTGGTTCGCGTTTTGTTGTTCCGATTTATGGTTTCCCCGCTAAGGTTTTCTTCACATAAATCTAATGACTCCCAATGAGGCTAACTCGTGCATCATAATTTCTCTTACCATTAAAGCACTGTCACTACCCTAACGGATTAAACTAGATCATCGATATCAGGTATATCAGGTGAAGGGATAGTAAATTACAAAAACATTTCAATCAAACAACAAGAAATCATAATCAACAGAAAATATATATATCAAAGCATCATGAGTAACAAAGTTTACTGCCTAGCCCCTAAGAAAAGAACTTAGCCGCAGAACGGCATTGTTACAATCACTCATATCTTTCTCACTTAATCAAATCTAACCAAAATTACAAAAAAGATGAGTTCTTCTTCTGTCCAGGGTGCTTATATAGGAGTGAAGGGATGTCTGGGGTTGAGTGGAGACCAAGAAACATGATCTAGATATAGCTGTCAGCAGTTATTCCCCAAATAGAGCCTTGGTTACGACTGTACTAGCTGGTACGGTCCGTATTGAGACCATGTCGCTGAAGGATTTACTGCGTATCGCGCTATCTCCTGGTCTGTATCTAACTGTCGTATCAGTCAATGCGGGCCGTAACAGAGCCTTAGTCGATGAGAATCGCTTATCCGATTGACCTGATTCTTGCTTCATTTAATGTGAAATAGTCCCAAAACATGTTTCCTGCAATAAAACATAAATAATGGTGACAGTAGCATTTTCCTCTAATTAATTAAACATAAGTGTGAGATAATATGCAAAACCTAAGCCAAAATCTTACGTAAGTCATCATCATTTTGACTCTGATCAATATCATGTATATATTTAAAAAATTGAACATTAGGTATTTTTGTCATTAAAATACATAATATAATATTTATCCATCTAAAATATAAAATTATAATATTCACATTTTTAAAATTATAAAATTATTGGCATATTTTTCCCTTCAAATTTGAAAAAATACAAATTTGAATTATCATGATTTTGTGAGATGCAATTGAAAGTTTGGATGTTGCACGGCTCCGGACCTTCCGAATATTGTTCTATAATTCTTATTGCACACGAGTTTAAATATCCCTTTTAGAAATCCACTAATTTGCAGGTGCGTTACTGCACCAAACTAAACCACATGGATAGAATATTTCTAGCACCACTTGAGAGTAGGTCCGATGCCCATCGGACCTACTTTGATTCGATGGGTTTAATCACCGTTGATTTACTTTGATTTCTAGCACCACTTGCGCGGTACGCTTTAAACTTAGTGCATGTCTGTTTCAATTTTCGTGCACACAAATCTTAAATTAGATCGGACGGTCATCATGTTCGTTGAACATAAAAGTAGATCCAATAGACATCGAACCTACTCCGTTCTCTTCTAACACAATCCAACTTCGATCAAAGCAGATCTGAGGTCTCTATTTGTTTAAGAACACCCTAGTTCTTTGGGTTGTTAGTCAGTTCATTAATTAGTCAAACTCAATGCCGAGATCTCGAGGTGTACTCTATTTGTTTAATTCAGATTGCATGTGCAACCAAGTGCTTAAGTGTACTAAACGAGAATAGGAAATACTTGACAAGCATATATAGTAGTTTAATGTGCACAAGTAATCTTCCCCTTCTATTTAAAAAAAATCAGAAAGCAAGAATCATTTACTTTGGTCATAAATGTGCTGCATCGATTTTCTATTTATTTAAATAATCATTTACTTTGGTCATAAATGTGCTGCATCGATTTACTTTGGTCATAAATGTGCTGCATCGATTTTCTATTTATTTAATGTGCTGCATCGATTTTAACTAATCTCAAGCTTGATGCTTTGAGATAGTTAATTTGACCGTTTTTATTTTGTACTTTTGAGTTTAAAAATATTCTACCGTTATTATCCGTCAGTAAATTAAAAATCTAATAAAAACTAAAAACTAAAAACAATATTTACTATATGTATTTCTAAGATAAACTAATTATTTTCTTCAATTTTGTATATTTAGCAATAAGGTTAATAGGAATAATTTGAAGAGAATTTGTTTTGTCAAACCAATGGATTGATTTCTGAAATTATAAAATTAATATATATTGTGGTGAAGAAAGTTGTAAGAAAATCTAAAAGTGAAATACATTAACAAGACTCTAAACATAACTCAAACAAAAGTGAGGTTTTGAAATCGCCAACGAGGATTTTTCCCTTTTCTGTTTACTTTTTCAATTTATACCTAGTTTAAGATAAAAATAAGTTCAATTCATATAGAACACCAGCTAGCGTATTATTACTAGAGACTTTTGCAACTAATCACGGCTGACAAATATTGGCAACTATTTTACATTTCTGCATCAAGAATTCAGGATTAATCCATTTGTTGATGTGATATACATTAGAATGGGTGCATCATAACCTCAAATCCATTAATTGTAATGAAACACGTCGATCAGTATATATCTTTTTGTGTTATATCTAGAAACATTATTGGCTAGTTGTTACTGGAATGTTATTTTTTTGTGTTGAATGTTGAAATATTATTTATTGTTATATGTTTTAAATTTCTTGAATTATTTATGTATAATATTCACATCATAATAATACACGGTACATTATACTCGTTTTCTAGAAAATTCCATTAAATCCGTTTCTCAAGTAAGAAAGTGTGCTTCCAAATTATACAAGGTTTTTAATAAATTACTATGCATAAATGTGTTTCAGCATTCATACACAATTCTTTATTAAAGAACCTTGTAAAATTGGGTCCAATTGTACACGGGTTTTTTATTTATTAAAAACCGAATGTTGTAGTGTATTTCGGAAGCGCATATATGAATGCTCCAACAATTGTACACTGTCTTGTTTTATGATCCCTGTGCGATAAAAAATACAAATTTTCCACATCATAGATCCGTTCCTTCTTGTTGTAATGCATCTATATATATTTTTTCTAAGAACATTTCACTAAATCTAAAGCATCTCTTCCGTATACAACTATTTCTCTGAGGCATCTCTTCTAAACAGACGAGGCTAGAGCGAGGGGTAAGACAAAGCAGGTGATATCTCACCGAGAAGCGATCGGAGATGAAGAAACTTTCGTTCGAGTTTCCGATTTCAACGTTCTTACCACTTTGGAAAGATCGTGAGAAGAAAATATCTAAATTTAAGGACCAGTTAGCTTTTTGCAATGAAAATTTATAAATTATATCTATGTTTAATTTAAAAAACACAAAGATTCTCTGAATTTGTGCATGAAACATTTTTGAAACGCACACTAGTACAAAAACGCGATCATACACGGCATATCATACACGAATACGATTAACAGTGTGTAATGACAGGAGGCGCTCGCACGAAAAAAAGCTCCAACATACACACATGGTCTGAAAGTTTCGAACCGTGTCCGTAAGTCAGGTTTAATTATTTGTACACGATTTGTTAATAGTAAACCGTGTACAGTTGTGCCACTTCATAGATGGTTTTTTATTTAAAGACCGTGCATTCTTTTGCTCAGTTTTCAAACACTGTTTTTTAGTTCAAGTCGTCTACGATTCAGTCGCGTCTCTTAACCGTAACCTCTATTATACGATTCAGTCGCATCTCTCAACCATAACTCCTGTAAGTATTTAATATCTTGTACGTCTCAACCGCCTCTTCACACACTTACACCATTTAAGTCCCAATCTCCTCCCTTAAATTGTTTGATGATGTTCCTCTTCATTTCCCTTTTTCCCTCTGACGGTAGTAGGTCGATGTTTCCCTCATCTTCATTTTCCCTCATGTGGATGTGGAACTATGATGAGCTATAAATATCGACTACTACCATCAGACGGAGAAGAGGGGAAATAAATATTATTCAATAACTAGCGATTGTGTTTTCAACCATCATAATGTGAAGGCTATACAACTTTTCTTAACAAATGAACCTCTGTATGGATGTGGGACAACTTGCTTCTATATATGCAGGGGTTCCTTGACTGAGAAAAGATCTATCAAGCATGATGCTTTGAGATGGTTAGACAATTTTTATCATGTACTTGAGTTTAAACAAGAGATTGACTAAACTAAACTTAAAAAAAATTCTACGGTTATTATCCTTCAGTAAATTAAAAATCTAATAAAATTAAAAAAATATTTGCTATATGTATTTCTAAGATAAACTAGTTATTTTCTTTGATTTTGTATATTTAGCAAGCAATAAGAATAATAGGAATAATTTGATGAGAATTTGTTTTGTATTGTGACTATTTTAACATATTATCTAACCAATGGATTGATTTCTGATATAAAAAACAAATAAATATTATGGTGAAGAACAATAGGAAGAAAATCTAAAAGTGAAATACAGTAAGAAGACTCTAAAAAATGAGTCAGAAAAAAGTGAGCTTCTTCGAATAGCCTGTCCAAAATTGCTAGTTAAGTTCTGCTACAATTTAGTATATATGATGATTAATTCTTTCCGAAACTTCTACCAATATATATATATATTATATAATATGATCGAGCTGGGCTATAGTGAGTTGTGAAGTAAGAGGTCATTTTTTACTTCACGCTCATATTTTATTTTGAAAATTCAAACACACCGATGCCGAACCGCTCAACATTTTCTAAATATTGAAAATGTGCTTGAGACTAATGTTACATTTTTGGAATTTACTAGTTATTAAGCCACTTTGAAAATCGTTGATCAGTGGTCCAGAAATTTTTACTGTTCTTACTGTTCACAGTGGATCAGCGATTTTCAAAGTGGCTTAATAATAGTAAAAAAAAATTCCAAAAATGTAAAAATTTAGTCTCCAAGCACATTTAATATTTAGAACATGTTGAGTGGTTCGGATCGTTGTTTGAATGTTCAAAATGAAAATATGGCGTGAAGTAAAACAATGTTTTACTTCACAACTCACCATAATCTAGCTCTCTCTCTATATATTGTAGTATATATAGAGGAGATAGATTATGGTGAGTTGTGAAGTCGGTTTACTTCATGCCATATTTTCATTTTGAAAATCCAAACCAACCGATCCGAACTGCTCAACATGTTCTCTATATTGAGATGTGCTTGGAGACTAAATTTTACATTTTTTGAAATTTTTTACGTATTTATTAAGCCACTTTGAAATCGCTGATCCACTGTGAACAGTAAAAAACAGTAAAAATTTCTGGACCACCGGATCAGCGATTTCAAAGTGGCTTAATAAATAGTAAAAAAATTTCAAAAAAATGTAAAATTTAGTATCCAAGCACATTCAGTATAGAGAACATATTAAGCGGTTCGGATCAGTTGTTTGAGATTTTCAAAATAAAAATATGAGCGTGAAGTAAAAATGACCATCTTACTTCACAACTCACCATAGCCCAGCTCTCTCTCTCATCTATATATATTAGACACACACACACATATATGTATAACATATATATTTGTATTTGTGTATATATACATGTACATAGTAATGTATATACACACCATTAATTTACATAAATACATACATACATGTATATATATACACACTCACTGAAAGTTACTGCATTTAATCATTTTTCAAATTGTTTCATGGCAATGCAATGAATCAATAAAAAATATTAATAGACAAATTTTAATTGAACTTGTTTCATGCTTACTAGCTGAAAGTCCACGTGATTACAAAATGTATTTCCCTACTTTTTCTCTTCTTTTTGCGATTGGTTCTTCCTATTTCCCTACTGCCTCCTTCCATCCTCCGTTAAATCTAGGACAAACGAGAAGATGGGCGATGAGATCCCATTTTTTTTTTAGTAGTGATACCATAGCCAACGAAATGTTGGACAAGGCTAGAAATAATGCATGTAACCAATATTGTAATTAGGTCCCTGTTAATTCAAGGTATTGCGGCAATACTCATTTTAATATTTTTGTTTTTTCTTTCTTTGCAAGCCTAATCCAAATTTGGATGATTAACACATGCCAAACACAAGAATTTTTCATAACAACCTTCAACAACTTTACATACATATATACATCATCATGCAACAAGCATAGCGAGCTAAACATTCGATAAGGCCAATTTTGTGCACGTAACCCATATTTGCATTTAAGTCCCTATCAATTCAAGGTAGTGTGACAATTCTCAGTTCATACATTTTTTTCAATCATAACCTAGATTTGAGTGATTAACACATGTCAAACAACATAGTACCAAACAAATTTGGACATATCGATCAACTCATGATTGATTTCCCTCTTTTCCGTCTGATGGTGGTAGTCGAGATTTATATCTCATCATAATTCCTGGTTATACCTCGATGGAAAATCAAGGTTGCACACGAGGGGGAAATCTCGACCTACCGCCGTCAGATGAAAGAAAAGAGAAATGAAGAGAAAATGAAGAGACAAGCGGTCGAGGGCGATAGACTGAAATGAATTAAGTGTGGAGGCAGTTGAGGAGAGATCTCTTCAAGAAATTAATTATTAACAAGTGTTGGTCGAGAGGCACGAATGAGTCGTACACAGCTTTTACTACAAAACTGTGTTTGGAAACTGTGCAAAAGAATACACTGGTTTTTTAGGAAAAACCGTGTACGAAGGAGTACAGTCATACAAGGTTCAAATATAGGTGTGTATGGTTCAGCTCATTTTCATGCGAGCGCCCCCCCTTATACAATCTCTTTATTTGGAACTATGTTGCATTTGTATTTGAAATGCCGTGTATGGTTAATTTTTTCTGTAGTTGTGCTTGTTATATATACATATAATTATAATGTATAAGTAGGGGAAAGAGCAACTTCGTCCCAATCGCTATTCCCCAAAATCTCGTACCTGTCATAGAACACATTTGAGCTCACCTAGGGTGCAGTTACCAATCAGATACTTGGGGTTATCTCTAACGGTCAGAAGACCAACAAAGATTGATTATCAGCCGATGCTTCACGCAGTACAACGTTGAATAGAAGGATCGATGGACCTCTGGCCTCCTGTCCTATGGAGGAAGAATTACATTGGTAAAGGCGGTACTATCAGCAATGCTTCTACACTATATGCAAGCTTTCAGGATTCCGGTGGGGGTCATCAACCATATTAACAAAACAGAGGAGTTTTCTGTGGAAGGGAAACAATATATGCAGAGGTATTAACTGTTTAGTGAACTGGGAGAGGGTTTGCTCCCTCAGAGAAAACGGGGGCTTGGGTATCATTGATCTGAGCTGTCAAAATGAGACATTACTTGTCAAGTGGTTATGGGCTATTGACAACACCCCGGAAGGACTTTGGGCAGAAACGATTTGATCGTGTATGGCATTACGGCGGCCTCAAATAGATCACCTGGAGACTAGCGGATCTTTTTTCATAAAGGATTTGATTAAATTAAAGCCCTTCTATTCGTGTTCGATAGACGTCCATGGAGGTATTAGTAAATGGGGATGGACAGCGACGGGGATTTTCTCGTGCTCCTCTGCGTATAGGGTCTTACATAATACGGGGATTTTATCGGCCTATCACACATATGTGGAAAATCAAGGCCCCAATGAAAGTGAGAATTTTTCTCTGGCTAATGCTAGACAGGAAAATATTGACGCAAGATGTCTGCTTTACAGAGGCTGCAATATACAGTCTGGGTGTCATTTATGTGGCAGGGATATTGTGGAGACAAGGGATCATATTATGTGGGATTGCACGTACGTGGCAAGGTTCTAGCTCTGGACAAGCCTTTTCTCCCAATACAACATAACGCCATGAGTAGGTGCGGACATACAACAGATATGGCTACATATGGGTAGGCCTCTGTCAACCCAACAACGAGGTCTTTGGAACATAGTTTGGGCGGCAGGGGCATGGGCATTGTGGAGAGAGAAACAAGAGACTGTTTACTAACAAACAGAGAGTTTCGAATTATCTTGTTTACGAGACCATGTTGGAGATTGAGAGATGGAGGAATATTTAGTGATATTCATTTCATTGCTTTTTCTTTTTCTTCGAGGGATTCAAAGGACTACTTATTACACATTGTATAGCTTAGGGGTGTAAGCTTAGTGGTCCTTGATATCCGCTTCTGAAATTAGTAATTAAACCTTTCAACTTCTTTTATCAATATAATCGTTGCCGACAATTGTGGACAACCATAAAAAAAAAAATAAGTAGAGAGCATAATTATGATTTGAAAATGAATAAAATCGAAACCTAGACTTATATGGTGGCACAAGGTCATAGCTCAACATATTCAATAAAAAAACTCACAAATTTGGATGCAATTTGCAACCATGTGAAACACGTCTGTGAAGCTTGAGGCTATAAATGTGGTACATAAGACCAGTATCCTACCACAGCAAACACACATTCACAGAAAGAAAGAGTACTTCTTCCCACACTACCTGAATTCACTTTAGTAACATAACATTCAGTCAATGAATTCCTTTTCCTTGAGCACTGGCCCATCCAAGTTGGCACACAGTGCTAACGGGACTGAATATCAATCCCACGAAAGTCTAATGGCATATGGTGCTGTAAACGACAGCCATATCGGCATTAACTCACAAGTACCATTCAACTCTGTCAAACCAGTTTGGCGTAACTCCACCATCACAAATGAGCAGAGACAGGTTATCTCCACTAGCTACAATGGATCAGCATCTCAAACTTGATGTCGATTCTCTCTAGAACCTATCGCAGGCATCCTCCAGGTGAAAATTATTTACAACTCAATGTATGAATCTGATTAAATTATATAATACCATGAAAATTAATTTAGGAAAATCAACAAATATTAATGTGGATTACTATGCCTGCCCTCTGTTTTAATAGGAATTGCTATTGCCTTATTAACTATTAATTTAAAAATAGCTACACTGAGCTAGTGATTTAAGTACAAATATTAATTGTGGCTCAGAGCATAGATTTTGACAATAATTTAGTTATGAAGGATAATTTAATATATTTAAGTTGGTAGAAAAGAAAATCATAGTTTTAGATTTACATACAGGGAATTATCTTAATCAACTAAGTAGAATGACTAATTATACTTCTCAATTTACAACTAACAAAGTGGACTATTAGATATCTCTAAATATCAACTAGGTTGAATAAAATACTTCTTTCAAGGTGAAGAATGTCCGTTCAACTTGTCTTTATAATATGGTTTTGCTGAAAACCCCATCACATGTCAATTACTTGAACATTTAGCAACTGGACTTCTCTGCGGAGAGGTTTACACAAAGAACTGTTTCCCTCTTTTGGCTTAGCTGATATAATAAGCTTCTTTGGTTGTAGGTTGAAAGAAGACAGAGGAGCAATCACAGTTTGCTCTGAACAGAAAACAACTACATTAATCAAGTTGCTCCACAAAGTTAGTTACGAGGTGCTTATTAACATGTGTTTAAAAAAAAATTTTGATTACTGTCATTATTTTTTCATGGTTATTGAACTTGCGTGCCATGGATATTATTATTACTCTTTTCTTTAGTTGTACTTCTTACCGAGGAAAAAATGATTGGATGCAGATATGGTGTGATTGTGAAGAAAAAGGTAATGCCCACCAAAGGGCATGTTTCACTGCTGCATTTACTTCAACTACTCACCAAGTGACCAGGTAGTTCTGTGCTCGCGGCCTTTGCGATACATTACGGAGATGTCATGGTACCATGAATCAGCATTACGGAGATGTCATGGTAACCATGAATCAGCATAACGAAAAGTAACAATATAGTCAACTCATTGGTGCGTCTGAAACAACTCACCGGCACCCTCGACGGCGAAAGCACTGGAAACGTCATATTGGAGTTATCAAGGACACTGTAAACTTGTGTCTTGATGTTGTGCACTACATCATGGAATCAAGGGCTTTCACACATGGAAAAACATTCATTCTGAAATCAATATTCCGGATTATATTTTGGATGGTTATGCTGTAATCCACTGTGGTTTTACTGTCAGCGAATTCTATAGTGGGTAAGTTGTCTACAGAGTGAATTTCTAGTACATTAATTCTTAAAATCAACCTGTATGAGTAGAATTGGGGTGTTTTAAGCACGCCAATTATTAAAACCTATTGGTATCTTCATATGACAATTCCAAAACGTTGAATCCGATCTCTACTTCATGAGTTATGCGTTTACATGTCAAATTTATAATTTTTTTATATTTATTTAGTATAAAGTCAAACGGTAAAAAAAAATGTTTATAAGTTTAGTTTAATATGTTCATCTTTTATCGATATTTGACCGCTTAACTATACTAACTAAATTTGAAAATTCATAAACTTTATGTGTAAACCCATCACTTGTGAATTAGAGCAGTTTCAAACTGTTTGGAATCGTTATTTGTTTGAAGTTAATCCGGTAGTTTTGAAGTTGAAAACACTCTAGTTTACTTCAACTTGTACTATGAGTAGTGCTTTGATATTATTCATCAATTCGTTATCTAAATATGCGTCATAAATAGTTCAATCGCTTGGTTTTCTAAATGCAAAAATAAAAGAAATTTTTTTTCTTAATTATGCATTTCTACTTGTATTATTTTTGGCTAAATTTTGAGATGCTAAGCTAACTTTGCGATACCTCTTACTTTCCTCAATTTCAGGTTAGCCTCAACGAAAAGACAGAACTGGAGGCTACTTACAAGAAGATACGAGATTACCGCCAGGAATTGACTAGGAACATGACTATCTACCGTAGGCGTGAAGGTGTGTGCTCCATAATGAAAAAAAATTACGTGTGAATGCCAATTCACACTGGGGTTATTTGTTAGGTTATTTATGATTTGCTTAGGCGAGCTTCCTGTTTTCATTTCTACACATAAGAATTAACCGTGCACATATAGATATAATTGTATAAATTTGTCAGTATTAGGTTTCTCTCAAAAGAAAGGGTAAGCATGCACGTACTTTGACAGTTTTGTCCCTTAAAACAATTTTTGTTTTACAATCTGATGCAAATCAAGTCAGCAAAAAATATAAATAAGAATTCTCTACCCATTATAATTTGAATTTGTAATTTTATCACCTTTAGAAAGATGCTATGCTGAAAGTGTAGTCGTAAGTTCAAGAACATTAATTTATACCTCATCATTTGGCATATCTAATTCTTATTTCTATGACTTCTATTTTCACAGCTGAAATACAAGTAGCATCAAACTATCAACAACTCTTACAATTGCTGACGATTTCCACCAGCAAAAAACATAGACATCCTTTACTATTTCATCAGCTCCATTGACGGAAATATCCTCTACAACCCTGGACTAAAGGAACAAACCACATTACGTTCCTTCCAGGAAAACAAATTGCTGATCCTCTATTCTAGTATTGCACTGAGACCTTCCAAGAGGAGCTGTTATTACTCCGACGACTTTACAACAATACCAGCACCAAATTTGGCTGCAAAATCGTGTGGGTGCCGATGGTTGATCCGAAGACCACCACCGTTGATAAGTACAGTGAGATCATCTCCCAAATGTCATATTGCTATACACTTACGTACGAGGCAGTACAGCAAGTGAATTCCGGCTTGGTGCACTTGCTTAAAAAGGATTGGGGATTTACCGGGAAGCCGATGTTGGTGGTTCTGGATGAGAGGGGACGAGTGGTGCGTCAAAACGCACTGCTCATGCTCCACTTGTATGGTGATGAAGCATTCCCTTTCACCACGGAGCGTGAGAACCAGCTTCTCGCAAACAAATCCATAGGAATGCAATTACTGCTTCAAGTTGATACAACAATATCTCAATGGGTACGTTTGTACTAAAATTTCATTCAGATAATTATATTGTCAAGATGTTGAAACTACATTATCTCACTTGTTATGATAAAATATTACAATATTTACCAGCTACTACCAGTTTGTCAAAATTGCATTGACGAACCACATTTTCAAAATAATTACAGATAAAGAGCAAGGAGCAATACGTATGCCTGTATGGTGGGCCCGACATCGAATGGTGTAAAAGTATGGGTGACTCACTTAAGACCTTCAAGGAGAAAGGAAAATCAAGGTAGAGACAGCATACATTGGAAGGAACAGTCACCACAAGGAAAAAGTGGAAAACAAACTAGAGTCTTTCAAACAGGCTGGTTTGGGGTACAGTATGAAGTACTCGAACTCAACAGTGTTCTGGGAGCGTCTACAGAAATTCATGTTGCATTTCAGTACACACGATTCCAGCAATGTCTCGGAAGGGTTCCTCTCATGGGCATCTCCCTTGCTTACCTTCGACAAAAGCAAGGTTTCCTGGGTTGCTATCGGCAATGCCGACAATGTTCTAGTCTTCAAAGGCAGCGTTTTCCTCAGTGGTCTGAATTTAATATCAATGCAATTTAAGGAGTGGAATAGTAAAGTCACCACTGATAACTTCCTTCAAGAGCTAAGTCTGAAGATGAACCAGATTAGCATTCCGGGGGAGAAACACAAACACTGCCACAAACTCGAGATTGCCGGAAGTCCGGCATTAATCAGGGGTGACATGCACTGCCCGACTTGTAACAAGCCAATGGAGATGATGGTGTTGTACAAATGCTGCACTACGGAAAAACTCAAAATAAAGCCAATATATTTAAATAACGCTAGTGTGTGATCAATAAACTCGGTAATAGTGAATGAGTACTACCAGATGTACGTGTCTTAATTCCTTTCTGAACTCAAAACTCTTTGTTGTACCTTGTACGCCCCAATTTATTTATCATTTAGAATTTTGTTTCACCGTGTTTACAATTTTACATTTCTGATTGTTTTTTTCCTATCACGCTTGGCTATTATAATTAAACTGATATTTTTGTTCTCTGTTTTTCTGCCACACAATTTCACTGTTAAAATATAACCCGATATTTTATTAATACCCCAAAAAAAAACAAATTATCAAATCTGCTCCCACCCCAACTTTATTTTTATTTCTACCCTAACCGCCCGTGGACTGGGCGGTCCATTTTTCTCACCTGACCGCCCAGCTGCCGGGCGGTCCACTGTGCATAGCTGACCGCCCAGCCACTGGGCGGTCCAATTTTCATAGCTGACCGCCCAGCAGCTGGGCGGTCCGCTAGTGTTTTTTTTTTAGATTAGATTAGAGACAATATGAATATAAAGATGCTGAATTCTTAACGCTAAAAGTTCGAATTTTTTTTGTAAATATTAGTTAGATTACTTCTGTGAAGCATATTTATACTAAAATACGCTAGATTACTTGGAATTATGTTAAATTACGTTGAGTTACACCATATTAAGTTAAATTACACTAAATCACATTACATTACGCTAAAATACGGTAAATTACATATGAATAGGGACGATATCTTCACTGAAAAGGCAAAATTACTCAATACGCTAAAATACGCTAAATTACTCAATACGCTAAAATACGCTAAATTACTCAATACGCTAAAATACGCTAAATTACTCAATACGCTAAACTACTCAATACGCTAAAATACGCTAAATTACTCAATACGCTAAATTACTCAATATGCTAAAATACGCTAAATTACTCAATACGCTAAATTACTCAATACGCTAAAATACGCTAAATTACTCAATACGCTAAATTACTCAATACGCTAAAATACGCTAAATTACTCAATACGCTAAAATACGCTAAATTACTCAATACGCTAAATTACGCAATACGCTAAAATACGCTAAATTACTCAATACACTAAATTACTCAATACGCTAAAATACGCTAAATTACTCAATACGCTAAATTACTCAATACGCTAAAATACGCTAAATTACTCAATACGCTAAATTACTTAAGTGAGTTATACTAAAATACGCTAAATTACTTGGAATTATGTTAAATTACGTTGAATTACACTAAATTACGCTAAATAACAATAACTTCGCTAATTATGCTGACATATGGTAAATTACGCTAAACTACGCAAAATTACGCTAAACTACGCAAAATTACGCTAAAGTAGACCGATTATGTGCCATCTTTCATGAATCATAAAAAATAGTAAAAAAAATTCCAAAAATAGTAAAAACTGGTATTCTACAAATTCATTATGTGACTAATTTACTGAACTACTTGGATTGAATAATAGAAATGAAAATCTTAATCGGAAACTTCAACTCAAGTTTTAAGGGTCTTCTCTTTGTTTTTTGGCGATTCTGAATTTCAAAATCCAGCATAAATGGTACGGACGCATGCGCATTTTCGCAAGCTTTCCGAAAAGTGCTCATTTGCTGAAATCGGACACTCGAGTGCTGTTTTATGACCGTTTGAAGTTTCGTCGTTGTTTTTCGCCTTTTCAGTGAAGATATCGTCCCTATTCATATGTAATTTACCGTATTTTAGCGTAATGTAATGTGATTTAGTGTAATTTAACTTAATATAGTGTAACTCAACGTAATTTAACATAATTCTAAGTAATTTAGCGTATTTTAGTATAAATATGCTTCACAGAAGTAATCTAACTAATATTACAAAAAAAATTCGAACTTTTAGCGTTAAGAATTCAGCATCTTTATATTCATATTGTCTCTAATCTAATCTAAAAAAAAAAACAAACACTAGCGGACCGCCCAGCTGCTGGGCGGTCAGATATGGAAATTAGACCGCTTAGTGGCTGGGCGGTCAGCTATGCACAGTGGACCGCCCAGCTGATGGGCGGTCAGGTGGGAAAGTGGACCGCCCAGCCCACGGGCGGTTAGGGTAGAAATAAAAATAAAGTTGGAGTGGGAGCAGATTTGATAATTTGTTTTTTTTTTGGGTATTAATAAAAATATCGGAAATATAACTCTCTTTTTCTGCAATACGTCATCTGGATCGCAAGTTCCGACACATCTCCAGCCGAAAGTAGGGATGGCAATGGGCCGGGGGGGAAAGACCGGGCCGCCGGGCCAATTGGCCATCTTCAGGCCCGAAAGGCCTCACCATTCAAATGACAGGTCATGATATTATCCGGGACGCTTCAACAGGTCTTGACATCGTCCAGGATGCTCATATTTCAAATTTTAGGAATTTTATTATTATAAAATTAAAAGTAAATTAAAACTTGACGGAATTATGAAAAAACTAGAGATATTTAAAACTCCTCATATTTCAAATATTTGATAAGAGTATTTTTTTTTTTCGAAACATAATTCGCTGGGCAGGGAATTTCTGCCAACACAGTCCATCCATCCATCCATCCATTCATGCTTTATACAACCAGAATTAAAATATTAATTTTGTGTTCTCAAAACTCAAATATTCTCCCTACTTCAATCTTGACCACCAAGATCATGAATGGATGGATGGATGAACTGTACTAGCAGGACGAGATCGGTTCTTTTTTTCCTTTTCAAGACATTCGCCTTTCCTGATCAGTTCTACACAATTACTAATTAAAAACAAATTTTTATTTCTGAAATTGATAATAAAGACAAACCAAAACAAAATATAGAATTTAATAATGAAACTAACAGTCTTTTTATGTGTATTTACATTTTTCATCATCACGAGTGAAGCATAAAATTGTAGCTATACTGCTTAATGTTGTACCAAAGATAATACAAGTGCCGTGGCATCTCTTAACAAAACACCCATATGTTTGTGTCGCTGACAAGGATAGTTCCTTGCATCTATTTTTGTTTTGTTATGAATTTTGTATTTTTAAGGTGCAGTCATTCCATATATATGGCTGTCCAAATCAGTTACCAACACTGATTCTGCATGATTAATTTTTGCCATCGGCATGATTAGTAGTAATAATTATTATATATATATACATGTTTGTTTATATATATATATGTGTGTGTATATATATATATAGGCAAATTCTATGAGGAGGGGTCCGATTACAACACTTTTGAGTTACCACAACCATTTTCTACATTTTCAAGGTCCAAATCGTCGATCCAAACAGTTCAACATGATGTCCACAATAAAATGTACTTGCAGATCAAATTTTACATTTTTTTGAATTTTTTTACTATTTATTAAGTATTTTACAAAAACTAGTCAAATTCAGACCATTGAATTTTGTACCCATCTTAATAAATAGTAAATAAATTAAAAAAAATGTAAATTTGATCTGCAAGCACATTTTATTGTGGAGATCATGTTGAACGGTTTGGATCGACGATTTGGACTTTGAAAATGTAAAAAATGGTTGTGGTAACTTTGTGGTAACTCAAAAGTGTTGTAATCGGATCCCTCCTCATATAATATATATACATGTTATATAAACATGTATATATATATCTAATATAATTAGCGTCACCGCATCAAACTTATAAAAACCACCGAGAACCTAAACTAGTGAAAATTCTTTATAATCTAATACACTATTCATGTGGATCGACACCCCAATCATACTACAAGGTAGGATCATGCGCTTGTGATATGAACGTAAGTAGAAATTAGAGTTTACAAATCTATCCTCAATGTCATTAAGGTAGAGTTTAGCGCTCAAAGTGGACTCTGAAATAGCGCCTCGAAATAACTCTGAATGGACCGTTTCATTATCATGAGACTCATGCGATTAGACCTGTCCTACTTTTCCTTTTCCTTATTTTGATCGTACTACTTGTATCCGTAATAGTAGGACAAGTTTCTCTAAACGCAAGATCCAGATCCATGACACCGAGAACTATCATTAAGTTCTCCTGCTAATACTTGAAATTGGTCTCATTCAACATAGGTATATCCTTAAGACCTGTAGTAATGCTAGCTGATTCACGAAAAACACACCATAAACACGATATAGTCTTAATTCAGAAATTTTAAAATATAAATTATAAATTTTAGTAAAGGCCATAATGCTCAAAAAATATTTGATGATTTTCTCTTATTGTCACAACACATCCGAATTTCACAACCAGGTAAGTCAAGGATCACAAGGATCTGCTTCAAATTCCGACTTGCTTAGACAGAACTTGTCTTGACATTGTTACGTTCATAGTGTTGCAACTTGTCTTAATAAATCACCATATATTTTATGAGTCTTAATACCATCATAAAACCAAAGTATCGGTTTCCATTAAGTAGTTACATTTGGGTAACGGGTCAATTTCTTATGATACTTTGGTACAACAATAAAGTACTGATAACCTAGAACATACCGAACAACATACCTTCCTTTGGGCCGACAATGTTGACATTTGTGTAAAAATTTTGGTCATCACTATACTTTATTATCACTCACTTGCACAAATAATTTTGTAACCATTACTTTCCTTTGGACCGATAATGATTGTATCCATTAATTGCACCTTCACTTCCTTCATACAATGCATTTGAATTAATCTCATCAAAAGAGGTACCTTTGGGCACAATTAAGAATCAATTAATTCAAAGAGGAGGGATCAAGTTACAACAACCATTTTTTTCATTTTTGAAGTCCAAATTGTCGATCCAAACCGTTCAACATGATCTCCACAATAAAATGTGCTTGCAGATCAAATTTTACATTTTTTCAAATTTGTTTACTATTTATTAAGTATTTTACAAAAAATAGTCATATTCAGACCATTGAATTTTGTACCCATCTTAATAAATAGTAAAAAAATTCAAAAAAATGTAAAATTTGATCTGCAAGCAAATTTTATTTAGATAATCATGTTGAATGGTTTGGATTGATGATTTGGACTTTGAAAATGAAAAAATGGTTGTTGTAACTTTGTTGTAACTCAAATTTGTTGTAACTTGATCCCTCCTCTAATTCAAATCCAAATTACATATCCCTTTGCCTTTAAAAGAACGATAATTTATACCTTAGCCAGAAAACAAAAGTACAATTAAATATATATATATATATATATATATATATATATATATATATATATATATATGAGTAAGGCTACGGTGCTTTGCAAAGTAAACCATCATGTTTACTTCGGGCTACTTTTTGGATTTTCAAAATTCAAACAACCGATCCGAACCGTTCAACATGTTCTAAACATTGAAATGTGCTTGGAGACCAAATTTTACATTTTTTGGAATTTTTTTACTATTTATTAAGCCACTTTGAAAGTTTTTGATCCGGTGGTTCAGAAAATTTTACTGTTTTTTACTGTTCGTCGTCGGATTAGCGATTTTCAAAATGGCTTAATAAATAGTAAAGAAATTCCAAAAAATGTAAAATTTGGTCTCCAAGAACATTTCAATGTTTAGAACATGTTGAACGGTTCGGATCGGTTGTTTGGATTTTCAAAATCCAAAAAGTAGCCCGAAGTAAACGGGGTGGTTTACTTTGCAAAGCACCGTAGCCTTACTCTATATATATATATATATATATATATATATATATATATATATATATAATTGCATCATAATAACTGCAGTTTTAATCTCAGAAACTATTCTATAATTTTCCAGAGAGTTGTTTGGCCCCAACGAAATTTTGTGCATCCGCATAAAAAAAACCATGCGATCGCATCAAAATCCATGCGGCCGCATCTTTTTCTGTTTAACTGTAAAACTGCATTTACTATGCTGAAATTGATCTATGATCTAGAGAGATTTCTTAATTTTGGAAGCACCTTAAATAACCTTTCAAATTTAGAAATTTAATTCCAAATCTGTATATTTTGTTTTAGGAATATCTATGACATGTTAAACTTAAAAATCTATCGCAAGTCTGAATTTTAATACTTATGCAACAAAGTGTTTATATCTATGAAATGAACAATTTTTAAGTAAATATTTGTTTTTCCAGTCAAATATCTCAAATGTACCTGCACCATAAATACCTGCGGGGGACCACTCAAACTACAGAGGGATCATACACGTTTTTAGAGGTGATTTTTTTTCTCCGTTCAATCTTTTCCATATTTCTGACAATCTGTGAGGAATTTTGCGAATCTAAAACTATGAACGTCTTCTACGCAAATTTTCTCTTTCAAATGAGATCCATGATGACGTACTTTCGAGCTCGTCATCACACAAATATTTATACCTCATCGTGCAAGTATTTATATCTATACTTGCAAGTATTTTTTATATATGATATTGGATGATATCTGAAAGTATTAATATCAAGTACTGTAAGTATTTATACTTATGCACTGAAGTATTTATACCTATGTGGTCAACTATTTTTGTTAGAGGAAAGTTGACGCAGGAACGATTAGGTAAAGTTGATGTGGTGATACGGAGTCTCCACTACTTCATTAGAGGAATGTTGATGCAGGGACGATTGAGGGACTGGAAAAGGGATGATCATAACAAGTTACGCATCAAAGTATTAATATTTTATTTTTCAAGTGTTGATATCTTATCTTCCAAGTATTTATATCTATGAAGATTGACGCGGGAACAAGTGTGGGGACTGAAAAATAGAAAACCATATAATTAGTAGGGACCATAGAGGAAGAGTATTGCAGGAATTTTAGAATAATAATTAGTGGTGATCATATAATTAGTGGGAAGCATATAATATATTTTTAGAATAATAATTAGTAGGAACCCTATAATTAGAGAATCATAGTACATAATTTCTCTAAATAGAGTGTGGAAATTTTAAGAATACTGAAGTGAGAGTACTCAAATAATTTTTTTTTGGTGTAAATTTGTATTTTTATATCTTGCAATTTCCATTATTTGCCATACGCATAATTAACGGTACACAATCGAGTTACTCTCGAGTTTACAAACTCCTGTAATACCGACTATGAGAAAATGTCAAAGCACGAGATAAGTCAAGAAAAGAATAGATATATGAAATTAGAGTAGAACTAAGGTATTGTTAAGCTCATCAAGTCTCTTTGTGAGCTTAATTCAAAAACTTATCGGATTGACTTAAACAATATATTCAAATTGTTGAAACCGTTCTACTTCACGAGTGATGTATTTACATGTCAAATTTATAACTTTTGAACTAGTTTAGTATAAAGTCAAGCAGTCAAAAAATAATGAAAAATGAACTCATTAAAATTAACTAATTCATACTAAATTAGTTCAAAAATTTAAAAATTAATTTGACATGTAAACGCATGACTCATGAAGTAGATCGATTTTGACAGTTTAAATACGTCGTTTGAAGTTAATCTGATAAATTTTTGAATTAAGCTTACAAAAAAACTTAGTGAGCTTAAAAATACCTTAGTTCTACTCATGAAATTATATATATACCAGTTCTTACTTCGTGCAATCGACTGTAATGTTTATGCTCATTCACAACAATAAATTCGTATTTGCTGTCGTTTTTTTGAAGATAAAGTGGCAACGTGTCATCCTACGAGATTTTTATTAATAAAAAAGTATTTACAGATGCCCCAATCTTAAAATTTTAATTATAAGACGTTGGTATTCTTTAGAGAAAAACCTTTATTATATTTACATCCACAAACTCTAAAAAACTCTTATATATATTAAATAATAAGTTAACAAAATGCTCTCCATATCGCCTAGCTTCTCCCGGCCACTGTATCCTCTACTAATTATATCGCCTATGAAAATATGTACAGGTGTCCTGATCTCATAATTTAAATTACAACGCGTTGGTGTTTTTGAGAAGAACACTCAACGTGGCAAGATTTCGTTATTAGCATTTTTTTTTTCTTTCTAAATTGCTAGATAATGGTTTTCTGACATTGCAAATTTTGATTTAAAAAAGCAAAGAGAAAAAGGAGAACTGGACATGGAAGGAAGGTGTAGAGAAAGAGGAGACAAGAAGAATTGTCATTCTATTTTCTTATTAATATTATTATGTATTTTAATTAAATAATTTAATAAATAGGATATTACAAATGAATGAGTTTAGATGAAAAAATAACAAATTTGAAAATTTTAATAGTTAAATATCTAAATTATGAAATGATAAATATCTTTTAATTTAAAAGGAGAACTGGACATGGAAGGAAGGTGTAGAGAAAGAGGAGACAAGAAGAATTGTCATTTTATTTTATTATTAATATTATTATGTATTTTAATTAAATAATTTAAGAAATAGGATATTACAAATGAATGAGTTTAGATGAAAAAATAACAAATTTGAAAATTTTAATAGTTAAATATCTAAATTATGAAATTATAAATATCTTTTAATTTTCATCTCCTGTCACTTTATTATGTCATCAATTAGACAATAAACTTTAGTACTTTCATAAAAAATTCAGTGTTAAAATTTTAACGATCACCTCGAATAGTTATAATAATTATAGTTCAGATACATTGTAACTACTGTGGACATATATCCTCTCATGTACCTGACTCAAGCAAATTGCAACGGCCGGTTCAAATTAATTTTATCTGAGCCAAACTCAATTCGGTACCTATTAATACTGTAGAAGTCTGTTTTGATATTCATGTCACGTTAAATGAGCTGTCCGATCGTAATTTGCTTGAGTCAAGGCTAACCTGAGGTGATGTGAACTCGTGTCAAAAGACATACATCCAGATGCCACGAGTCACCAACTTAGAAACAAAACAGCTAACTCCCAGTTAGCTAGTTAAACTTTTCCGGTTCAGAATTTTTAATCCAACTATGTTGCTGGTCCCTGAACCGGAATATCACCATTGAAAAGACGACATTCAGGTGCAGTGAATTGCTTACACAATAAGCTATACATAAATTGACGGAGAGAACTGGGTTTCACCTTCGTCTCCATATTCTTCTCTCCTTTCGGTAAAATCAGAGCAGTTCGAGCACAGAGAATGAGAGAGTAGAGAGAGAGAGAGGCGAATGCGAGTTACTGGACTTAATTTCTTTAAAAGATAAATCGGACAAGTTCGATTGCTTCTTGCTTGATTTCATTAGTTGTCTCTCTTCAAGCCATGCTCTCATTCTCCCATATAAATCCCCTGTAGTAAGATCTCAAATCGACAATCTCATCGCCCATTGCCTCGCTGTTCAAGCATCTTGACTTTTCGAGCTTCTCTACTGAGCAGAAATGGCGAATGCTACAGCTGGGGTGGTGTCACCGCACGGGACAGGAATATGTGCAGGAGCTCGAGACATGGTTAGGTTGGGGACAGTTAGATGTTGTTATCGTGCCCGGAGGTGGGGCCCGGTGACGTTCGCGGCCCCATCTGGCAGTGTCACCAAGGATGTTGTTTCTAAGCCTCGTCGCCTTCCTAGGTATAATTTACTTTTACGTTTTACCTCTTTCCTTTCAATCCCCTCTCTCTCCTTCGGTTCCACACCTACACCCGAAATATCTCTCTTTCTCTCCTTCTCTTTTGCTTTTATGCGTCGTTTGCGAAGGAGGTAGATGGAAGGGTGGTTAGGCCTAGTTGGTGGTACTTAATTCCTATTTCCCTTTTTCCTCTTTGTTTTGGTTCCTTGTCAGATGGCCATTAACGGCTCATGTTTGGATTGCTTGAGACAATAGCTTGAATTTGTGGCATTTCTCACCAGAGAATTGGTTTGATTCCAGTAGTGACTTGCCTTGGCCAAACCCACCCCTTTGGTGGTTTATACCGCAAATATTGCTCAATTTGTGGCATTTCTAATCACATAGTAGTGAACCAGAACAATTCTCTAGTGAAATTTAGCTGATATTCTCATGAAAAATTTATAAATTCTCTTCTTGATAATATCTGTGGTTCTCTTTGCATTTCTGTTATCTCTTCAAATTAAGTTTTATGAGGAGTATTTCCTTCATGAATAAGTTCAGGTTTCAGGTTTTTTCTTCCCATACTTTATTGGTACAAGTATGTACCAGCCCTTGTCTTGCTTAGAAATCAATAAGAAAGCTTGTAGGATAAACTAGTTGCGAGGCGGTGTGATATCTTGTGGTTTCTGAGGCTGTACCAGATCAGTACCAGCCTTGGAAGGCATTGTGGTATGATTATAAGGATTGTTAACAAAATCAAGGACAAAAGATCTCATATTTCATATTTTAAAATTGTAGATGGGCTATTTTGCAACAATTGGTAAAATCTGATCTTGTTGATCTGTAGCCTAAATTTGCAATAAAGTCCAATTTGCTGAATTTCGGTGACTTTTGAAATTCAAACTGTTGTTAAAAAATCATCAGGATTTAAAATAGTTATATGGATAGCTAACAGGAATACTTCAGCAACCCAAAATAAACAAGATGAACCTCGCACGTGTTTCCCAAATATAAAAGTGAAGCAAATTAATCTAAATTACATACTTTCTTGAAGAAGAAAATGGCAGATATTCTGAAAATAAAAAGAGACGGATGTGTTAAAACCAACTTACAATTTTTAATTATTAAGTTGTGTAACTCTAAATTTGAATCACTGGCTCAATTTAGTGACACACCTTTAGTTTGTAATATGGAATTTGATTGTTGTGGCATCAGTGTTTCAACTAACATGTTAGATGTGCGCAGAGTAGTTGGGATGGGATCAAAGTTGATTGCATGTGGATCTGCCGTACCGAAATTTGAGATATCCAATGATGATTTGGCAAAATTCGTTGAAACATCTGATGAATGGATATCTGTTCGCACTGGGATTCGCAAGAGACGAGTTCTAACAGGTAGATTATTTCTCCAGTTTTTAGTTTAAGTGACTTCCTAATGATAGTCCTTCAACCGCCTCTAATTAAAAACTGTACCAGTCAGTCAGTCCAGTACATTACTTGCTAAAAATCATAGCCTTCGAGTCATCGAGTGTCATTATTGTAATCTTTGCATGAAACAACACTTGACAAGTTTACTTGGCTCTTACAACTGGTATCAAGCCTGGCCAGTTTAATACCGAGATCGAAGATAGAAACCCTTGACATAGACACAACATTTTGCATGCTTGTGGACTGTGTGTAATTTTTTTTTTTTTTAACATTCATCTGCTCAAATCAGGTGAGGAATCATTGAAAGGGCTTGCAGTTGCAGCAGGAAAGAAGGCCCTTGCAATGGCCCAAGTAGAGCCTGATGAGATTGATCTTGTTATCTTGTGTACTTCTACTCCCAATGATCTATTTGGTACTGGGGCTCAGGTAATAAAACCAAGTCATATTGTCATGTCTAGATACCAGTTGATCAGACTAGGTACTTACCTATGCCTTGCTGAGGCTGTATGGATATGGTTTAAACTATCATGTTATTGTAACTTTTGAGGAACTAGGTTCAGCCAAATAAAAAAGAAATAGTTGTTTGAACAATCTGGCCTAGTAACAGCATTGATTTTCCATGGTAAAAACTGCATATGAAAACTAGACCAAACCACAAATAGGCAGTTTGCAATCCTACAGGAATAGTCATATTTGTTTAAGAATTATAAAATGGTCTTTTGGTGAAATTCAACAACTGTTGACTGAGATGGGGTTTACATTATAATTTATGACAGATTTATGCCATTTACTCCATTCTGATGTGTTTAAAATACTTATTAGATCGATACCCAAAATAAGCTTGTGTTTGGCTGACCATGAACAGGTGCACACAGCCTTAGGTTGCAAAAATGGCTGACCATGGTCTAGTCACCGCCACTCGTTTCATTAAAGGTTCTTGAGTAGAGAATAATATCAATTGGCTCGTTCTTGGGAATCTATTCCATTTTCCCCATGGCGATAAGCCGATAACACATGATTAATGTAGGTGGCGGCTATCAGAATGTGCTAGTTATAGGTGCAGATTGTCTCTCAAGGCATGTCGATTGGACAGATAGAGGGACATGCATTCTATTTGGGGATGGTGCTGGTGCTGTGTTAGTTCAGGTTAGTCTTATTAGCAGAAGTTGCTGATTCATTTCTCGGATTTATAGGAGTGAGTAGCCAAGTCCGAACTAGTCAAAACTAAATTTGAGTTAGAAGAACCTATTTTTATTAAAAGAGCTGCTGCTTGTACTTTTGTGGGCATGCTTGTTGATAGCATGTTATGCTATTGCATAATCAAGATAACATCACTAGTCAATTCCACTGGCCTAGGTATTAACTTCAATGTACATCCCCTAATTCTTGTTTTAATCTAATTTTTATTATTTAAAATTTCAAAGACAACAGCTGCTGAGGATGATGGCTTTCTTGGATTTGACATTCACAGTGATGGCCAGGGTTACAGGTAACATTTTTTTTTTCTAGATATATGTAGTTTCTTGAAGGGAGTTTCTGGTACAAAAATGTACTGGCTGCATGTGAAGTTACATGTTGGGCCTTTTCCATAGCTTATTTGCCTGAACTTGGCAGATCGCAAACAACATAAATAGATCAAATTGGTGTAGTACTGACTAGACACCATCATTGTTTGATTACAGGCACCTAAATGCTAAAACCAGTGAAGGAGGAACGGAGGAAGTGATATCCATCACCAATGGCTCCACGAATTTCCCTCCAAAGAAACCGGCTTTCTCTTTTATTCAGATGAATTGGAAAGAGGTGTTTCGTTTTGCAGTGAGATGTGTGCCTAATCTATAGAGGCCTCACTTGAAGAGGCTGCGCTTACCAGCTCCAACATCGACTGGTTGCTCCTTCACCAAGTATGCTAGTCTTTCCCGCCCTTTGTTCATAGAAAAAGAAATTCAGCTTCTTTTTTGCATTTTTTGTGTGTGTGTGTGGGGTGGGGGGGGGGGGGGGTTGTATTGTCTGGGAAATTTCATTTTAAGCCTTAAGCTTTTGATACATTTATGTCCAGGAAACAGCTGCAATATGAGTCACCTGAAAATAATCCTGTACTTAACCAGTAGAAATAGCTCCTGCCATTAAATGTTCAGCTTGAAAAAGAAACCAGCATGTATCAGTACAATACCATTACTTTCTGATGAAAGATACTTTTCTTGGTAATATTCTTTCTCAGGTTTTTTTAATTTAGATGGGTTTCTTACTTCTATAGGCCAATCGGCGAATAATAGATGCAGTTGCAACACGGTTGCAGATCCCAGCAGAGAAGGTCATATCAAATCTAGCAAACTATGGCAACACAAGTGCTGCATCCATCCCTCTGGCATTAGACGAGGCTGTACGAGGTGGTAAAGTGAAAGGTGGTGACATAATAGCTGCGTCTGGGTTTGGAGCTGGGCTCACTTGGGGTTCTGCCATAATGCGGTGGCAATAAGAAAAGGTAGATTGCGGGTTCTGTCAGTATATAATAGCTGTGTCTGGATTTGAAGCGGGGCTCACTCGGTGTTTTACCGGCAATAAGAAAAAGTAGATTGATGGGCTCAGTCTTCAGTATTTCTTGGCATTACGGCCTTTCAAACTTGGAACTTTGCAGCACCTGTAGTGACTGTTTTCTTTTACCTCTTGCATTAGTGTAAAGGTGCTGAGAACTTGTTACAATAAACTTGGAATCAAATATTTTGGCAAATGGTTTAAATAGCTCTTTTATTTAACTGCAATGATATTTTATCACTGTAAATTAATTCCAGCGTATACCATACACATATCATAGCATAAAAGGTAAAACGTGCAACAATCTTTTTCCCATTCCGTTGGTCACGATTCACGAAAGGTTTTAAATTGTAGAACTGCTTTTTTTTCCCGTCAGAAGATTATATATGCCATCATCGAACTAAATTTTACTGCTTTGTCACAGCCGAAAAAATTTTAAAAATTTTCCATTGCCGGGATTTGAACCCGGGTCGTCTGGGTGAAAGCCAGATATCCTAACCGGACTAGACGACAATGGATTTGTGATTAGTTTAATAGAAATATCTATACAATATAATCAATCCGATTCACAAGCCCGGTCTAATTAAAAAACAACATGATCATTTGTGATTAATTAATTCAGTAAATAAGTTGTGGCTGTGAATTCAAAATGTATTTGACTTGTCGAATTCGATATGCTGAGATTTTTATTAATATCCAACATTAAATAAAAATTAATATATGTCCACAATTTTATAGAAATTATAAAAATGTCTAGACCATCGAGACTCTCAGCGATCTAGGCATAAAATTAATTTTTTGATCAAAACATTCTGCCGAATGCGAATTTGTGATTTTTTTTATTTAATTAGAAGATTTTATGATTTTTTATTTTTTCTATTAAAATATTATAAATTTTTTATATTTCTTTGAAGATAGATGAATACTATAGAATTGAATTTACTAGAAATATTGCGACAAATAATTTGGATCAACATTTTTCAGTCGGGATATTTTGTAGCTGTAAGAAAAATTAAAATATTTCTTTGTGTATTATTGGAAAAAAAAAATATTTTGGATCTAAGTTATTGATGCCGGTTCAAAAGTCACTTGTAGATAAATAAAGAAATTATCGTGGTCCTTCTAGTACATTCAAATTCTAAAGTATTTCATTTATTCCTTAGAAGCTATTTATATTTTTAATATTTTGATATTTTCCTAAAATCACTTCTAAAGGATCCGACTAATTGTCCCCAAGCTTCTATCCCCAGTTTTTTCCCAAAAAAACTGTCATTTGACTTGCGCGAATACTGTAAAACTCTATAACCAATACTGTAACTTCAACAACAAATCATGTATAATAAGTAGTTTAAAAATCTAACAATCCAAGTTAGTTGAAAGTGGTCCCCAAGTTAGTTGCAAACAGTTAGCAACTTACAAAAATACTGTACTTCCGACTGTACTTGAAAAACTGACGGCTTCTAGAAGGTTTCAAAAACAAACCACTTCTCAAACTTGTAGTTATTTACAAATAACACCTAAAATTGTGCAAAATTAATTTTTTTGCATCAAAATTAAATATTTTTTTTTCGAAATTAAAATTTTAAAATTTTATTTGTATTTTTTTCGTATTTTTTTAATAAAAATAAGACTTACATACTGTAAAATTAACAGATGCAAACTATAAAACTAACATATGGGAACTACAAAGACATCAATACTGTAAAATTAGCAGAATTAACTTATAAAAGTAACATATGTTAACAGCAAATGACTTCAATACTGTAAAACTCGCAGATGTAAACTACGAAACTAACAGAAGCAAACTATAAAACTTCAATACTGTAAAATTGACACCTGAAACTGTAAAACTAACATACACAAACTATAAAACTTCAATACTCTAAAATTCACAACCAAATACATCTGCTCAACAATCAAATACATCTGTTCAACAATGTAATTACTTCATAACCCTTTAGTGAACGTTATTTGGATGAGTAAGAAGCTTCATCGCTAAAACCACACATTCTTTCAAAATTTCATCCTGTAAAAAAACAAAATAAACAACGTTATAAATTGGATATAAGTTTTTTCAAAAACTTCAATACGTAAAA
>JAJGRW010000675.1:1639867-1677930 GCA_025461045.1 Carex parvula | reverse complement strand
TAGTAAAATTATGAGAATAATTACAAAATATTGAAAAATGAAGGAAATGTTGGAGTTTTTTTGTGATCATGTTTATGAAAATATTTTAAATTTTTTTGTCCTAATTTTGAATTGTGATCGAACAAATAAAAATAAGTACATTAAATTGTGGAAAAAAAATATAGAAAATTATTTCAAAATGACATCTCGTTATTTGGAAACAGAATTTTAATACGTGTCTTCACGTGATTGGGTGCTCTATGATGTATCATATGACGTATCTGACGTATAAAAACCGGTTCACATGAGATATAGTAATTGTTGACCGGTTCACGCGTGCTGGGGCCTAAATGTGTAAAAGTTTATCAGAGACGCGGTCACGCGGTGTTAAAACGGCCTCATTTGTCTGGTAGCTCAAAACTATTTAAATATAAATCCTTCGTACCCGTAGAAATCCGTGTAACACGAATCATAATACAAACGAACAATATAAATCAGAAATATTAACTGTAGGGAGTATTCAGTATGATTCTTATCCTCTGCATTAACTCAAATTTTGAGTTACGATCTGAACCGTCCTATTGAGATCCGCACTAGTATTAGAGTGCACATGCGTTATAAGAGTGGACAGGATTGGTCCGAATTCTGATCGTACGGTCATAAATTAACTCAAACGGTGCGTAATGCAGAGGATACGTATTCATTCAGTATTGCATCAGAAAAGGATGGCTACACGGGAACCGATTGCGACTGAACCAACAGTTAGACTAGACTAGAGCAATTGAAATTGACCCTTTAAGAAAAGGATGGACGTTCACGTCCGATCCGACTCACGAGTTACGAGGCACGAACCCAAAGCAACGCCACGAGGGACGAGGCCCATGAACAAGACGAAGAAACACAACGCCACCAGCTCGGAGCTGTCCCGCTGGCCCCACCTCCCGCCGGAGCTCCTGGACCAGATCTTCGCGCTCCTTTCCCCCTCGGATCGTCACCGCTTCCGCCTGATCTGCCCCCCTTGGCGCGGCGTCGCCAAGCAATCCATTCCTCCTTTCCCTCTCCCATTCGAGCCTCCTTGCCTCCTCCTTAGCCGATCAGACAACGCTCTCTCCTTCTTCGACCTCTTCAATAGCAAATCCCTCTCCTACTCTCTCCCTCATCCTCACCGCCGGGCCCACTGCTTTGGCTACCTTGCGGGCTGGTTTTTCTTGGTCTCAGATCAAAATCCATCTAGTGCATGCCTTTTCAATCCAGTACTTGTCGCTGAGATCCCTCTACCTGATCTCGAATTCCCCATCAAAAAGACAATTTTGTCGGCCTCGCCAGGATTCCCCAACTGTGTCGTGGCAGTGATGGGACGGTCGACCTCTTCAGCGCTGTGTGAACTGGCAGGAAAGAGATGGCAGGTCCTTGATCTCGGGCACCACGGGCAGTGCCTTTTTGATGATATCATTTTCTGGCGGAACCAGCTATGTGGGATTGTAAATTACGGGTTGTAAATTGCAGGATTGTAAACTGTGGCAAAGTTCTGATTTGTAACTTTGACATGGAATCCCGCAGAAGCAGTCTATTTACTGTACAGTTGCCCTCGCAGTGGAAATACAGTGAGTTTTATCTGGTTGAGTCAACAGGTGGGGACCTGTTGGCAGTCATTAAAAATCATCACAAGTTCTGGGTGTATAAGCTTGACCAGCGGTGTACTACCTGGGAGCTGATGGAGCAAATCGGGGACCAAGCTCTGTTTCTTGGGGAGATCCGATCTGAGTCGGTTCCAGTCAATTGGTTTCTTGGTTCGGGTCTAAGAGAGAACTCAATTTATTTTACCAGCAGGAAGTTTGCGAGGCCCTTTGGTGTAGCGGTAGTTTATTCAATGGAGGATGAGGCAATGACAGCAGTGCCAGTTTCTGGGCAGTATTCAGTCCTGGCAGAGCCAGTTTGGGTTAGCCCTGTTATTTGGCCTTGACGATTTTTGGTCGATCGGGTTCAACAGTAAGCTTTCCCTGTTCCGATCATGTAGAGTTAAAGTATGATTAAACTTTATATTTTAGAGTGACCGAGGAATTATAATAATTTAAAAGTAGAGGAAAGCGAAAAAAAATAGTTAGCTTATGTTTTTATTTTATCTGTCTGTGTGTGAGCGGGGATTTTGATGGACATAGACCGAATTTGGTGTGATGCTCTTAAATTGCTTGTGAATTTAATTCGTCAGCACAAATCTCAACACAGATCGAACGGTTCATACTGGACATAACACCAAATTTATCCAATGTTGCATTTGGTTGGCTGTCTCATTGTTAACCAGTTGAACCAGACTGTGCTTGAGTTATTTATTTAAAAAACAATGTGTTTATTGTTACAATTTTGGTCTTGTGCATGCTTGGGTCATTTTCATTCTGAGTGTCGAGTCTTCCGATCAAGCAAATTTACCCTTCAATTTTGGTATGATTCTTTTAATTACAGAGTATAAATTCTTTTATTTTGTCTGGACGATCCTGTTTTAGGGAATCTTATGTTCAATAAGGTATCAAACCATGCAACTAGCTCATTACTGATAGCTACAATAACCTTAATAAAAAAATTAAGGGCGGGGGCGAGAGAGATGAATGAATTTGCGTTAGCTTTTCAATCAGACACAAGTTATGTATGATTTTTTTTTTTTCTGTATTTATGTAAGGAATCAACATAGAAATAGGGACGAAAACCATGCTAGTATAAACTAATCTGGTAAATACAAAAAACAATATTGGCTATGATTCTAACAGTTGCTTCAATTTGTGCACTGTTAGCTAGGAAGTATTCTTTGCATGGATTATCTATTCGATTCCCTTCAAAAAGAATCTAGTTTCGTACAGGAATGATTGTTCATAAGTTATCTTTGTGCACTCTATATGATTTTTGCTATTCCACAATTTTAAATAATTTGAATAAAAATGCAATGACGTACTTATAATAGCGACATGCATGATTTTTCACCTTAAATGACATCAGTCAGAGAATGTACATGCTAATGACAAAATACATCTTTTGGATTAGCATGAAACAAGCTTTTCTAATCCTATATACTAATATACCATCACAAGTTAAATTAAACTATTGGCATGTTTAGAGTTTTCTAATTCTTTGCGTATTATTTTTTGGAGGTTTGGCTATTGCCCTCTTTATAAATGAAGTCTATTTTTCCTCATACTTAAAAATAAACAAGGAAGACAAAAACAGATACCTGGTTGTCCCAATCTGTTTTCCAGGTAATATAAATAAACAGGATATAGTTTGAAATACTGCCCCAGCCCCCAACAATCATTCCCATCCAGATTCCCTAAAATTGAAATTGAAATTATTCATATTTATTAATCTCATTAATTCCTGATTGCTGTACTTGGACAATATCTTATTGGATCTTTTGATCCGATTGGCACGTCACGGGTTGACAGGGTGATTAATTTTCCACATTATATATTATCTTCCACACACAGTATTTAGGTACTGGACTCCGATTTGGTTATGGATATAATATTCTCCTTGTGTTTTATTTCGGAAATCTCTTGCATGTTGGCATAATAGAATAATCACATCATTATATAGCTGCACCTACTATATGTATTTTTTTAATAGTAATAAAATAGAGTATTTTATTGTATTACTATTAAAGTTTCATACGCATCGCAAATTTATAAAAAGTCGTATGTAGATTATATTTAAAAGTACTTTGACCGTAGAGGATCGCTGAAGGGATAATTCTAGGTCACATACTAAGTGATTAGTCACTCACCCACAGGTTGTTTCGTGAGTTTTTAGGTATAGAGACTGGTGATCAGCAGCAGGATTTGCCAGGAGCTGTCCTCGATAGCCACGTAGTTTGATTTACTTTTTATAGGGCTTTTGGTTAGGATATACGAGTCCCGATGATTTTGGTTAGTACACCGAACTCGTTAGATCATGTATCCCTTTGCTTAGATTGTGTTTGTGGTATTATGATGTGGGTTGTATGTATTATGTATGTATGTTTATTTATGGATTGTATGACTTATGCTGATATTAAGATTATTCACGCTTCCATATTTTTGTATTATTTGTATTTGTTTAGCCTTGCGTGTTTATTGAGTTAATGAACACGATGCGAGAATTGATCACACCTTAATCCAAATTTCTGATTTGAGGTGTGACAATATTAAACCTAGGACATATATGAATATATATATATATATATATATATATATATATATATATATATATAATCTGGCTAATATGCTACGCGTAGCATAGAGCCCCTCCGTGCTACGGCTCAATTTTTGAGTTTTCAAAATCCTAACGGTCGATCCGAACCGTTCAACATGATCTCCATATGAATATGTACTTGCAAACCAAATTTTACATTTTTTAGAATATTTTTGCTATTTATTAAGCCACTTTGAAAATTACTGATCCAATGGTCCAGAAGATTTTACTGTTGTGTACAAATTACTGTTTTTTCAAAGTGGCTTAATAAATAGTAAAAAAATTCTAAAAAATGTAAAATTTGGTTTGCAAGTACATATTCATATGGAGATCATGTTGAACGGTTCGGATCGACCGTTAGGATTTTGAAAACTCAAAAATTGAGCCGTAGCACGGAGGCCTCTATGTTATGCATAGCACCGTAGCACTGTCCTATATATATATATATATATATATATATAGAGAGAGAGAGAGAGAGAGAATGGCTAATATACAAACATTTGTTCCTGGACTCAGGAATAAACGATTCGGTTCTCCAATTTTCAAAGTCCAAACAGTCGATCCAAACCGTTAGATATTCAATCCATACTAAAATGTGCTTGGAGAAAAAAATTTACATTTTTTGGAATTTTTTTACTATTTATGAAGCTGGTTTGAAAACCGCTGTTTTTTAATGCTGCAAAATTTAATAAAAACAACAGTTTTCAAACCAACTTAATAAATAGTAAAAAAATTTCAAAAAATGTAAAATTTAGTCTCCAAGCATGTTTTAATATAGATTGAACATCTAACGGTTTGAATCGACTGTTTGGACTTTGAAAATTGGAGAACCGAATTGTTTGTTCCTGAGTCCAGGAACAAACTTTTGTATATTAGCCATTATATATATATATATATATATATATATATATATACACACACACACACACATATAGAGGGATGCTTCTGTGCACACAAGGACCTATTTGTAAAATGAGCATATTTTCATTTTCAAAGTTCAAACAATCGATCCGACCGTTCAACATTATCTCCATATTAAAATGTACTTGGGGGTCAAATTTTACATTTTTTTGAATTTTTTTACTATTTATTAAGTATTTTACAAAACTAGTACCCATCTTAATAAATAATAAAAAAATTCAAAAAAATGTAAAATTTGACCTCCAAGTACATTGTAATATGGAGAAAATGTTGAACGGTCGGATCAACTGTTTGAACTTTAAAAATGAAAATATGCTCATTTTACAAATAGGTCCTAGTGTGCACAGAAGCATTTGCCATATATATATAGGAAGTGTCTACGGTGCTATGCATAGCATAGAGGCCTTCGTGCTACGGCTCAATTTTTGAGTTTTCAAAATCCTAACGGTCGATCCGAACCGTTCAACATGATCTCCATATGAATATGTACTTGCAAACCAAATTTTACATTTTTTAGAATTCTTTTTACTATTTATTAAGCCACTTTGAAAAAAAAAGTAATTTGTACACAACAGTAAAATCTTGTGGACCATTGGATCAGCAATTTTCAAAGTGGCTTAATAAATAGTAAAAAAGTTCTAAAAAATGTAAAATTTGGTTTGCAAGTACATATTCATATGGAGATCATGTTGAATGGTTCAGATCGACCGTTAGGATTTTGAAAACTAAAAAATTGAGCCGTAGCACGGAGGCCCTCTATGCTACGCGTAGCATATTAGTCAGATTCTATATATATATAACATAAATGTACATGAATATTGAACATGTCCTTAATTTTATGTGACATAATGATAAGTATGATAAAAAATGAAATGTGAGGATAAGAAATAAAAGGTGCCAAATATAAATTCTTTAAAGTAGAACTAGGGTGTTCTTAAGCTCACCAAGTTGGTGTGATTAGCTCTAAAACTTATTAGAAGGACTTTTAATGACGAGTTCATACCGTTGAAGTTAATTTATTTTATGAGTTATGTGTTGACATGTTAAATTTATAAATTTTCATATTAATTTAGTATAAAGTCAAGTGGTAAAAAAATAATGAAAAATGAACATATTAAAATAAACTCATAAATCTTCTTTTTTTTACCGTTTGACTTTTACATGAAAGTAATTCAAATATTTATAAATTTGATATGTAAACGCATCACTCGTGCAACAGATCGGTTTGAACAGTTTAGAGCAGTCATAAAAAGTCCTTCCAATAGGTTTTAGAGCTAAGCTCATCAAAAGGCTTAGTAAGCTTAAGTAATAATCTACTTCTACTCCATAAAGCTATTCAACATGGGAACCACATATAAATTTGTATATATAAAATATCAGTTTCAACGGTTTCAAATTCTGATCTCATGAATATTTTAATAATTTGTCTTATATCTTGCCTTCTGATGTTAAGAAATTACCAGCACAAGTAGGCCTAGCTCAGGAAAAAGAGAATCTTTCTCTGGAACTAGGCCTCCCACTGACAATGGCAGCTTCAAAGGATTTTGTTGGGGATTTTTTCCAGATCCTTATGGAATGGAGGGTGGAACCAATATCCTCCATCTAATGTCTGGAGAAGAGGATCCACCTAGAGATGAAGAGTGTGACTGATTTTTGTTTTTTGAATGAGCTCTAGATATTGATGTTGAGTTTCTGATAGTACAACAGTTTTTGTGCCAAGTGCTTATGCTAGGGTGTATTTTTTGTGTTTTTGAATTGTTGCATATTGGTAGATTTCATGTGCTTAGTTGCTTATGTGTTAGTTAATTAGTTGCTAAGTGATTTGGTAGTGGTATGATTGTAGCTCTGTTTTAAGTGATACTGGTATGTACGTATTGTGCTGTTTGTATGTATTTGTGGCTTCAATAAAAGTTAGTGGGTTTCTCTACTATTTTTAAAAAAAAAAAAATTCAACGGTTTAAATTCGTCATTTAAAGACCTTTTAATAAATGGTAGAGCTAAACTCACTAAAGAACTTAGTGAGCATAAGAACACCTTAGTTCTACTCTCTTTTCATGTATCAAAATCTATTCTAACCCAGATATCCACCACCGTGGATCCGTTCCTCTGATTGTAGTTGAAATTAAAATGAGCAAACAAGAATTAATTATCTGTACTAAATCGTCAAAAAATTATATCCACTAGCTAGAGATAGAGATACGAGACAGTCTTGTGATAGAGCTTGATCTTTTCAAATATAAAATATATACTACAAGGACTATCTGTACTGTACAAGTATATATTCTTAGACTTAGCATGATAATGATAATTTAAAGACAATTTTATATAAAAGTTTGAACAAGTCTAATTTTTTTTCTTATAGTTGATAGTAAAGATTATTTTTTAGATACGTGACGTGATGTGATGTTAGTGTCAAAAATGACAGGAAAAGACATATTAATGCTTAATGGCATGTCGAGTTTGATCACTATGTGACGTGACATGTTAAAAAAATAGTTTCAATTTTTTTTTTAAAATTTGGACAAGTAAAGCAAATATTATGAGAAGAATTACAAAAATATTGAAAAATGAAGAAATGTTTGAAATTTTTTTCTCGTGTTTGAAAAATACTTTAAATGTTTTTGTACGAATCTTGAATTGCTTATCGAACAAACAAAAATAAGTACTTAAAATTATAGAAAGATATAAAACATATTTCAAAGTGACAACTCATTATTTTAAAATGACATCTTAATACGTCACATAATGTGACTGGAATCACTGGATGCTCTACCATGTATTAAAGACCGGCTCATAGAGTGGAAAAAACGTGCCGTACCGTGACTAATATGTTGTAATTTTGGTCTCGTACTGTGCCGTGCCGTGACTAAAATGTCAAGGGGTGGTCACGGCACGTAAATGGTCACGCCGTGCCTAACGTGCTGTGACCATACGTGACTCGCGTGACCATTTAATCATAATTTATGTTAGTTTATTTAAGATTCATCATTAAATCAATATTTAATGGTCCTAATTATACTACGTGACGTGCCGTGACAAAATATTTCACGTGCCGTGCCGTACAAAAGTTTCAAAAGATGAGCATGACACGCGAATGGTCACAACACGAGACACGCGAGTCATGACATGTAACTGACACGCGTGCCGTACCGTTCCGTGATAGAACCGGCTCCGCCGTACCATTTTTCCACTCTACCACCGGTTCACATGAAATATCGTAATGTGTCAATTATATTAAAAATCACATACTACATCAGTTACGTCATGTTTCACGCGTGCTATCACATAGAAAAAGAAAATAGCCATGTGGACCGGAATTCGCCTCTGCATTAACGTACCGTTTGAATTTATTTTCAGACCGTGCGATCAGAATTCAAGCCAATCCTGCCCGCACATATAACGCCTGGGGTCTAACGGATTTAAATCCGACGGTTGAGATCTTAACTTAAAATTTTAGTTAACTCAGATGTTACTAACTAATGTGGACCAAGGGTTTAAACGAATCGGATCCGAATCTGGATTGTTTCTCAAAACGCGGACCCGATATTGAAACAGACACCGAATTCCATATTTGCATTCCCTAGACCGGAGTACTGTCCAAAGGCCCGAAACGGCCGAACCAACGCCATGAGTATGAGGCCCATGAACAGGAAGAAGAAACACAACGCCTCACTCTCCCCCACCATCTCTGACCTGTCCAGCTGGTCCCACCTCCCGCCGGAGCTCCTGGAGCAGATCTTCGCCCTCCTCTCCCCCTCGGATCGCCACCGCTTCCGCCTGATATGCTCCCCTTGGCGCGGCGTCGCCAGGCAATTCATCCCTCCTTTCCCTCTCCCATTCGAGCCTCCTCGCCTCCTCCTTAGCCGACCAGACAACGCTCTCTCCTTCTACGACCTCTTCAATTCCAAATCCCTCTCCTACTCTCTCCCTGCTCCTCACCGCCGAGCCCGCTGCTTTGGCTACCTCGCCGGCTGGTTCTTCTTGGTCTCAGATCAAAATCCATCCCGTGCATGCCTCTTCAATCCAGTACTACTCGCGGAGATCCCTCTACCAGATCTCGAATTCCCCATCAAAAAGGCAATTTTGTCAGCCCCGCCAGGATTCCCAAACTGTGTGGTGGCAGTGATGGGACGGTCGGCTTCAGCGCTGTGCGAAGTGGCAGGAAAGAGATGGCAGGTCCTTGATCTCGGGCAGCGCTTATTTGACGATATCATTTTCTGGCGGAACCAGCTATGCGGGATTGAAAACCGTGGCAATGTTCTGATTTGTAACTTTGACATGGAATCCCGCAGGACCAGTCTAGTAACTGTACAGTTGCCCGAGCAATGGAAATACAGTGAGGTGTATCTGGTTGAGTCGACAGGTGGTGACCTGTTGACAGTCATGAAATATTGTCACATGTTCTGGGTGTATAAGCTGGACCAGCAGTGTACCTGGGAGCAGATGGAGCAAATCGGGGATCAGGCTCTGTTTCTCGGGGTGATTCGATCTGAGTCGGTTCCAGTCAATCGGTTTCTTGGCTCGGGTCTAAGAGAGAACTCAATTTATTTGGCCAGCAGGAAGTTTGAAAGGCCCTTTGGCTTAGTGGTAATTTATTCAATGGAGGATGAGTCAATGACAACAGTGCCTCTTTCTGGGCAGCATTCAGTCCTGGCCGACCCGGTTTGGGTTAGCCCTGTTATTTGGCCTTGATGGTTTTTGGTCGGGTTCAACAGTAAGCTTTCCCTGTTTAGATCATGTAGAGTTCAAAGTATGATTAAACTTTATATTTTAGAGTGACTGAGGAACTATAATAATTTAGAAGTGTAGGAAAGCGAAAAAAAATAGTGAGCTTATTTTTTTCATTTTATCTGTGTGTGGGAGCGGGGATTTCTGATGGACATCGACCGAATTTGGTGTGATGCTCTGTTTGAACTGTCTGATCTGTATTGACTTTCGTGCGGTGGGTTTAGATTCGCACGAATCTAAATTCCTTGTGAATTTAACCCGTCTGCACAAATCTCAACACTGATCGAATGGTACATACTGGACATTGCATCAAATTCGTTCCAATGTTACATTTGGTTGGCTGTCTCAATGTTAACCAGTTGAACCAGAGTGTGCTTGAGTAATTAATTTAAATAACAATGTGTTTATTGTTACAATTTTGGTCTTGTGCATGCTGTAGTCATTTCCATTATGAGTGCCGAATCATCCGATCAAGCAAATTCACCCTTTAATTTGCTAATGATTCTTTTAATCACAGAGTATACGATTCTTTTATTTTGTCTGGACATTGTGAACCTGGTTTAGGGAATCTTCTGTTCAATAAGGTATCAAACCATGCAACTAGCTCATTATTGATAGCTACAATAACGTTAATAAAATATTAAGGGCGGAGGCGAGAGAGAGAGAGAGAGAGAAGGATCCTGATTAGTATAGGCATTTTTAATTTTTTTCTTATATGCACATGCTGTTTGTTTTCTCTGCTGTCTATCTTTCTGTTGTGTGAGTTGTAATCAATGAGAATAATACAAGGAGGTAAGCACTGTACCGCTTTCTGGTACAGGATTTGAAGTGAGTGAGTTGCTGGTACAGTGGACTGGTACTGGCTGTGGATGCTGGTACCGCTTAGGGTATGCGCCGTTTACAGGAAGTTTTCTGGTACCGTTTACTGGTACTGGTTTTATAGAGGTGTGTTCTGTTAACATGATGTAAGGACTGTTTATATTTTTTCAATATATTGCCTGGCATCTGCTGTCAGCATTTCAAGAGAGAGAGAGGGAGAGGGAGAGGGAGAGAGAGAGAGAGAAATGAATTGCTGCTAGGTACCAATCTGGTACAGGACCCAGATTAGAACCTAACGGGTCACACAAGGGGTTTCCTCCCTTCAGTTGTTTTTCCTTCTTATTCTAGCTAGTCATTTTCATTCAATTAGTTGTGCAATTGGGCTGCGGTTTGTGGGATCTGCTGTTTGGGTGTGGGTGTCAAGAGCAAATAAGTACTAGTACCAGTAGTCTATTTGATGTTTTCTGTAGAATGTAGGTGGTTTTTTTTTTTAGGGATTACTGTCTTGGATGTTTTCCTAGCTGTGTGTGTTATTGTGATGAACTGTTCTACTACAACACTTTTGTTTAATACGTTCTATTGGCAGCTGCTGCCAATATTTCCAAAAAAAGAGAGAGGTGAATGAATTTGCGTTCGCTTTTCAATCAGACATAAGTTGTATGTGATTTTTCTTTTCTGTATTTATGCAAGGAATTAACAATAGAAAAAGGGACGAAAACCATGCTAGTATAAACTAATCTGGTAAATACAAAAACCAAACTTAGCTATGATTCTAACAGTTGCTTCATTTTTTGTACTTTTAGATAGAAAGTATTCTTTGCATGGATTATCTATTTGATTTCCTTCAAAAATATCTAGTTTCAGACAGGAATGATTGTTCATAAGTTATCTTGTCCATGTTTAGACTCCTTTGATGGTAAAAGCCACTTATTTACTCGTGCTTCAGCCATAGCAACCTGCATTTTTTGCATTTGAAAGTATATTAAAATACTATATAATTTAATTAAAATACTGCATTTTTACTTCTCTTGCTAAAAATGAATGACATTTCTAAATAACATTTTGTGTTGTTCATTATATTTTTATACTATGCTATGTATTATCTGCCTCTATAGCATTTTAATATCGACATACAATTGCATTATCGGTGAAATGTACAAAATAGTACTATGATATGATGTGGTGCTGGACAAAACCATCTAACTTTGTTTTGCATTCGCCAAGTTCCATTTGTATACATTGAATTTTGACTATTGTGGATTACATGTGATGTGTTAATAAGTGGATATATATGATTTTTGCTATTCCACAATTTTAAATAATTTGAAAAATGCAACGACGTACTTATACTAGGGTAATGATTTTGCACCTTAAATGACATCAGTCAGATAACGTACATGCTCATGACAAAATACATCTTTTTAATTAGCATGAAACAAGCTTTTCTAGTCCTATATACTAGTATACCATTACAAGTTAATTAAACTTTTATTGGCATGTTTAGAGTTTTGGTAATGCTTGGTGTATTCTTTTGTTGAGGTTTGGCTATTGGCCTATTGCCCTCTTTATAAAAGAAGTCTATTCTTCCTGATATTTAAAAAATGAACATGGAAGACAAAAACAGGTACCTGATTGTCCCAATCTGTTTTCCAGGTGATATAAATAAGCAGAATGGTTTGAATTACTGTCCCAAGAATCATTCCAATCCAGATTCCCTACAATTGAAATTAAAATTATTCATATTTATCAATCTCATTAATTCCATGTTTTCCCATGATGTGGTACCAGCATAGAAAGAAAAATCCCCTGACCCTGTTTGAGACCATTCATTTCTCCTAGAATAGAATGGAAGTAGTCTTCTCAACTGTATGTCAAAATTTTTGTTAACTAGTAGAAAATTTTGGAGAAAGGAGATATTTATTAAAAAAAAAAAGTTTAATAAATACATATAACAAAGGAAACTGTACGGCATTGCCTAAGAGTATTACTAATAATTTTAATTTTTTTTTATCTTGTCTACTGTTAACTCAATTTCTTTTGTTTGGCTTCTAATTTTTTTTTCAGAAATTCTTTTCTTCCTCTCTATTATGAAATATGCTACTATCTGTCTAATATTTCTCCATATAGTCCCATTATCCTTAATTAGGCCATAAAGTCTAAATTCGAACCAAATATAACACAGAGTAGAACAAAAATGCATAGTAATATCTCAGCACCTGTCTGAGGTATATGTTTCTGATACAACTATTGCGTGGCATGAAATTTTTTGAAATGGTAACAAGGAATGGTACCTTGACTTGATAGCCGATAACATAACCGAGTACAATTCCAGCAGGAATTCCGACTAAGTAGTAGCATCCAAGATTTACATAAGCTACTAAACCCTGCCATCCTGCACCAACCGCAACACCTATTCACAAAGAAGAAAATAAGCCATTAATTTAACAGGCGAAACAATGGAGTTATGTGGAGAAGCTATCTTAAACTCGACCGTTTATCTCTGTTATATAACCCAATGCACAAGTTCAAACCATCATAAGATGCAAAAACTAACCAGAAAGCACAGGTTGAACACTGTTAAGAAGAATAGTGAAGGCCAAAAGAGAAGCAAGGTCCGCAACCGCATCAGCCACTGCTTTGCTATCAGTAAATATATACGCCAGGCTCCCTCTGAACCATAAAAATAGTGTAAAGAGAACCACACCAATTGATAGTGAGGTGCTCACCACTACTTTAATTGAAAACTTGGCATTTCTCGCGCTCCCTGCTCCTAGTTCATTTGCAACACGCACTCTGCATTGTTTGAAAAAATACATATCATATTCTAAATGGTCAATTTTATATATTTTCTTTTGTTTTTAACCTACTAGAATGATATACGAACAAGGAATAATTCAATGTATATAATGGAGATAAATGTGTTATACCCGGCTGCAGCCAAGAAACCTACTGAAACCATCATCTCCCATCCACTGATGTTGAGGCTGTCGAAAGAGAAACATAATTAATTACTTAACTGATCTATATATTATTCTATTCTCAACACGAATGTCTCTAAATCAGAATTGAACACAAAGAGGAAAAACAAGGAAACAGATCCAAAGAGAACGCACCATATCGAGAGAGCATCAATTGCAACTTCTGCATTCCTCATGTTTCCTGTTAGTAGTACCAGAATAGTGTTGTACCACAGTTCCAAGCTACAACAAAATACAATTATAACATAGATGCCACCTTTAAATTTTTCAATCCACAACCACAACCTTGAATATTAAAACTTTTAAAAAGAATTTTAATCAAATCTTACCAGACCATGGCACCTGAAGATAAAGAGAGCTTAATAACAAGCCCGAGATCTCTCAAAGCATCCCATGAAAATCCCTTCCATGTCTCTGGGCACCCCCCACACAACACAAACCCAAATTGACCAAAAATCGGGATCCACATAGCGAGTATCATCGACCCCATTGCACCGGCAACACCCATAGAAAACTTGACCACTGACAACCACGAAAAGAGAACATGCAAACTGAGAGAGAGTGCAGCCAGGTATGTTATTATAAGGTTCTTGCTCTGTGACTGGAGATACGTTTGAAATGTGAAGGAGAACATGTACGAGAAGTTGATGGGAATGAACCACAGGGCGATGGTACCGGCCATAGAGGCGATCGATTCGTCTTGGCCAAGGAGACGTAGCAGAGGGGTTGTGAAAATGAAGAGAGGTATCATAAGAATAGTGCAACTAAAAAGTACAATCCATGATCTTTGGAGGTAGATACCGAGCATGTGGTGTTGTTTTGCACCATACGCTTGGCCACATAGAGTCTCGAGTGCGCTTGCCATGCCTAGCTGCAAGATACTAGGAATTAAAATTGGGAAGAGATTTTGTTGTAATTGCAATGAAAATTCATGATCATATATTGATTAAATCTGGCGTGTTAGCTATATTCTGTTCATTTCTGGCCAGCTAAACTTCACGCTGTTTAAATTGTATCTAATTTTGATTATGTGGTAATTTAGAGACAGTTCTACATCTAATGTGGACCTGCCCATATTCTACTATGTGGAGAACTTTACTACCCATACTGTTCCTGGGGATAATTCCGCCAGGTACAGACGGATTCACACATCCAGCTCTGGTTTCTCTAACCCGCCCTCCTTGACACGGAGATGCGTATGGGAAACGGCTTGGGCAGCAGGGCTTTGGGCATTATGTCCGGGAAGAAAAATGAGAATCTTCACGCAAAAGCCAAAAACAATCGCGATCTTGGGAAGAGAGACGGCGTTGGATGCTCAGCGGTTTAATAGTTGTCTGTAGGCCCGAGTTTGTAATTATTTTGAGTTTGTAAATATTAACTGAACTAGGCTCGCTTGAGCCTCTGTAAATATTTTTTTATCGATGAAAATCCGTAAGATGGCAAGTTGCCTGCCTTACCCTAAAAAAAACACAAACAAATTTGTGTATTAAAATATTTGCACCTATCAAATTTGTTAATCAAATATAATTCGTTGACATAATGATTGGCAACAAAAAAAATTTAACTCTAATATCTATCAGTTTAATATTTTGGGAAATTAGAGTTGGTGCATCTGATTTTAATTTTGTGGCTTAATTATAGACTTTTACTTTGGACTATCGATCCAATTAATGTTCTTATAAAAATGGCTATACTCTAAATTGTAGAAGCAAATGGTAAGTTGTATTCTTATCGACTTATCCTGTTATCCATTTGCTGAGAAACAACCAAAAGCAGCGTGGCTACGCCAAACTATATATTATTTTTAAATTACAAATGAGAATTTTTCCTTGGCACGCAGCATTTTAAATTTTAATAATATTTACTTGTCTTGGAGCTGTTACGCAATCTCATTCTTTCTTATCTGAACAGATCAAATCATATCAAACTCTTACTAGCTATCACCAATTGCATCATTTGGAATTACTGAATGAGACTAATTAATACATGTAATTGTTTCCACCGTTGCCATTCTAAGGTGATAATTGATTCTATCCAGTCACTTTGTACCAGTATATATGATGCAAGCAGTGACGACTGAGAGAGATGAAAGATCTTTGCGCGAGATGGTGATGCAAAATTCAACTTTTTGTTGAACCTTCTTTTGTCTAGTCGCGGAGTTATGTATCGATCATATGCATATAAAATGGTTGAGAATGAGAACAGGTGGTTGCTTCTCAAGCTCATGAAAGGGATTTTCATTTTTCGCCCAATTAATTGCTTAATTCAAAGAGTACAATTAGACAACCACCACTAATATTTTTTCTTTCTTTAATGTATACATTTAGTCAAATTCTGGAATGGATCCCAGATCCATGCACGTGTCAATATGACAAATAGGCATTAAGAGGATTATATTGCTAATAAAATGGTTCAGAATATGGCTAGTGTGTCTTGAGATGAGTACGCACGACTTTTGATGTATCACAAATAGTATTGTTGAAAGAATTTTTTTTTTTTTGGTTAACAACCCGCAGGTATTTTCATTAATCAGAACAAACCATTTACACATAGTTCGTACCAGTACATATAGTACGTAGACCAAATTTTATATTTTTTGAATTTTTTTTACTATTTATTAAGTTGGTTTGAAAATCGTTGTTTTAATAAACAGTAAAAAATTTATAGACTATTGAAAATAGCGATTAACAAACCATCTTAGTACAAAAGTTCCAAAAAATATAAAATTTGATCTCCAAGCACATTTTAGTATATATTGAATGTTAAACGGTTTGAATTTGACTGTATGTACTTTCAAAATGTAAAAAACGAAATATTTATTTCAAAATTCATAATTTGATATTAACCAATCTCTGAATATATGTTTGCATGTGAAAATGTTTTATGTCTGTAGTTCACAAGGAACCAAAGCAAAACATGTTTCTGGGAGCATGCATTAATAATTTCTTGAAGTTTGGCTATTATTATTATTGGGTTTGATGGTTGAATCTTTAATTGTGGATATCATAACTAAGGGAAAGAGTTGACATGCTAACTATATGCATTGCGTATATATATATGATCTTATCAAATATCACAAGCAAATTTTTTCCTTGTTGACTTTCTAATTTATAATTGTACCCAAAAAATAAGTGATACCTTGCTTCCATACCACTACATAGCATGTAAAATACATAAAAAGAAACACACACACACACACACACAATCTAAGTAGTAACATTCAAAATTTGGAGCCAAACAAAAAAAAAATGAATGCTTAAGCGAAATTGACAATAATACAACCGAAACACCAAACAAAAACCTAGTTATTTGTGCTGAAATATGTCTGTATGTTAAAATGTCTAATATATGTCTAATTTGTGCTGAAATATATCTGTATCACAAATAACAGTGGTTAGATCCATTAAAGTAATAGCGATACTTTCAGAAATAATAATTTTTGTCTGTTTACTTTCGACAATAATATTTTTTTATCCTCTCCGGATAAATTGCATATAGATCTTTGTGAAAATAAAAATAAAAACAAATCACTTGTAAACTCTTTTTAGTTGTTTAATAAAATTTCCCAAGTAGGTTCTTGCCTACAACTAAAAATAATTCAAAAAGGATAACCTACGAGCGTATAAAATAAAATAAAAATAGGCCAACAACATATATATAATTAAAAAAGGATACCTTAATGAAACTAAAAAAAAGAGAGAATTATATATAATGCTTATTTGTCCTTTTCTAACTTAAATTATAATTAAAGATCTCACCAACAACTACTGTCCTGATAATAATGTTTCTAGCTAGCTCCTAATTTGTTCCAAAAATGATGCAAGCTAGTACAGGAGGCCTCGGGATTACCGAAATTTTTATTTATAACATTTAAAAAAAAAAAAAAATCAAATAACTATCGTTCGGTGGAATTTTGATTTTTAACACGGCCACATTAGCATTCTGCAGACTCATTTTAACAGAACCGCAGAATGCCGATGCGGATCATCAAATGAGTCCGCAGAATTTTATTATTATATACATTTGTACGAGATATCTCAAATTTTCATCCCACGTGGGGGAGCAGCTTGGGTCCGATGTGCATCGGACCCAAAGTGGGTTCGATGGGCTCTCTGACCGTCCGATACGTTTTGAGATTCACGCCAAAACTTTCGCATCTGTTTTAACTTATGTGAGCACGAATCTCAAAGCGTATCGGACGGTCAAAGAGTCCATCAAACTCACTTTGGATCCGATGGACATCGGACCCAAGCTGCTCCCCCCACGTGGAGCTCTAGCACTGATCCTAGCACTGATCCATAGTATTTGTACCGAATACCAACCAAAAAAAGATACTTCTCGATTTTTAATATATTTTTTCTAGAAATGCGTGCCTTATAAAATATCTCAAAGTTTGAAACGCTGATATCTAAAATTTGATAGTTTTTTAATATTTTTTGTTTTAAGAATGCGTGCCGCAGCATAACTTCAATTCAAAGTTTGAAAAAAAAGTGCGCATAAGAGTCCGTATCAGCATTTGCGGTTTCACTAAAATGAGTCAGCAGAATACTGGTGCAGTCTGTTAAAAATCGAAATTCCATTAAAACGATGGTTATTTAATTTTTTTTTTTTAAATGTTAGAAATAAATATTTCGGTCAGAATTATTCTAAAAAAATTAATTAACTATACTTTAAGAAAAAGAATTTATACAAATGCAACTTTACCTTAATTTTTTTTTTTTTTTAAAAGTTGGCAATTTTTTCTTAGTTGTATTAGCAACAACAACACCTGATTTGAAAACATATATATTATATTCATTTCAAATTACTTGAAAGAGCCCACAAAAGAAAACAACGGAACCAAGAAAATTGAAGGTGTGTACCAGGACTCCATTAGCGAAGCGCACAAAGACGGTGAAGACGAGAGCATACGCTGCTAGCTCGGTGGAGCCCACATGTCCGATGAAGGCCTGCGTGATAACCGACACGCCAAAGGTCGAGAATCGGGTGAAGATTGCCGGCCCCGCCACGACCCACATTTTCTTGGACTCGGCCCATATTCGCCAGCCTAGCGTCTCTCTCACCTCTTGTTCCTTCTCTGCATTGTTTTGGGGAAGAAGAGAGAGACGAAGCTCATCTCTCTTGCTATTTTCCATTACTTGTTGATCTCACTTCTCGCTGCTCCGCTCTTTGTTAAATACGTGGCCAGATGGGTGATTGCTAGGGGTGAAAATTAAAAGTAGCTTTTATGGGGATTAATTGGATAAAGAAAGAGAGAAAAATAGAACTCTTTTATGAATTATGAGAGGACTAAAACAACCCACCCACTTGCTATATTTCCAACTTTATATTCGCAAACAAACCGCAAGTACAACTAGAAAAATAGAAATGCTCCTCGTTGCACATTTCACAATCACACAATTATCAACAAAAGTGACATTTGAGGTTGCCTCTTCTTGCATATATATATATATATATATATATATATATATATATATATATATATATATATATATATATATATATATTTTTTTTTTGAAGGTTGACGGTTGACCGTTAACAATATATTAATTAATGAAAAAGTTTATTTATAAGATATAATCACTAAAGTTAGTAATTCTGCCATAGACCTAGATAAATAGATATTTTTGCATATATTTTTACTAAGTTGAGCAATCAAAGCTGTTTTTAGGGGTGTTAATGGTTAGTTAGCATACACTCGAGGTTGAAGCATTTTCATATCCATATAATATATATAAGAATTGATTTTATTCATATTATATCATTATCCATTAAGAATTAATATTACCCTATTCTATCATACGTAATAAGTTTATCGGATAACAAAATAGTAGTATTTCAATTATTTAACTGAAAACAAGACACGCAAATAAAAATAATATGTTAATAATTTGTTTAAATGTTAAAACGAATATAGTTTGTTTGTTCTTCGGTCCATTAACTAGTCTCCTTGGTGGTGTTTGGTTGTGGACTAAAACTAAGGAGGCCTAAATTGATTATTCCAACTTAGGTCAGTCTCAATTATTCATATTTGGTTGAGGTATAAAGTTAGATCATGGCTTAAGATATTTCTTTTTTTATTAGAGTTGGTGAAGGACTAAAGTTTTGGAATCCTAAGTTAGTTAATTATTAATAATAAGATACCAATTATAATATTAATTATTAATTATAACTATAATATATAATAATTATTTAATATATTAACAATATAAGATATTAATTATATAGTTATATATTAATAATAAGATACTAATTATATATATTAATATATTAATAATGACTATAATATATTACAATATTATTTTTAATAATTATTTAATATATTAACAATATAAGCTATTAATTATATAATTATATATTAATAATAATGATTAATAATAAGATACTAATTATATAATATTAATATTATTAATAATAACTATAATATATTATAATATTACTATAATAATTATTTAATATATTAAAAAATATAACATATTAATTATATAATTATATATTAATAATAATTATTAATAAAAAGATACTAATAATATAATATTAATATATTAATAATAACTGTAATATATTATAATATTATTATAACAATTATTTAATATATTAACAATATAACATATTAATAATATAATTATTATTACTAATAATTATTAATAAAAATATACTAATTATATAATATTAATATATTAATAATAACTATAATATATGATAATATTATTATAACTAATTATTTAATATATTAACAATATAACATGTTAATAATATAATTATATATTAATAATAATTATTAATAAAAAGATACTAATTATATAATATTATTATAATAATTATTTAATATATTAACAATATAAGATATTAATTATATAATTATATACTAACAATAATTATTAATAATAATATACTACTTATATACTGATAATATATTATTATTAATTAATGAGGAGGGAGGGGTGAAATGGTTGAAGGTGAATGACAATGGGCCCCAGTGACGTAAAATTGAAGAAAAATTTAAGGCACCTCCAAAGGTGGTTTAGTTTAGGCTCATTTAGGCTGGACTAACTTTTAGGCTATTCCATATTAGGCCAGTCAATTTAAATCTCGTTTGGTGAAATAGTTGAGTTAATTATTTAATTAAGAGTACTAACTCAAGTGAACTTGTAATCCTATCCTAATGAATTTTAGTCTACAATTTTTGGAATTGTTTTATTAGAAATCTTAGTTTTATTACCTTAGAGATTCAATGATTAGAAAGAGGTTTTGGTATTCTCCTCATCTTAATTTGCCTTAACAAATGATGTTCTAACGATATGAACATACTTGAGATCTCCATCTCAGCAATTCAAATGAGTTACTAATAATTGTTAACCACTTTTTAAAAACTAGAGCCTCTAAATTTTTACACTTTCACATTCTTAAATTTAATTTCAGAGTTTCTATTAAGCTACGTCAGCAATAAATTAAAAGAGAAATAATTTAAGTCAATTATTGACCAGCATAGAGTTTATAAATAGTTTTTTAATAAGAACTTTCATGTATAGTTTCTAAATAAAAAACTCTCCCACATCTCTGAATTCGAAATTGAAACTTTTATCTACGCGTCCTGCCATTAGACTAAAATTATTAAAATAAACTTTCACCTTTTGCGTCCTGCCATTAGAACCAGAAAAAATAGCAGATATATAGAATTTAGTAATGATACCTTTTGGTTAAGAGGACAGGAGGAAGAGCCGAAGAGGTGAATGAAAAGGAACAAAAGAACAAAGAAAGAGACCTAAATTATTATCATTAAAACATATGTACTGGTATTTATTTTTTATTTTTTAAAAGTACGCGTGGAATTTCTATTATAATTTCTGAGATGTAATATAATTCTAGTTTCGAATTTTTTTCTAATTATTTTTATTGACTTTTGTTCTCTCTTCCATAATAATAATTGCTGATATGATCACTTAAAAAAATTAAAAACTAATTGTATGAGTATAGAGGTTTAAAAATTAAAATTAATTTAATTCTATATAGTGCTTGACAACTATTTTTTTTCTTTATTTTGCTTATGTTGGTGCTCTTAGCACGATGAAAAATATGTTGACTACATCTCTTAAGTATTCACTTTAGTATTCGTTTTTTTAATATTTATTTTTTTAATAAATGTATTGTACATTAATATTTAATTAATCATTTTTAATACACAATAATGAATAAAAGAAACAGAATAAATGTGCGTTGGTCAGTTGCAGAAGGCGAATTTATTATTTGTCATGTGATGTGGGCATGTGGCTATGTTCAATGCATGTGGACCGTACGATCTGTAGAATATATTCATTAAAGAGATGGCGAAAGATGCCTTGGTGTGATCGGACTAGGGCTGCAAACGAACCGAACCGAATCGAACTTACTCTCAGTTTGAATTTAGTTTGAATTAATTTCGAACTAAGTTTGGTTTGAATTAATTTCGAACGAATTTAATTTCAAACGAACTCAATTTGGAATCGAATTTTTTACAAACTCAATTTCGAACTTTTACGAACTTTGTTACGACTTACGAGTTATGACTTATGGCTGTGCCATAGTTCGAAATCACAACACTCTAATATAAACTCAGGCATTCTGAATTCTAATTACACAGTACACCAAGTTTATATCAAAGTTCATTACAAATACCAAAATTTATATCAAACACCAAAGTTTAGTATAATCAATCAAAGTTCAGTACAATCACAGTATCCAAAGTTTTTCAAATAGCCAACTGGAGCAACATCACCAAAGTTTTCAAATATCCAAAGTATTCAAAGTACAATTTAAATATCAATAGAAGTATAGAACAATCACCAAAGTCTCAAAATTATTACAAACTCAAATATTATCCTAAATAAAACATTAAAGTTCATTATCAGTGGAAATCAACGGTTCACGTTTGAGTTAATTTCGAACTAAGTTTGGCTTGCGAACCTATTTCGAACGAACTAGGTCCAGTTTGAGTTTGGTTTGAATTAATTTCGAACGAACTCAATTTCGAATCGAATTTTTTACGAACTTTTCGGAATCAAACTCGAATCGAATTACGAACTACGAATTTTTTGTGCAGCCCTAGATCGGACAATCCTATTCAAACTTCAAATTTGAGTTACCTGAGGGATCCGGACCAGGTGTGTTTTAAACTTTTAATGCACGTTTGTTGGGTCGTTCCTCTCCTTGATGACCAAAACGCACAAGTCAGAAAAGGTACAATCATTAAAATAAGAGAGCAGTTTAATTTTGCTGGCCTCTGTTTTTAGGAATTAGGTACCATTCATTTTTGGTCGGAGATATTTATGATGGGTTTTGAACTCATGTTATCACCTCCCGAGCAGAGATTCTGTGGTGCAAATCAAAACAACTTGATGGCCGTCAAAATTTGTTTTACACAAATTCTCGCTCTCTTAAAAATCAAAAGTGGCCTTGCACTTGCACAACACAATGACACTCATGTTGATCCGACATTTTTATTAATATTCAAATATAAATAGAAAATAATAAATATATCCAGCTTGACTGAATTTTAATAAAAATGTCCAAACCGGCTATTTAATGGCCGGTCCTCAAATTTTTTTTTTTTTAGACACTATTAAAAGTAAGATGTTGAAATCTAACACTAAAAATTTGAATTTTTTTTAAAATATTTGTTAAATTACTTTTTTTGATGTATAATTAGCATATTTATACTAAAATACGCTAAATTACTTGAAATTATGTTAAATTATGTTGAATTACACTAAATTTCGTTAAATTATGCTAAATTACAATAATTTTGCTAATTATACTAAATACACTAAATTACGCTAAATTAGGCCGATTTTGTACCATCTTTCATAAATCATAAAAAAATAGTAAAAAAATTTCAAAAATAATAAAAATTGGTATTCTACAAGTTCATTATATAACTAATTTACTGAGCTACTTAGATTGAACAATATAAATGAAAATCTTAATCGGAAACTTCAACTCAAGTTTGAGGCTCTTCCTTTGTTTTTTGGCAATTTTGAATTTTGAAAAATGACAAAGCGGTCACTGACGCATGCGTATTTTCGCAAGCTTTCCGAAAAGTGGTCATTTGCTGAAATTGGACACTCAAGCGCCATTTTATGGCCGTTTGAAGTTACGTCGTCGTTTTTCGCCTTCTCAGTGAAGATATCATCCCTATTCATATGTAATTTAGCGTAATTTACCGTATTTTAGCATAATTTAACATAATTTAGGATAAGTTAACGTAATTTAGTGTTATTCAGCGTAATTTAACATAATTTCAAGTAATCTAGCGTATTTTAGTATAAATATGCTAATTATACATCAAAAGAAGTAATTTAAGAAATATTTAAATAAAATTTGAATTTTTAGTGTTAGATTTCAGCATCTTGCTCTTTATAGTGTCTAAAAAAAAAATTGAGGACAGGCCATTTAATGGTCAGTAGAGAAAAAAATAGAGACCGGCCATTAAATGACTAGTTTGGACATTTTTATTAAAACCCAGTCAAATTGGATATATTTATTAATTTCTATTTAACTTTAGATATTAATAAAAAAATGTCGGCATGTTAACTATCTCTGTTGCGCTGAGAACACACAAAAAACAAAGATGTCATGAACCGACTTCAATTATTACGAAGTAGTGACAAATAATTATGTCATAAAATGGAAAATGTTTCCAACAATTGTATCACTTTTGGATATCGCCATGAGTTTGACCTGTATGGCTGTATTATGTAACATTCAAATGGCATCTAAATATTAGTGAGGCTCTGATATTTTGTAAAGTGTGAATTCATCTGTATTATGGATTTAAATTTTTATTTCAAAATATTTTAAATAATCGATTCAGATTGCTCAATAATTTTTATATTGGAAATATAATAGAAGATGAATTTTTTTCCTTTTTTAGAATTCTTTTACTATTTTTTTTATTATATAGAAAATCCCTACTTTCGTTTGGTCCATAATCTTTAGATCAAATGATTTTCTATTAGTCTAAAAAAATAGTAAGAAGAATATAAAAAAAATATATAAAAGTTGGTCTTCAAATATATATTCAAATAAAAATCATAAACAGTTCAAATCGACTATTTAAATTTTAAAATTATGATAAAGACACCTAACACGAACTAATCCGCATTTTACAAAGTACCATAGTCTCACTCTCTAAAAATTATGTTATTAATAGTGATATCAATATATTATCTTCTGTAAACTATTGTGCAATAATTTTGTAGTCCTTTCTTACGAAAACTTTTTTACATTTCATTTTGATTTAATAAAATTTGGTAAGCATAAGCGTACCAAAGAAAGATACTAATATATTAGCTTTGAGCTTTTTGAGAGTAAGTAATGAGGCAAATAAAGAAATTATTTCATTTGTTTATTTTTTGATAACTTGATCGTGTAAAGATTATAAATTTAGTGCAGTGTCATGAGTTTTCATCTCTATTTGGAGAGATATGTTTAATTTTTAAAGATAACATCTAAAAGAATACTAGGGTGTACTGGGATCTTTTAAACATATACCCTCATATAATCAAATCATCATTTGTACAACCAGGTACCAAATTGATTTGACTATTCCTCATATCTCTTATAGTGTTGATCAATATAATGTTCTACATTATTTGATTCGCTGTGCATGTTGTTTCCAACATCTTAGCATGGTGTCATAAACCTGTATGATATCTCGATCAGGGACCTTGTAGGTGTGACCTGCTTGTCCTGATAGTATCGTTGATCCAATGTAGACAGTGCCGGATTACACTGCCCGTGTTGTTTCTAATATCTCATGATTGTCTAATGATGAACGCGAGATAGGATATTGCCATTCCCGCTGTATCATTGATTATGTTTCTTGATTCGTGAGTAGTATATTATAATCCATGATTGAACTATTCAATCATGGTGTGCACATATAATATAACTCTATCAAGGGGCCCACAGACATCATAGCTTACTCAGCACAGGGATGCGAATAAGGGATATTCGTCCTGTTGACGTATGCGAACTTCTCAACATAAGTTCTACACATAGAGAAGATGTCTTTATCGCTCCTTGTTACAGTGAGCGATTAACACCAACCACTGATGTGCATACCTTAGGCAAGAGAACCAAATGTCTTAGACATAAGACAACAACACCACATGAACAATCAATAACATAACAAGAATCAGATGATGTTCATGTATGGTCAAATCCGACGACATCCAACTATTATATGCATTTGTGATATTAAACAGGTACGCTACCGCTTTGATCTATGATAACTGGATCAAACGTTTAATCATCACACTAGTCTCAGGTATAATTAGTGTTCCTTGCTAATTACCTTGACTAGGGATACTTTAAAGTTAATTACTTTTATTCTTTAGTTGCTACACAATCTAACAATTAGATAAACCACAAGTAATACAACTTAAGGCAACAAATTGACTATCGTTAACCAATCATATGAACAAGAATTACAAACAAAATTTTTGCTCTAGGACACCCGACTCTATCACGTACGAACATGCTGGCGAAGAGGTGGAGCAACCTGTGGACTTCTTTGCCCTTCCTCAACATCAATGCCAGGGATTCTTTAGCCCCATCTTCCATGAGGGTGATTACTACTTTACTGCACAAGGTTAAGATGTTCATATTCTGAAGTTTTACCTCAGGTGCCATGTTCGTCTGGTATGCACCTAGCTTGATCGTATCATTTTTACTATATACTGTGCATGCATGCATGCATACATCAACTGACCCCTGGCCATCAATTGATCAACCCATCTTTAAATTGATCAATTGATATGCATGCATGCACACATACATGATCAATTAAAAGATCTGTTGTGGGAATTAATTAAATTAACCCAATATCAAGTTTACAATATAATGTTGAGGGTACTGTACGTATTTCTATATATATATATAGTTTATTCTGACTTGTGTTTAATTATATATATATAGAGAGAGAGAGATGGGCTATTGTGCTTTGTAAAGTAAAACCCCCTCTTTACTTCGGGCCATATTTTCATTTTTAAAAATCCAAACAACCGATCCAAACTGTTCAACATGTTCTAAATATTGAAATGTGCTTGGAGACTAAATTTTACATTTTTTGGAATTTGTTTACTATTTATTAAGCCACTTTGAAAATCGCTGATCCGGTGGTCCAGAAAATTTTACTGTTTTTTACTGTTCACAGTGGATCAGCGATTTTCAAAGTGGCTTGTAAATAGTAAAAAAATTCCAAAAAATGTAAAATTTAGTCTCCAAGCACATTTCAATATTTAGAACATGTTGAACGGTTCGGATTGGTTGTTTGAATTTTCAAAATTAAAATATGGCCCGAAGTAAAGAGGGGGTTTTACTTTGCAAAGCACAATAGCCCATCTCTCTCTCTATATATATAGAGTGGCTAATATCAAAACGTTTGCACCAAGCCCCTTGTGCAACCAAGTTGTTTTAGCGTTTTCAAAGTCCAAACGGTCGATCCGAATCGTTAGTGTTCAATCTATATTAAAATCTGCTTGGAGACCAAATTTTACATTTTTTGGAATTTTTTTACTATTTATTAAGGCACTTTGAAAATTGCTAATCCGGGTAAACAGTAAAAATAGTGCAACTAAATTCTGGACTATGTGATCAGCAATTTTCAAAGTGGCTTAATAAATAGTAAAAAAATTCCAAAAAATGTAAAATTTGGTCTCCAAGCAGATTTTAATATAGATTGAACATCTAACGGTTCAGATCGACCGTTTGGACTTTGAAAATCCGAAAACAACTTGGTTGCACGAGGGGCTTGGTGCAAACGTTTTGATATTAGCCACTCTCTCTCTCTCTCTCTCTCTCTCTCTCTATATATATATATATATATATAATTTTCTCAAACATGTGTAGACACTGTTTTTAGACGAGTTGCCGAAAAAAAACCTCAAATTTGAGAACTTGACGGTTCTCACTATTTCCTTCTGTTCTTATTCATATTTCGAAATGCAAACTTGGATCATAGAGAGTTATCCAAAGTTAACAAAGCTTACAGTAGTACGACATCAGTTTTGTAAGTTTTTTTTTTCCAAATACATAGCTTCTCTTCATTTTTAATTTGCTGTTTAAAGTTTTTTTTTTTGAAGAAAGTTTAAAGTAAAGATCTAGTTATCAATTGATCAATTATTTGTTGCAGTTTTGTGATCGGGATTATGAAGAATGACAAAAAACTGTAATTCCAGTCCCGCTGGTTGAAGCATGTGATAGAAGGAATCTCGAGATGGTTGAGGTTCAATTTTGGAGGTTTGATACTATGGTACAATGGGTGATGCAGTATCTCATGCCTGGTAAAGGGGAATTGAGAAAGTTTAGGAACTATTCTACATTGTTCACTTGTTCTCATCATTGTTGTAGAATGACGTTTCCAATAATGGAATTGAGTATTTGTAAACGTGTTATTTGATAAATATGATTATTTTTGTTGTTGTCTGAAGACTTTGGAGTTATACTAGTTATAGCTAGTTTATATATGGATGTTTCAACATATTTTGTGTATGGATGTTTTGGATGTTTTGTATATATATTGGGATCTATTTTGGATGTTAATTTGGTAATATTAATTAATACCACTAGGTAAATTCCTTGGATCTGTTTTAATTTAACTTTTTTATATAGTTATGTTACTCTTGGTGATGAACTTATGATAACAATCAGTAGTCACGATTGAGTTCAGTATTCTCTAGTATGCTAGTGACATTTTACTCTTGGTTATGAATTCTTTTTGTTAAAAAATTATAACACAAAAATTTTAGGAGCCAATTAATTATTAATTAGATATTATTGAGTTGGTATTATGTATGTTATTAAATAATTATCTCATTATAATTGCACAGTATAGCTCAAAACTTAATTACACAATACATCACAATCAATTAATTGAATACATGAGAGTGTGGTTAATTTATACCAAAATCTAAGTTTCAAGTACAGCATTGCTCCTGAGAACATCGCCATCGGTTCAGAAAGGAACACAATTGGTATTGATCAATCCAAAACTAACGGCCCAATTGACACCACGGATGGTAAAGATCATCACCTCTCCGCTATCGGTGTTGTAACCCATTCGATATCATAGAGACACTCATAACCAACGGTGGTATATTAAAATGGATGGCAAAGGAGGGAGGCCATCAACGCCATCGGTTGGTTAGACCGAACAGTCGGTAAATATTTCAAAGTATTTAGCGCTGCCACTAGTTACATACACCATCCGTGCCGAAGGACTTCGATGATAAAAGGGCGATAGTAAATGTGTTTTTTGTAGTAGTGCATTATATTATTGGAAAAGTTATAACTATAGTACTGATGATGACGACCACGATATTATTATTATTATTATTATTATTATTAAATATTTGTTTTTCATTTAAATCTTTTTGTTTACTGAGCTTATTGTTGGTTTTAGATGTTGTACGTACTTTCTTAAAAGAATTCAGATTTAGTGCAATGACACAAGTTCTCATCTCTCTTTAAGAGAGACGCAAGTTCGATTTTCGAGAATAACATCTAAAATATGCCGAAGTGTACAAGGAGTCTTTAATAGTAAAAAAATGTAGAAAACTAGTCTTTGGTCAGTGGCAAAGGCAATGATTTCTATGTGGGAGGTCGCAGATTCGAAATTCAGAAGATGTAATCTTTTTTGGATATTAAATAGTTGGATGGCTTGACCTTCGACGTTTACTAAAAAAATATATCTATGAAAAGTGAAAATTAATAATGCACCACTATAAGTATATGAGAAGCCGTAGAATGTAAACTCGAATGAAATCTTAATGAATAAAAGAATTTAGAATACTAAAAATCTCCATCTTTCTTTAAAAAAAAAATAAACACTATTTTTCTGGATTGCGCGAATATTTACGACTGAAACAAACAAACTAATTGTAGGCTATGTACTCCAGTATTCTTTATAGCCCGTGAAGAAAGGCCCAGTAGAGGGCTGATATTGGGCTTTATCTGCTCCATGAACCCGTTAAAGGTCTGAATTAATTAGATGTTTAAGTTAGATCCATTTTGGGCCGGATGAATTTGTAAAAAGCCAGTGGTAATTTTTGATTGCCAAGAAGAGATGAGTGGAAAGTGAAATTGAGCATACATATAATAATAATATAACACAATTCTTTTCCGCTAATTTGCTTTGGCAGCTACAATTATTGAAACCCTGTTCCATTTCTTGGTTTCACTATGGCGATTCTGGCAATACCCACTTGTTTACCCGCTCCCGGGCAAGCTCAACCTGTTAACGCAATTTACTCAAATTAGAGGTGTTGTTGTTAACTTTTGATAGTCTTCAAGTTTCATCAAATAAATTAGCAGACCAATTTTTTAATTTTGGGTTAAGGTTTGTACCTGTTTGTCCCAGTCCATTTTCCAGGTGATGTAGCAGAGAACCATAGTCTGGATTAGTGTCCCCACAAGCATGCCCATCCAGATACCCTTCACCTGATAACCAATCAAATAACCGAGAATTACTCCGAGCGGAACCCCAACCACGTAGTAACATGCGAGGTTCACGTAAGCTACCGTCTTTTGCCATCCGGCTCCTACTGCTACCCCTGTTAAGTGTTAATATTACCAAAATAAATCTCGTGTCAGTTGTATATGTTTCTTATCAATATGACAGTAAAAAAATAGTAATATCTAAATAGTAGTTCACAAAATATATGAAATAATTTTTTTCTTGTTTTTGGGATGGTAGTTGACAAAGAACCTGAGAGCACAGGGTGAATGCTTTGCAATAAGATCGTCAAAGCTAGCAGAGGGGATAAATCAACAACTGCTTCAACTACAGGCTCGCTATCAGTAAATACATAAGCTATGTTTCGCTGAAATACCAGAAACAGTATGAAGAGCACAACTCCAATTATACTTGAGGTTGTTACAACGTTAACAACTGCAAATTTGGTGGCTTTTGCATTTCCTGCTCCCAGCTCATTTGAAACTCGTACTCTGCAAATAAAAATATTGTCTTAAGTGTTATGTCCCACATAATGACATAACAGTGAAATATGTTCTTTACTAATCGTCTTTTTCTTTTTTCTTACAAGTAACCAAATATTCTTCTGTTATATTTAGAAGTTAATATTGTTATTTCGTGCAAGTCATTTCAAGACAAAAAAAAAATAGAAATTAGCATATGAGAATGTACCCAGCAGCAGCTAACAAGCCAACAGGGATCAAAATTTCTATTCCAGCTATGTTTAGACTGCACATGAAAAAATAAATGTTGGATTAGAGAACATTGGACAAATTAATATAAACTTTAAAATCTATTTCTTAGAAGCTTGCATAAGAATGCATACCATACAGACAATGCATCAAGTTCAATCTCAGCATTTACCATATTTCCAGTTAGCAGTACAAGTACTGAATAGTACCAAAGCTCCAAGCTGCATAAAATTAAGATTAGTTTGTAGATAAATGGTTCCCATAATTTCATATTATATATATTTTAACTACAAGAATCTGTTTTATCCGCAAGAGTAAAAATGATTAAGATTAACAGTGTCGGTATCCTCACAAATACTCATGTCGGTAATAGCGATAACCTTGAAAATAGCAATTTATGCTGGCTTACCCTCGGCAATAGTCATTTTTTACCCTCGCGGATATAGTCAACTTGGCTCATCTAGCACTATTTTTATTATCACTCATGGCTTCTCTAGGGAACATAATTTTTTTTTCTTATTAAAACCTTATTAGATGTAATTAATTAAGAGAAACCACAAAGAATACCATATCATCAAACCAGATGAAAGAGAGAGCTTTGCAACAAGCCCCAAGTCGGTGAACGCACTCCATGAAAAGCCCTTCCAAGTTAGGGGGCAACCGCCACACAAAACATACACAAATTGACCAATCACAGGGACCCACATGGAGAAACACATCGCAATCATTCCTCCACTAAGTCCCCATGAAAATTTAATCACCAGCAGCCATGAAAGGAAGAGGTGAAACATGATGGAAAATACCGAGAAGTAGGAGATGACTGCGTTCTTGCTTTGCGATTGGAGGTACATCTGAAAGGTGAAATTGAAGATGTGCGAGAAGATAACCGGGATAAACCTGTTATTAACGAATTTCACAATTACCATTTTTGGTTTTTTTTGTTATTTCGAGCAATTGGCATCATGTGCAATATTGGATTTGATTTGACCAGAGACAGATAATCCCGGCTTCTTTTGCAATGGCTTTATCTTGGCCAAAGAGTTCTAGTAGAGGTGCTGCGAAGATGAAGAGCGGTAGGAGAATGATGACACAAGTAAATAGCAGTATCCATGATCTCTGAAGGTATATACCCAACATGCGGTACTGTTTCGCACCAAACGCCTGTCCGCAAAGAGTTTCAAGTGCACTAGCCATTCCTAGCTGTACAATTTTTATTTCTTCTATCAGATGATGTGTTAAGATATACTAGATAGAGATAAAAGAATTCAGTGTTTTCATATTATGTGTAGTTGCATTCAATAAATTACCGGTGACACCGCGAGGACAATGTAATCTGATTAAAGTTCTCATATATATATGGAGAGATTATATTGAACAAGAACAAAGATATTGTTAGTAAAGTTAATGATGAGTCGATGAATGTATATAATCGATCGAGGTATGAATTGATGAGTAAAATTAAGATGTAGCTTAATTACCAATATACTGATTGCGAAGCGGTCAATCACAGTGAAAGAGAGTGCATAACCAGCAAGCTCCAAGGATCCGACATGACCCAAGAATGCTTGTGTGGTAAACAAAACTCCAACGGATGCGAGACGGGTTATTATTGCAGGACCCGCTACCACCCACAGCTTCTTCGACTCCGCACATATGCGCCTTGTTAAGCTACTCTCTTCTTTTTCTTCCTCTGCTGGAAGAAGGAAAACAAGCCTAGAGTTGAGCTCATCTCCATCTCCCATCTCTATCTCTCTCTCTAAGAAACTTGGCAGGGTCTCGCTCTCTCTCTCTAAGAATGCATATATGAAGTATGTTTAATTTACTGGTTGAAAGTTTCATCTTAACCCCTGAAATATTATTTATTATTTTGTCTCTTCCAAATTGATGGAAGTAGGCATCTCATTAATCACTGTTGTAAAATAATGATATTTTTCCTGGATTCTCTCTACCAGAAACCAATTACAAACTCTCATTGACCCAGTCGCACATTAATTAATTATGATATAGCTTATATTTTTTTTATTTTTTTCGTCTTCAATGAAATAGTCTATATCCCTACCAAGCTTTCAAAAAAAAAAAAAACAAAGAAATAGGTCTATATATATATATATGATCCCTAGCACATGCATATGTTTTTTTTTTTTTAAATTATAATTTTTTTAAGATAAAAAATGAAGATCAAACCTTCTGCCGACATTTTTATTAATATACAAATTATTATTTATGCCCAGAATCTGAGCCAATTTCAAAAAATACCCAAGCCGGCCACAAAATGGCCGGCTTAATCCCCCCCTAAGCCGGCCATTTTGTGGCCGGCTTACCCTTTTCTTTTTTTCTTTTTTTTGAGAAACTGACAGAAGCTGTCAGGTTTAATGCATTGAAAAAAAAGTAATATTACAAGCAACGCAAAAAGCGAGTTCTTCCTTGGCACCGAGTTACAACCAACGGAAATCTCCCGTAAAAGAGAAACAGGCAACAGAAAAGGCTAAACAATCTAACAAAAACTTAACCAGAGGCCCATCTCCTGAGCCGCCGCTTCAGCAATTAGTCTTGCCGGTCTGCGTTCGTTCCTGAAAATTACAGCGTTTCTGAGCTTCCAAACATTCCAAGCCACACAGAGAAATTTGACCGCCCATTCTTTCTTGTTCATTCTGCGGTCTTCTTTCACCTTTGCCCATGAGGAGCTCCACACCCTTTGCACACTTGTGTCTATTTGAAAGATAGTTGAATCCATAACTCTCTGTACATGAAACCAGATAGCTATAGAAACCGGACATAAGAAAAGCAAGTGTACCAGAGATTCACATGGACAGTTGTTACAAAGGGGGCAGTGGGAATCCACATGCATACCCCTCCTGTTGATCAGAGTCAAAATGATGATGATTTACGTAGGGTTTTGGCTTAGGTTGCATATTTTCTCACACTTATGTTTAATTATTTAGAGAAAAAGGCTACTGTCACCCTTCTTTATGTTTTATTGCAGAAAACAGGTTTTGGGACTATTTCATATCAAAAGGAGCTAGAATCAGGTCAATCGGATCAGCGATGCCTTCAACCAAGTCTTGGTTACGGTCCGTATTGGTTAATACGGACCAGACATAGCACAAACTCAGAAGATGGCGCAGGAAGTTACAACCATAACCGCCAAGGTCTCATTACGGACCGTATTACTTGATACGGTCCGTATCCGAAGGCGTCTCTTGGGAAATAACTGCGACAGCTGTTTCCAGATTGATTTCTTAGCCTCCAATCAACATCTACACGTCCCTACACTCCTATATAAGGCCCCTGGGCAGATAGAATTGGCATCTTTGTACTTAGGGTTAGATTTGATTAAAGAGAAAAGAGAGAAGAGAGGGGTGATTGTAACCATGCCGTTCCGCGGCTAAGTTCCTTTTCTTAGGGCTAGGCAGTAAACCTTGTTACTCTTGATGTTTTGATATATATATTTCTGTTGATTATGGTTTCTTGTTGTTGTATCGAATATGCTTTTGTGATTTATTATCTCTTCATCTAATTTCAATGATCTAGTTTGAGTTCATTAGGGTAGTGACAGTGCTTTAATAACTCTTTAAACTATTTGGATGAGTTAGCCTCGTTGAGATCTATTAGGTTTATGTGAAGAAAACCTTCGCGGGGAAACCATAAACCAGAACAACAAAACGCATGACCAAATTCCATCATTTGCGTAAGGTAAATCGCAGTGATCTGTGTAGTAATTTGGGAGATAAGAGACCCGATAGTTGCGTAAGGTAAATCGCATTGTCCTGAGTAGAGTCTCGATGAAAGATCTGTCATTCTGGCGTAACATAAATCGCAGTGACCTTTGTAGTTATCTTTCATAAAACAACAACAGGAAATCAGACGCAACAGGAATATATTGTCAAGGCGGATTGAGTGACAATGGTGTGCCAAAACCCTAGGAATTCTCATCTCTATCTTTACTTTAATTACTTTTAATTGTTTCCTAATTTACATTGATCAACAAACATCTCTCAAATTTCAGATTTCGTCTAGCCTTTCGAAAGGTTGTGATTCGATCGCTCAAAGCATTGAACCAATATTCCCTGTGGATCGACCTCGCATATACTACTCGATAAGGATTGTGCGCTTGCAGTCCGAACCGATAGCATTTACGAGTTTATAAATATTAAAAGAAACATTGCTCTCTTTTGAGTGATCAAGCTTTTTGGCGCCGTTGCCGGGGAGTAACGGTTCATTGTGCAAGGCCTCGAAAGACGCCCTTGCTTTGACCATTGAATCCAATTAATTAGAAACGCCTAGATTTCTTTTTATTTTCTTTATTTTCATTTTTCTTTTATTTTTAATTTCGTTTTTATTTTATTTTCTTTTTAATTTTCGGTTTTTTTTAGTTTAAATTTCAGATTTTCTTTTCTTTGTTAGGATACTGCACGCTGGCCGAATCATCCGTACGAAGATCCGAGAGGATTGCTAGTAGGAGGAGACAATTCGCTTCCACATCACCGATAAGAACCAATCATAGTTCTTCATCCAGTAATTCTGAAGGCGAAGAAGACCCAGATTCGATCAACATGGATATCCCACCGATTAACAACGGAAGACACAATGGTGATAATGGAGTTCACGATGCAGCAAGACCCAGACTTCTAAGGGACTATTGCGTACCGCGCGCGAATGATCCTAATTCTAGCATAAACCCGCCAACTGTTACAAACCGTAATTTTGAGATCAAACCTGCTCTCATAAATATGGTTTTGCAACAGCAATTTGGAGGATTGCCACATGAAGATCCACATCTTCATTTGTCAATTTTCCTAGGGATATGCGAGACGATAAAGATCAACGGAGTTACCGACGAAGCAATCAGGCTAAGGCTATTTCAATTTTCATTAAAAGATAAAGCAAGAGCATGGTTGTTTTCCTTACCGGCCAATTCCATTCAAACTTGGGACCAATTGTTTAATGTGTTTATTGCAAAATATTTTCCACCATCCAAAACTTCAAGGTTTAGAAATGCAATTACTAATTTTGAACAAAGGGATGGTGAAACATTGTGTGAGGCATGGGATAGATATAAGGATATGTTAAGGTGTTGTCCACATCATGGTCTAGAAAGATGGCTGATTGTCCAAACTTTTTATAATGGTCTAAACCCTACCGATAGGTTGTCTATTGATGCTTCTGCAGGAGGAGCAATCATGAACAAGGAACCTAACGAGGCTTACAACCTAATTGAAGAGATTGCAATCAACCAACACTACTGGATCCCTGAGCGAAAGAAGCCAGCGCCAACACCTGGCATGCACCGAGTAGATGATATCTCCATGCTGAGCGCAAAGATTGATGCTTTGCAAATGGCACTTAACAAGCAGACCAAGCAGCGAACGGTAGCAGCAGTCAATGCCGCAACAGCATGTGGCTATTGCGGAGTAGCGCATGAGATGACCGAGTGTATGAGTGTGACGGAACCTGAGGAAGAAATGGAGCAAGCAAACGCAATCGACAACAGCTTTCGACCTCAGCCCGCTTACAACACATACCATCCGAACAACCGAAACCATCCAAATCTCTCATACGCAAACAACCAAAGGCCTGCTGCACCCCAACAGAACTACCAACCACAATTCAATTTTCAGTCAAGATACAACAATCCTCAACCGAACTACCAACCAAGGCAATACAATCAACCGCAGCAACCAGACATCACATCATTAATGGAGAGATTCCTAGAGAAGCAAGAGAAGGCTAACGCCGAAATCGCACAAAAGATCGAATCCTTAACAAACCGCAACAAAGACTTAGAAGACAATGTCTCTAAGATAGCAAGAGAACTCTCAAGTATCGCACGTGGAAAAGGCAAATTTCCGGGCCAACCGGAAGAAAACCCGAGAGAGACTTGCAAGAGCATTACACTAAGGAGCGGTACAGCTTATCAGGGACCTCCCATGCCCGATCAAACTTCCGATGAGATGCATGCAGAACCATTGCATTCAGAAGAGTACGAGCCGCAACCACCGGAGCAGCCCGTATTCGAACCACAGGCAAACCTTATTGAGGAGCAGAATGACACCGTAGGTGGAGACGAGCGACAACCCGAACCTGAATATATTGCACCACCACCCTACAAGCCACCTCTGCCATTCCCTCCAAGGCCTGCCAAGCACAGGATGGAGCCACAATTCGCGAGATTCATGGAGACACTCAAGCAACTACAAATCACAATCTCCTTCACTGAGGCAATTGCAAACATACCTTCGTATGCTAAATTTCTGAAGGAGATTCTTTCAAACCGTAGTAGACTCCAAGAATTCTCAACAATTCCGCTCAATCTGGAATGTAGTGCGCTCGTGCAAAGTAAATTACCGACGAAGTTGAAAGATCCAGGAAGCTTTTCGATACCATGCACAATTGGCACAACAGATTTCAAGAAAGCTTTATGTGATTTGGGGGCAAGTGTGAGTTTGATGCCGAAGGCGGTATTTGATAAATTGAATTGTGGAGATCTATCACCAACTCGAATGGCATTACAACTGGCTGATCTGTCAATTCGATATCCTGAAGGAGTATTGCTAGATGTACCGATCAAAGTTGGAGACCTTTGGATACCTGGAGATTTTGTTGTAGTAGACATGGAAGAAGACGAACACATTCTAATCATCCTTGGAAGGCCATTCCTCGCCACATGTGGAGCAATGATTGATGTTAAGAATGGGAAAATTTCATTAAATGTCGGAAAGGACAAGGTTACTTACGACATAAACAGAGCTTTAAAATACCCTTCTGACATTGATCGTGTCTTCAACTTGGGCATCACTGATGAATTTGAAGAGGAAGAGTACCCATTCGATGAATTTGGAGAGTTCATGGGTATTGAGGATTTGGATAGCCTTCTTGGAAGTGATGAAGTGCAACCCGAACAAGATGTCGCCACCAAACCTGACGAGGTTTATAATGAAACTTGTGCAAGATGCACTACTATCACTGAAGAAGAAGTAATTCCCGTGTCCAAAGTCCTACAACCCGTATTTTCCGATATGGGTAGTAGCGAAGAGAAGAAGAAGGAAAATGCAACCTCTCCTCCACAACTCGAGCTAAAACCTCTTCCACCCAACCTACAATACGAATTTCTAGGCCCGAATCGAACCTACCCGGTAATTGTCGGCTCTCAGCTTGACAAGACCCAAATCAGCAAACTCGTCAATACACTCAGGAAACACAAGAAAGCAATTGGCTACT
>JAJGRW010000675.1:1559005-1635587 GCA_025461045.1 Carex parvula | reverse complement strand
ATCGATTTAAAAATAGTATATGCATGCAACTGTAATTCAGTATTGATCACACCAAAACTTTTCATAAAAATTTGTCATGTATCCCAGTCATTGAGTCATAGCGATTTGATATATATTGATATACTACTTCCCACTAAAATTGGAAAACAACAACACATCAATCTTAATTCCTCTCCTCAAATTTACACCACCATTTCCTCTCCTTCCAATCAACACCTCTCTCTCTCTCTCTCTCTCTGAGAAATCCCCATATCAACAGGCATCTCCTCCCTTCAAAATATATCCTAATTAAATATGTCTGCAGATGAATCACGTGCCAAGCCCTTGCTCCAGCACTCCGTCTCACGGGCCCAACCCGTCGTCGCTTCCCTTTCCCTGATCCTGGGCCCCATTGCTGACTCCATTGAATGCTCTGACAACCCAGCTTTATCTCTCCTCCACAATCAAACCATATGCCAAGATATCATGTGTCGCCTTCGCCTCACCACCTCCGGCTCTGGTACCGACGACCTGTGCCGCTGGCTCTATGACACATTTCAATCCAACATTTCCGATCTCCAGCTTGTCGTCATCAGTTTCATCCCTATCCTCACTGGTGTGTACCTCTGCCGTACCATCTCCTCTAAAGAAACACTTGCTGGCTTCGAGGCGGTGTTTCTTGCTCTGTATTCCCATGAGATGGTGATCCGCGGAGGTGATCCTTGTACTATCATGATTCCTAACATGCGCATTTCAGGTTCGGTTGAGTCAGGTAAGGCAACTGGTAAAGGAAAGGGTGTGGCGACTGAAAGTGAAGCAATACCGATCGAGGTTGTGCTCTCACCGGCATTGGAACCTTATAGCACCGTGCGGGCCACAAAACGAGGCATGATCGTCAGCGTGGCACTTGATCTATACTACAACAACATCTCTCTCATGCCAGTCTATTCCAAGATTGAGTTTTGTGAATTTTGCATTGCCTGGGCAGGCAGTAACAGTAGCAGTAGCAGAGAAGAAGAGAATGAGAATGAGAATGAGAATGAGGAGGAAGAGGGACATAAAGAGAAGTGCCGTCAGGTGCCACTTCCATGGGAGCTGTTTCAATCCATGCTGAGAATAGTGGGTCACTGTATTTTGGGCCCCACAAACTCAGGGGAGCTGAAGGAAAAGGCTTTCAAGGCAGCAAAGTGCCTTCATGCCAGAGCGATGAAGGATTCTGACTCGAAAGCGATTTTGGCGAGTCGTAGTTTGATAAGGTTGGGAGATATGGTTGAGGAGATGGTGCCGGAGCTGCCGCCTTCAGTTATCACGCCAGATCTCTCTGATGAATTAGAAGCACTAAGGGCTTCTATTTCTTCTACATAATTTACTTTTTTTGGTTAATTTCCTTGTTTATTAATTATACGAATAGGGCTATGTGTAGTCACTAGTCGCCTCCCCTAATCAATTTTGTACAAAATCATACACATATAAATTTAAAATTAATCCTTGCATTGTAAAGTGTTTTGTGAACATTATATTAATTCATGTGGACTAATCAGTTTAACACATAATGAGCAGAAGCACAATTCAAGTCCTTGCGGCAAATATTGCATGATCACAACACTTTTCAATCCTCCAATTAATAATCAACCTAATTGGATCCAAAAGTCTATATCCTAAAGCCGAACCATGTAGATCTAGTATGATCTTTTAAATCCTGAGTTGTTTTCTTGCACAAGTGGATATATGTTGTTTATTACGTGATAAATGGGAAAAAAGGTATCCAATAGCTACGTGCAATCATTATGGGTACCACTAGTAGTATTCAAGGCTAAAATGGCCGAACAATCAATAGTTGTATTAGCAAAAATTTATTTGACAACCGTGTTTTGTAAAACACTCTAGCTAAAACCTTCTTATGGTTGGGAGTAGCTTGGGTCCGATGCCCATCGGACCCAAAGTGGGTTCGATGGGCTCTAATACCGTCCAATCTGCTTTAAGATTCGTGCGCACGTAAATTAAAGAAGCCGCACAAGATCTGGCGTCAATCTTAAAGCAGATCGGACGGTCATGGAGCCCATCGTACCCACTTTGGGTCCGATGGGCATCGGACCCAAGCTGCTCCCCTTATGGTTCTGCTTACCGTCTTGATTTGGATATTCGAAATGAATCTAAGTGGTTCAATATTTAATATGCTGGGATCGTCTCTTATAATTCAGTTAAATATAATACAAATACAAATACAAGAACTTGCGTGGTAACTAGGAAGATCAAAAGTTCGTTTGCGCCATTCGCCATGTCTTATATTTAATTATTGCATATTTGATATCCCATTGTATCTTTTGGTTAATCAAAATATTAATTTAATAGACCGAACAATCAATCCAAATTGCTCTTAAAAGAAAATAAAAAAAATTCACGATCGAAACCATGCCAGTTCAATAAACAACAACAAAACGTATCACAATATATACATAACACCTGAATCACACCAGGGATGCCAGAACATATAAGCTTATTTTCGACCTAAAATAACCCAGAAGAAAGCAGAACATAAAAAGTACATGTAAGCATCATGAATTCCACAACCACAATTCAATTGCTCTTCTTTGCGTCGGCCGGACCCTTCCCTTCTCCCCCCATCTTACCAGGATCAGTAGAGAACGTACCAGTCATCTGGTCGGCATCCTTCACACGCAGCATAGTGTCTTCTTCCTCCCTTGATTCTCTCTCTCGCATTTTGTCATCTCGGACCTCATCACCACCACCGTACTGCCCCTTCTTGCGGGCCACTATGTCCTCCGGCAATGTCATCTTCTCTTTGATCGACTCTGTCATGCTGGGAAACGAGGAGTAAATGTTTTCTGTTGCTGATCTTCCTCTATAAATTTGTAAACAGAAAAAGGAAAAGTTAAAAAGAAAACACCACATGCTTGCGGTATACTGATGGTCTAATTCATCTATTCTACAGCCAATTAAAAAAATATATACTGTATTTAGCCGGATAAAATTAAACATATTTATTATTTTCATACTTATCTCCCTCATCATGTTCATCAAGCTTCCTTTGATCCTCCTTTGGCTTCTCTGCAGCCCTGTGCTTCACATCTTCCAACTGCTTCCTACAAGACTCATTGGTTTCTCCCTTTTGATCCTTGACATGTAAAAAAATAAGCTATAGTAAATTCCAAAATAATACTAAGCATAATATTCGAACATATATAACATATATAAATTAACCTTGGTTTTCCCTGCAAGTTCGACTCGTGCTTTCTCTTTGCCTTCAACCAAGAACTCTCTAGCCTTCCTCGCTGCCTCGGCCGCAGACTCCTTGTACTCCCCCAGTTTCTCGCTTGAACTCCCTTTTTCTTCAGATGTGTCTTCATAATCCATCATTTTAGCCGTGTCCTTGGTCTCCTCCATTTTATCGTCTTTAGATACTTCTCTTGCCTTGTCAGACACTTCTTGCGTCTTGTCCTCAGTAGCTCCACCACGGTTTTGACGGTTACATGCGGCCTCGTCTTCCTCAGCCATCCTCGCCACAGCCTCGTCGCGCTCTCTGCGGGCTTCCTGTAGAGATGCCATGATCTTTTCGCTGCTTCTCTTCTGATAACTTGTACTCTTCGGTTGTAGATATGTATACTCTTATGAGCAACTCACCCAGTTTTGAGTAGAAGACTTTAAATAAAATGGTAGACGACAGATGACGAGTAGTGAGTAATGATCCGTGCCATGTCCAAAATCTCTAGAGGTTCTTGCACGTGTCCAAGAACTCGACGCGTGTGCTAGATGATGATACACGTTCAGACGTTCTCATGCCACCAAGCTGAGAAAATTGAGTGCTCATCTGGTCGGCATCCTTCACACGTGTTTAAAAATTGAGTTTAGAGCATTACGTTCTAACAATTTAAATGAGTTTTTAAATAACTGTTAATTATTTTTAAAAAATTAAAATTTCAAAATTTCTAACTTTCACATTTTGATAATTAATTTTAGAATTTCTATTAAATTACATCAGCAATAAATTAAAAAGAAAAAATAATTTAAACTAATTATTTAATCAGCATAAAATTTACAAACAATTTCTTATTTAAAAAACTTTACAGCATAGTTTATAAATAAGAAACTCTTTCATATTTCTAAAACTGAATTAGAACGTGTCATATTAAATTAGAAACTCTAATAGCACCAAGAATGTAGATACTCATAGGAAATAAAATATTTTTTCCAAATGAATAATACATAACGGCCAATGATGTTAATCTCAGAACGTAATTTACTGTTTGACACAATTCTTTTGCAAAGTGGTTAAAACATCTTCATTTCGGGAATGAGCCAAAAGTTTATATAAGCTAAACGACCAACAAACAATACAATAGAATAGCAATCACATACAAATTCCAGAGCAATTCTTTGGAAACCAAACATATTTAACAATTACTACCAAGTAAATAAAAGCGTAGACATATCAAAACACTAAACTGAAATAATCATGCTTCTCATGATCTAAAGAGTAAAGCCCCGCAAACATCCAATCCAATGCATGATAAATCAACCCTGCCAAAGTACAAGTAACATAGAGTCAGATTGCGGAAAAAAAAGAGCAATTACACAAATGATCCTACAATCATCGTTCCTTTTTCTTTTTGGTCCCTAAATTCTTTTCAAGTTCCAATGTTGGTTCCTAAACTTCAGCCCAATGTCAATTTGCACGACTAATTTGGTACACAATTGCACAAAAGGTCCTTCAAATCAGAGGAACAATTTGGTACAAATTGGAAATTTCAAGAACTAAAAGCCAAATTCCAAAACTACAAGGACCAATTAGAAATAACTAATATTTTGTACAATTGACTCATAAACAAAAGTTCAAAATCACTTAAAAACAGAATGGTATAATGGTAATGGTAACAGAAGTAAAGAAAATTGATAATAACCTTGTTCGCAATGTTGTTAGAGAGCCAATCAAGACCCTCATACAACCCCTCGCCGGATGTGGCACAGGTGCTCTGAATGTACCTAAAACATCAGAAACCATATGAGCTTCAGATACTGAGCAAAGTGAGAACATCATTTGCCAAAAAAATAATGTCCAGATTTATTTCTTTGAAATATAGATGACATAAGATACCAGTGGCGCTGGCGCAGGGAATGGAGCCCAAGCTTGTCAGTGATTTCAGCAGCATTCATGGCATTTGGCAGGTCTTGCTTGTTGGCAAATACAAGCAACACAGCATCTCTCAATTCATCCTGGAATTAATCATTTCATAGGATTACAATCCACCAATATTAAAATGATAACTAGTAAACAAGGTCTGTACAATGTTAAAATGCTATGCATCAAGTTCCACAGGTGAAGTCAAACGAAATTCACTAAAATGCCCAATTCCCTCATTTGTTCTTTTTCAGTCCATTCCCACAGCATCATGCCATACCCAGAATGGTCATTCTTTGACCAAATTCCGAATATATATTAGAATCTACAATATGCTTTTCTTTAAGATTGCTATCAAAAATGATAAGAGTTTACCTAGTCTTTTCAATTTTACCATAATTCCCAAATTACTTGCAAAGCTTAAGCACAAATTCAAAGATCTCAAAGTCAGAATTGAATTCATAACACAAAATATAACTGACGCGGATTCCACAAACCATAATAATCACCAAAACAAGATTCCCATGATATAACAACAAATGCAAGAGACTTTTCTTTCTAATGAAAGCTGGTGGCTCATTCAACCACCCTTTTCTTTCTTAAATAAATCCATAGCCATATGTGCATGCCTTCTAAAGCTACTTTACAAGTAATATATGTTTTGAATTGGCTTCTAAGAAAAGAAGAATATCAAGTGAGAACTCTAACCTCATTGAGCATACGGTGGAGCTCATCCCTTGCCTCGACAACACGGTCTCTGTCATTGCTGTCAACCACAAAAATAAGACCCTGTGTGTTTTGGAAGTAGTGCCTCCACAATGGCCTAATCTGTTGTCTCACAATAAGGGACAAAATAGAATCAGCATTTTGACAACACCTCAAATAGCAGAATTACCCAGGATTATCTATTCGGTGTCTGCTTGGCTGTTTTGTTTCATCTGGCTAACAACAACCTTTTCACTCAACAAGTGAGGAGCATAAGCTTGTTGATTTATCAAATTGATATTATAGGAAATAATTTATTATAAACTAGGGCTACAAGGCATGTGTTCACCAAGCTAGTTACTTCGAAAAATTCATATTAACCATGCAATTAGTAGGACAAATTCAACCAAGCAAGGAGATATGTTCAGCTGGAGAGTTTAATGTTATTATCTACAAATCATTAAACGCACCTAACATCAGTAGTGAAGGAATAGATATTTATATTAATTTACCTTGTCCTGACCCCCGACATCCCAAACAGTGAAGCTAATGTTCTTGTATTCCACTGTCTCCACATTAAATCCTGAAATGACACCACATTCATTCTCTCAGTTAACATGGTACAATGTTTCATTCTTTGTTTGTGCCATTTACAGAGGAACAGCTAAGCAATCTAACAAAAAAATGAGTATTTATATCTCGCGATTTTGTCTATGACAACAATAGCACAAGTCAACCAACTGCATGAGGAAATCAAATTATATTAAGAATTGGAGGAAGAAAAATTTAGAAGTAAAAGAATTCCAACCAATAGTGGGGATGGTGGTGACGATCTCTCCCAGCTTGAGCTTGTAAAGGATTGTGGTTTTACCAGCTGCATCGAGACCCACCATAAGGATCCTCATTTCCTTCTTTGAGAAGAGTTGGCTAAAGAGCTTGGTAAAAGTCAGACCCATTTTTCCCTTCTTTCACCTGATAAAAATCAAAATCTAAAATTATGAACAATTTTGCTCTAACAGCGAGATCTATTAATAGATCTTAGGTATGAAAACTAGATCTAACGTCGAGATCTAATCGATACCAACAAGCTGAGGTATAGATCTAACTTCGAGATCTACTACACATGGTTACGAAACCAGTAGCTGTTATTAGAACTGATAATGAATCTAAGAAATTCACGGAGTAAATGGAAGTGAGAAAAATATAGGTATGAGTTGCCTTGTGAACCGATTAGATTTAGATCTTAGAACTTGCGCAATATGACAATATGAAAGAATTGAGAAAATTTTAAAGAATTACCAAATCCTGGAAGAATAGTGTGCTGCCTTCGAGCGAGAGAAAGAAAGTGGAATGGATCTATGTTCCACAAATTTGGTGGTGAGTGCTGAGGTTGGGAAGATATTATAGCTTAGACCTGGAGCGTGAACCGGTGCACCGCCCTGGCGCCAGAGATTAACAACTAAGACCGTGTTTATCTATAAAGAGTTAAAGACTGGTCACCATTCGCCATTCGGGACAGGGCTCTCGCCGATATATATTATACGGCTCACGCATTGAATGCTACCTATTTCATGTTTGTACCGTTGTACCTTCCAAAATTTATTACGCAGAATTTTTGTTTGAATTTGAAACGTTTCCAAAATTTTCTGGTATCTCTAGAAATGGAAAGATATTCATCCAATTGAAATTAAACATGGAACCGACAATACGTGCTGAGATGGAGAGGTCAATTTGGGTCCGATGTCCATCGGACTCAAAGTGAGTGCGATGGGTTTGATGACCGTTTGATCTACTTTACGATTTGTGCCCACAACTTTCGCATCTGCTTTAAAATTCGTGCGCACGAATCTTAAAGCATATCGGACAGTCCCGAAACCCATCAGATCCAAATTTGAGTCCGATGGGCATCGAACCCAACCTGCTCTCTGAGATGGAAGTTTGAGGTAGGAACGGATCTACGTGGAGGCAATAGGTTAATTGATCCTTATTAATTTTCAAAATAGTCTTACCTATTTGTAATTTTGTTATATAGTTTAAAGTAAAATATTATAGATATTTTAATTATCTCATATTCAGTGTGAAAGTTTTATACGATTGACTTTCAATATATATTTGACTTACATAATTTAAAAATTGCATCCACCCCTGCCTTATGCCTTAGAAGTATCTCAATAAATCTCTCTAAATAGAACTGGTGATATTCTGATTTAGTTAATGGCATGTTTGTGTTTTTATTGTAAAGATTCTCTTCATCCATGTCTCAACCAGTTTCAACATGGCATCAAGACATCACAAGTCTCTAACAAGTTCAAGATGCGAGATGTCACCTCTTAAGGCTCGAAACGAGGGGTATGTTTGAAAATAAGATTGAAGTTTCACGTGCTTTCATAAAACTAAAATCCAAATAGTCAATTATGAACCGCTCAACATGATCTCCATATTAAAATGTGCTTGCAGACTAGAAACAAATTTTATATATTTTTTTAAATAATTACTATTTTTATATACGTATAAAATCACTATTTTTCAGAAGATTTTAGACCTTTCAAAAAGTGATTTTGTACCTATCTAAAACAATTAGTAAGAAATTTAAAAAAAAAAATTGGTCTCCAAAAACATATTAATATGGAGATCATGTTGAGCGGTTCAGATCGATTGTTTAGACTTTAAAAGAAGAAATAAGGATGCGAGGCATGTTTAGAGCACGAAATAATGGGGCATTTTAACCCTACTCAAACTAAAATTATTTGAAGAATGAATGGTTAATGCGGTTTTATAATCACAAGTAGGGGTAGAATCAAACTTTCAAGCTATAGAGGTCAAACACATATTGTGAGTTAATCATATAAAATTTTCCTGATGAATATGGAAGTGAATTAACTCCCATTCACTCCATATAGATATATCCCTGGCCACAAGTATATTTACACTAGAGTTCATGTCACAAAAATCCAACAATAAATCTTAAGAGAAATCCATCTGTGTTTATTGTACATTTATTCTTCAATATATTAAGTTAAAATGTTTTTATCAGATATATTGTAAATTTATACACATAGACAATTAATTTAACATAAACTAGTTGATTTAAACATATCATCATAAAAAAATATGATCTTCGTAAAGTTGATAATTACGAGTGTTACAATGAATGCAATTGGGAAACCCAATGGCAAAAAGATGGAAATTCATTAGCTCTAGATGAAAATTCGTCCATAAAAATAAGAGAATTCATTAGCTCTAGATGAAAATTCATTAGTACGAATCGGTGAAATAAGAGAATCCATAAAAATAATTCAAAAGGCTCTAGAGGGAATTCCTAAAAGAACCAATGAGAATTTAAAAGTCCGACACTTTGATAGAGGAGAGACTTATAAACGGATTGATTTTGCATACAGATTTATAAGTAAAAAATACTTTACCAATTTTGAATTGTCGAAACTAGAACTTTATGTGAGAGTGGAAGCTCAATAGGGGAATTAGAGATTTATTTAATAGGAGATACTAGTGTTTTCCTCTGGAGATGGAAAATTCGTCCACCCGCTTTTATCAATTTGCAAATTCTTTCTCCACTAGTTAAAATAATGAAATTGACTGATATTATGACGATGTTAGGTAGATATTAAGTATTATAGATATCATTATGGGAGAAGTCAGGTGTCAAAAATGAACGGAAAAAGACATGTCAACGCTTAATGACATGTTAAGTTTAGTCACTGTCTGTTACAATGACCGAACATGTTAAAAAAATAGTTGAATTATGAATTTTGTATTAAAAAAAATTGGAAAAATAGTAAAAATTATGAGAATAATTACAAAATATTGAAAAATGAAGGAAATGTTGGAGTTTTTTTGTGATCATGTTTATGAAAATATTTTAAATTTTTTTGTCCTAATTTTGAATTGTGATCGAACAAATAAAAATAAGTACATTAAATTGTGGAAAAAAAATATAGAAAATTATTTCAAAATGACATCTCGTTATTTGGAAACAGAATTTTAATACGTGTCTTCACGTGATTGGGTGCTCTATGATGTATCATATGACGTATCTGACGTATAAAAACCGGTTCACATGAGATATAGTAATTGTTGACCGGTTCACGCGTGCTGGGGCCTAAATGTGTAAAAGTTTATCAGAGACGCGGTCACGCGGTGTTAAAACGGCCTCATTTTGTCTGGTAGCTCAAAACTATTTTAAATATAAATCCTTCGTACCCGTAGAAATCCGTGTAAACACGAATCATAATACAAACGAACAATATAAATCAGAAATATTAACTGTAGGGAGTATTCAGTATGAATTCGTATCCTCTGCATTAACTCAAATTTTGAGTTAAGATCTGAACCGTCCTATTGAGATCCGCACTAGTATTAAAGTGCACGTGCGTTATAAGAGTGGACAGGATTGGTTCGAATTCTGATCGTACGGTTCATAAATTAACTCAAACGATGCGTTAATGCAGAGGATACGTATTCATTCAGTATTGCATCAGAAAAGGATGGCTACACGGGAACCGATTGCGACTGAACCAGCAGTTAGACTAGACTAGAGCAATTGAAATTGACCCTTTAAGAAAAGGATGGACGTTCACGTCCGATCCGACTCACGAGTTACGAGGCACGACCCCAAAGCAACGCCACGAGGGACGAGGCCCATGAACAAGACGAAGAAACACAACGCCACCAGCTCGGAGCTGTCCCGTTGGCCCCACCTCCCGCCGGAGCTCCTGGACCAGATCTTCGCGCTCCTTTCCCCCTCGGATCGTCACCGCTTCCGCCTGATCTGCCCCCCTTGGCGCGGCGTCGCCAAGCAATCCATTCCTCCTTTCCCTCTCCCATTCGAGCCTCCTTGCCTCCTCCTTAGCCGATCAGACAACGCTCTCTCCTTCTTCGACCTCTTCAATAGCAAATCCCTCTCCTACTCTCTCCCTCATCCTCACCGCCGGGCCCACTGCTTTGGCTACCTTGCGGGCTGGTTTTTCTTGGTCTCAGATCAAAATCCATCCAGTGCATGCCTTTTCAATCCAGTACTTGTCGCTGAGATCCCTCTACCTGATCTCGAATTCCCCATCAAAAAGGCAATTTTGTCGGCCCCGCCAGGATTCCCCAACTGTGTAGTGGCAGTGATGGGACGGTCGACCTCTTCAGCGCTGTGCGAACTGGCAGGAAAGAGATGGCAGGTCCTTGATCTCGGGCACCACGGGCAGTGCTTTTTTGATGATATCATTTTCTGGCGGAACCAGCTATGTGGGATTGTAAATTACGGGATTGTAAATTACAGGATTGTAAACCGTGGCAAAGTTCTGATTTGTAACTTTGACATGGAATCCCGCAGAAGCAGTCTATTTACTGTACAGTTGCCCTCGCAGTGGAAATACAGTGAGTTTTATCTGGTTGAGTCAACAGGTGGGGACCTGTTGGCAGTCATTAAAAATCATCACAAGTTCTGGGTGTATAAGCTTGACCAGCGGTGTACTACCTGGGAGCTGATGGAGCAAATCGGGGACCAAGCTCTGTTTCTTGGGGAGATCCGATCTGAGTCGGTTCCAGTCAATTGGTTTCTTGGTTCGGGTCTAAGAGAGAACTCAATTTATTTTACCAGCAGGAAGTTTGCGAGGCCCTTTGGTGTAGCGGTAGTTTATTCAATGGAGGATGAGGCAATGACAGCAGTGCCAGTTTCTGGGCAGTATTCAGTCCTGGCAGAGCCAGTTTGGGTTAGCCCTGTTATTTGGCCTTGAAGGTTTTTGGTTGATCGGGTTCAACAGTAAGCTTTCCCTGTTCCGATCATGTAGAGTTAAAGTATGATTAAACTTTATATTTTAGAGTGACCGAGGAATTATAATAATTTAAAAGTAGAGGAAAGCGAAAAAAAATAGTTAGCTTATGTTTTTATTTTATCTGTCTGTGTGTGAGCGGGCATTTTGATGGACATAGACCGAATTTGGTGTGATGCTCTTAAATTGCTTGTGAATTTAATTCGTCAGCACAAACTCAACACAGATCGAACGGTTCATACTGGACATAACACCAAATTTATCCAATGTTGCATTTGGTTGGCTGTCTCATTGTTAACCAGTTGAACCAGACTGTGCTTGAGTTATTTATTTAAAAAACAATGTGTTTATTGTTACAATTTTGGTCTTGTGCATGCTTGGGTCATTTTCATTCTGAGTGTCGAGTCTTCCGATCAAGCAAATTTACCCTTCAATTTTGGTATGATTCTTTTAATTACAGAGTATAAATTCTTTTATTTTGTCTGGACGATCCTGTTTTAGGGAATCTTATGTTCAATAAGGTATCAAACCATGCAACTAGCTCATTACTGATAGCTACAATAACCTTAATAAAAAAATTAAGGGCGGGGGCGAGAGAGATGAATGAATTTGCGTTAGCTTTTCAATCAGACACAAGTTATGTATGATTTTTTTTTTTTTTTCTGTATTTATGTAAGGAATCAACATAGAAATAGGGACGAAAACCATGCTAGTATAAACTAATCTGGTAAATACAAAAAACAATATTGGCTATGATTCTAACAGTTGCTTCAATTTGTGCACTGTTAGCTAGGAAGTATTCTTTGCATGGATTATCTATTCGATTCCCTTCAAAAAGTATCTAGTTTCATACAGGAATGATTGTTCATAAGTTATCTTTGTGCACTCTATATGATTTTTGCTATTCCACAATTTTAAATAATTTGAATAAAAATGCAATGACGTACTTATAATAGCGACATGATTTTTCACCTTAAATGACATCAGTCAGAGAATGTACATGCTAATGACAAAATACATCTTTTGGATTAGCATGAAACAAGCTTTTCTAATCCTATATACTAATATACCATCACAAGTTAAATTAAACTATTGGCATGTTTAGAGTTTTCTAATTCTTTGCGTATTATTTTTTGGAGGTTTGGCTATTGCCCTCTTTATAAATGAAGTCTATTTTTCCTTATACTTAAAAATAAACAAGGAAGACAAAAACAGATACCTGGTTGTCCCAATCTGTTTTCCAGGTAATATAAATAAACAGGATATAGTTTGAAATACTGCCCCAGCCCCCAACAATCATTCCAATCCAGATTCCCTAAAATTGAAATTAAAATTATTCATATTTATTAATCTCATTAATTCCTGATTGCGGTACTTGGACAATATCTTATTGGATCTTTTGATCCGATTGGCACGTCACGGGTTGACAGGGTGATTAATTTTCCATATTATATATTATCTTCCACACACAGTATTTAGGTACTGGACTCCGATTTGGTTATGGATATAATATTCTCCTTGTGTTTTATTTCGGAAATCTCTTGCATGTTGGCATAATAGAATAATCACATCATTATATAGCTGCACCTACTATATGTATTTTTTTAATAGTAATAAAATAGAGTATTTTATTGTATTACTATTAAAGTTTCATACGCATCGCAAATTTATAAAAAGTCGTATGTAGATTATATTTAAAAGTACTTTGACCGTAGAGGATCGCTGAAGGGATAATTCTAGGTCACATACTGAGTGATTAGTCACTCACCCACAGGTTGTTTCGTGAGTTTTTAGGTATAGAGACTGGTGATCAGCAGCAGGATTTGCCAGGAGCTGTCCTCGATAGCCACGTAGTTTGATTTACTTTTTATAGGGCTTTTGGTTAGGATATACGAGTCCCGATGATTTTGGTTAGTACACCGAACTCGTTAGATCATGTATCCCTTTGCTTAGATTGTGTTTGTGGTATTATGATGTGGGTTGTATGTATTTTATGTATGTATGTATGTTTATTTATGGATTGTATGACTTATGCTGATATTAAGATTATTCACGCTTCCATATTTTTGTATTATTTGTATTTGTTTAGCCTTGCGTGTTTATTGAGTTAATGAACACGATGCGAGAATTGATCACACCTTAATCCAAATTTCTGATTTGAGGTGTGACAATATTAAACCTAGGACATATATGATATATATATATATATAATCTGGCTAATATGCTACGCGTAGCATAGAGCCCCTCCGTGCTACGGCTCAATTTTGAGTTTTCAAAATCCTAACGGTCGATCCGAACCGTTCAACATGATCTCCATATGAATATGTACTTGCAAACCAAATTTTACATTTTTTAGAATATTTTTGCTATTTATTAAGCCACTTTGAAAATTACTGATCCAATGGTCCAGAAGATTTTACTGTTGTGTACAAATTACTGTTTTTTCAAAGTGGCTTAATAAATAGTAAAAAAATTCTAAAAAATGTAAAATTTGGTTTGCAAGTACATATTCATATGGAGATCATGTTGAACGGTTCGGATCGACCGTTAGGATTTTGAAAACTCAAAAATTGAGCCGTAGCACGGAGGCCTCTATGCTATGCATAGCACCGTAGCACTGTCCTATATATATATATATATATAGAGAGAGAGAGAGAGAATGGCTAATATACAAACATTTGTTCCTGGACTCAGGAATAAACGATTCGGTTCTCCAATTTTCAAAGTCCAAACAGTCGATCCAAACCGTTAGATATTCAATCCATACTAAAATGTGCTTGGAGAAAAAAATTTACATTTTTTGGAATTTTTTTACTATTTATGAAGCTGGTTTGAAAACCGCTGTTTTTTAATGCTGCAGAATTTAATAAAAACAACAGTTTTCAAACCAACTTAATAAATAGTAAAAAAATTTCAAAAAATGTAAAATTTAGTCTCCAAGCATGTTTTAATATAGATTGAACATCTAACGGTTTGAATCGACTGTTTGGACTTTGAAAATTGGAGAACCGAATTGTTTGTTCCTGAGTCCAGGAACAAACTTTTGTATATTAGCCATTGTATATATATATATATATATACATATAGAGGGATGCTTCTGTGCACACAAGGACCTATTTGTAAAATGAGCATATTTTCATTTTCAAAGTTCAAACAGTCGATCCGACCGTTCAACATTTATCTCCATATTAAAATGTACTTGGGGGTCAAATTTTACATTTTTTTGAATTTTTTTACTATTTATTAAGTATTTTACAAAACTAGTCAAATTCAGACCATTGAATTTTGTACCCATCTTAATAAATAATAAAAAAATTCAAAAAAATGTAAAATTTGACCTCCAAGTACATTGTAATATGGAGAAAATGTTGAACGGTCGGATCAACTGTTTGAACTTTAAAAATGAAAATATGCTCATTTTACAAATAGGTCCTAGTGTGCACAGAAGCATTTGCCATATATATATAGGAAGTGTCTACGGTGCTATGCATAGCATAGAGGCCTTCGTGCTACGGCTCAATTTTTGAGTTTTCAAAATCCTAACGGTCGATCCGAACCGTTCAACATGATCTCCATATGAATATGTACTTGCAAACCAAATTTTACATTTTTTAGAATTCTTTTTACTATTTATTAAGCCACTTTGAAAAAAAAGTAATTTGTACACAACAGTAAAATCTTGTGGACCATTGGATCAGCAATTTTCAAAGTGGCTTAATAAATAGTAAAAAAGTTCTAAAAAATGTAAAATTTGGTTTGCAAGTACATATTCATATGGAGATCATGTTGAATGGTTCAGATCGACCGTTAGGATTTTGAAAACTAAAAAATTGAGCCGTAGCACGGAGGCCCTCTATGCTACGCGTAGCATATTAGTCAGATTCTATATATATATAACATAAATGTACATGAATATTGAACATGTCCTTAATTTTATGTGACATAATGATAAGTTTGATAAAAAATGAAATGTGAGGATAAGAAATAAAAGGTGCCAAATATAAATTCTTTAAAGTAGAACTAGGGTGTTCTTAAGCTCACCAAGTTGGTGTGATTAGCTCTAAAACTTATTGGAAGGACTTTTAATGATGAGTTCATACCGTTGAAAAAAACTAATTTATTTTATGAGTTATGTGTTGACATGTCAAATTTATAAATTTTCGAATTAATTTAGTATAAAGTCAAGCAGTAAAAAAATAATGAAAAGTGAACATATTAAAATAAACTCATAAATCTTCTTTTTTTGACCGCTTGACTTTTACATGAAAGTAATTCAAATATTTATAAATTTGATATGTAAACGCATCACTCGTGCAACAGATCGGTTTGAATAGTTTAGAGCAGTCATAAAAAGTCCTTCCAATAGGTTTTAGAGCTAAGCTCATCAAAAGGCTTGGTAAGCTTAAGTAATAATCTACTTCTACTCCATAAAGCTATTCAACATGGGAACCACATATAAATTTGTATATATAAAATATCAGTTTCAACGGTTTCAAATTCTGATCTCATGAATATTTTAATAATTTGTCTTATATCTTGCCTTCTGATGTTAAGAAATTACCAGCACAAGTAGGCCTAGCTCAGGAAAAAGAGAATCTTTCTCTGGAACTAGGCCTCCCACTGACAATGGCAGCTTCAAAGGATTTTGTTGGGGATTTTTTCCAGATCCTTATGGAATGGAGGGTGGAACCAATATCCTCCATCTAATGTCTGGAGAAGAGGATCCACCTAGAGATGAAGAGTGTGACTGATTTTTGTTTTTTGAATGAGCTCTAGATATTGATGTTGAGTTTCTGATAGTACAACAGTTTTTGTGCTAAGTGCTTATGCTAGGGTGTATTTTTTGTGTTTTTGAATTGTTGCATATTGGTAGATTTCATGTGCTTAGTTGCTTATGTGTTAGTTAATTAGTTGCTAAGTGATTTGGTAGTGGTATGATTGTAGCTCTGTTTTAAGTGATACTGGTATGTACGTATTGTGCTGTTTGTATGTATTTGTGGCTTCAATAAAAGTTAGTGGATTTCTCTACTATTTTTCAAAAAAAAAAAATCAACGGTTTGAATTCGTCATTTAAAGACCTTTTAATAAATGTTAGAGCTAAACTCACTAAAGAACTTAGTGAGCATAAGAACACCTTAGTTCTACTCTCTTTTCATGTATCAAAATCTATTCTAACCCAGATATCCACCACCGTGGATCCGTTCCTCTGATTGTAGTTGAAATTAAAATGAGCAAACAAGAATTAATTATCTGTACTAAATCGTCAAAAAATTATATCCACTAGCTAGAGATAGAGATACGAGACAGTCTTGTGATAGAGCTTGATCTTTTCAAATATAAAATATATACTACAAGGACTATCTGTACTGTACAAGTATATATTCTTAGACTTAGCATGATAATGATAATTTAAAGACAATTTTATATAAAAGTTTGAACAAGTCTAAATTTTTTTCTTATAGTTGATAGTAAAGATTATTTTTTAGATACGTGACGTGACGTGACGTTAGTGTCAAAAATGATAGAGAAAAGACATAAATGCTTAATGGCATGTCGAGTTTGATCACACTACAGCATTCACACCCTTCAGCGACCGGCCATATCGGTCGCTGAAGGGTATTTCGCCGGTCGCTGAAGGATGTACCGGTCGCGGATGACCTAAATCGGTAGCAGAAGACTCGGACGCAGATGCTTCGTCGCTGACGTCACCGGTCGCTGATGGGTCAGGCGCCGGTCTCTGATGACTTCTTTAGCGACCGAACGAATCAGTCGCTGATGCTTCGTGCTGACGTGGCACAAGGTCATCAGCGACCGTTTGGCCGGTCTCTGATGGTTCAAAATCGGTCGCTGATGGTTGTTTTTTTTTTTAAATATTTTGTTTGTTATTTTTCTTTTTCCCAATTGGTACGAAACGTACCAAGCAATGAATACATAATTCACAAGCAAATATACAATTTACCGTCATCGTTTTCGATCGACAAATATATAATTCACATGCAAGCAATTGAACGATATACAATACTGATACGACATCCAATATCAAATATCCAAGCAAAGATCCATCCAATATCAAAGTACGATATAAAAATACTACATAAACATCCAATATCAAAGTACGATATAAAAATACTACATAAACATCCAATATCAAAGTACGATATAAAAATAAAATATCTAAAGTACGACATACAGATCAAGACATCCTAAAACTAGTCATCTCCTAAATCATCACCTCCGTCATCCTGCTCATCGGGACGGTGTGAGCTAGAACCTCCCTGTGAGAATATAACTAAAGTTTTTAGGGTTTACTGTTTATAGGGTTTACAATTTTTAAGAGTTTAATGTTCCGTCAATTGGTTTATCATACTTGGTGTTCTTATTGGATTGAAACATACTCCAAAATTAAAATTCGTACCTGATGAGGCGAAGAACGTCCCATGTTACGCCTCATCTCCTCCATGAATTGGTTGATTACGTTGAGCTGTGGTTGAATCACGCCCAACACCTGACTTGAAATCGCATTTACTTCTTCTTGTCTGAGAGGAGGCGGCGCCGAAGAATATGATTGCGTTTGCGATTGCGATCGCGATCGCGAAGAAGACGTCTGCGACGCACCTGTGCGATACATCGATCTCGTCTTACCTGAAATTTTAAATCGAATATCATTAATTATTACGATATATAATTTAAATACAAGTTTACACTTTTAAGTATGTGTATTTTACCTAGAGCACCGAGACCATAGTTATCGCCGTGAGCATTATTGTCTGTGTTGGCGTACCAGACGTCTGGATCAAAAGCGGGCCAAAGGGCTTGATCAGGCCCATATTTTGCGCTCATATCCCGATCGTAGTCTTCCTGCAAAATTTATAAAATAAAACAAAAAGAAAGTAAGTACAACAAAGAATGGATATTAATATAAGATTGTTATGTTTGATTACCTGTGCCTTTCTCGCCCTCGCGGATATGAATTGTCCCGTTTTCTTGCTGGTATGCGTCGGCGTGAACAGCTCGTCAGACCACCTAGGCTCGCGCTGGTTTTCTTGCTCCTATTATGAATAAACATTTCAACACAAATAAAATTATCAAATTTAGTTCGAGTAAATTGAAATTGAATTTAATTGTTTTGATGTAATAAAACATCTTACGAATCTTTGTTTGTGAACCAGCATGTTCACTGAGCCCGTGGTTGCAAAAGAACCCTCTCCAGATGAGGACCTATTTTGTTGATTTTGTTCGCTCAGCCTAGCGAACTCTTCTGTGCACCAATAGTCGCACAATTTGGGCCAGATATCCGCTTTTATCCAATCATACGTGCTTGGCACCCCTCGATCCTTCCACTCCAGGATGCCATCTCCATACCTAATTTTTGCTTCTTCTTTGCACTTGTGAAGCAGATTTTGGAGAGCTTTGTTAGCTATGCAAGCGAATGTCTTCCATGCCAAATCCTCGTCATCATCTGAGTGAAACTGATAGTGCGTCTGCATGCGTAATTAAAAAGTCGTTGGTTAGCTTAAAAAGAGAAACATTATGTTGCTAATATTAAAAAGGATATTTTACTCACCAAAAACTCAGCCTTGACCGTATTTCTTACATTCTCTGGATAGTCATCAAATTTCGTGCACACGGGAATAGTGGGCAATCTAGTTTCCGAAGGATAGTGAAAACGTGCTGCTTGGGAGATTATTTTGTTGATACTTTGTGTCACATCCACCGTATCTCCAGCAAAAGCTCTGCAAATAAAATTAGTTTTGAAACAACTACAAATGGATAATACTACAACCTCAGAAATGCACAAAAAAAGCTCGTACCTATAAGCGACCCGACGAATCACCGGTCTGTCCTCCAACCTTTGTGGCGGCTTAACATATGCATTTCGACCGCGCGGAGGGTGCCTGGATCTACTGGAGGATGCCTCCTTCTCACCCTTTCTGCTCGACATACCTGCAATAAAGTTTGTTAAAAAATTAGTTTTACAAACAATTCCAATAAAAATAATACATTCCTTAAATTATTTACAATTCCAATAAATTAAAAAATATTAACCTAATTTCTCATTTGGCGTTGTTTTTTTCTTGACCTTTTGTTACTTTTCAGATTAATTTTGAACGGGTATAAACCTAAAAGGCATACTAAATGTTCCGGTTTACTAATATAATTAACCAACATAGAATTAATAACTAACTAAATGTTCTAGTTTAATAATATAATTAACCTTTATAGAATTAAGAAAGAGAGAGAACTTGCCTGATTACAAGCAATTACTCTCTTGAATATCGAGTTTTCTCCTCTCCTTCTTTCTTCCCAAATTTAAACTAACTTCGCCTACAACTCCTAAAATCAATTAACCAATCAATTAATCAACCCAATTAGTCAACCCAATTAATCAATCAATCATAAATATTTTTATTGAATGTTTTACTCTTTTAGAAAGTATGAGAATGGTAATTGTACGGCAAACTTATGACAGATGTAATTCGATCTTAGGTGTACGGCAAACTCTAACCTAATTATGTTAGACTAGCTAGGATAATATGAATGTTTCATTTACACAAGCAAAGTTGAAAGTTTGGGAAGCCACCACTTCATAATCATCTAATTAATTCAGTTATTATTCAAAAATCAACTTTTCATTTGCAAGATCTTTTGTTTGACAATGGATTAAGCTTCTTGGTAGAAATTCAGCAATCTTTGACCTTTAATCAAAGGTTAATCTTATTATAATAGTCAAAAATATCAAATACTAGTTTATAGGATTCGATACAAATTTGCTAAGAAAATACCCATCAAAACCAAGTTTAAAAGAGTTTTCCAATTAGTAGATTGTTTTTTATTTTTCACAATTACTCATTTTGCTTCCAAATTTAAATTTGAACAAATCCCATAATGTCAAGTAAAATCAGCAATCAATTCCTAATTAATTGATCTCCTCATTTTTTAATCAAACCGGAGCTGAACTCTTATACAAAACCAAGTAAATTCAGTTTAAGAAAGCATTAGAATTTTTAAAACTTTCAGCCATGTTAAGAAATGAAGAAATTGAGTACCAAGTGTACCGTTTTGGTTTCAGAAGGAGGCAAGCCTTTAATGCTGGCAAACAATGCAAGGTTCTCCTCTGCTGTCAATGCATCCCACAATATATCAAACTACATAACAAAAGGAAAAAAAAGAGAAAAGGTTATGGATTTGAGATCAGAATGATATGGAGAAGTGCGTTTGCACTTGCAGCAGCATGCTGTGCAGGAGATGTTAAAGGTGCCAGTGTGTGTAATATCAGTACTGGTACGTGCCAGTTGGTACAAATCTATACAAATCAGGTTTGTCTTTAAATGATACACAACTTAATTTACAATTGCTCAGTAGATTTACTAATGACTTAATTCACATATAGAGTATGATTAACTGGCGATCGGCAGAAACTATTCGATTCACATCGAAATTCGTGCAAATAAAATTATCATGTAAATCAAAATTGGAAGAATAATTTTGATGCAAATTGCTCGGACTGTAATCTACACATTCGCTTCCTTTCTTTTTCACTAGACAAACAAGTAATGTTTCAGATTTTTAATTCCATGGAAAGAAAGAACAAAGAAAGGTCAATTTTTTGTATTACGGTAAAGAGAACAAAAAAAGAAAATGGAGTTTTGACTGGAGAAGGCACTCACCCGGTACCGTAAATGGTTGATCTGGTATCCTCCCCGGTACCGTAAAAGATTCGGGCGGTTCCGATCTGAGGCGGTTCCAAATTGGGCGCGGAGCTACTTCGAGCGGTGAAAGGGAATCGCGGGAGCAGACAGAGAAACGGGCGGGGGTTCGGACGGCGAAAGGGAATCGCGGGAGGAGAAAGGGTTCGGGCGTCGGGCGGCGGGGGTTCGAGCTTCGCGGTTTTTTTTTTTTTTGTGGCTAACCTAAACCGCGGGAGAGACAGAGAGAAAGGGAATCTCGCGCGGGTCGCGGGTTTTCTTGAGACCCTTCAGCGACCGGGCCATATCGGTCGCTGAAGACTAATATCGCCGGTCGCGGAAGGGGTCGTCTCCGAAGGCCATTTAATTATTTTTTTTTTTGGCTGAGAGAGGGTCTTCAGAGACCGGCGACAGTACCGGTTACTGATGCCGGTCTCTGAAGTGTTGTTTTGTTGTAGTGTCACTATGTGACGTGACATGTTAAAAAAATAGTTTCAATTTTTTTTTTAAAATTTGGACAAGAAAAGCAAATATTATGAGAAGAATTACAAAAATATTGAAAAATGAAGAAATGTTTGAAATTTTTGTCTTGTGTTTGAAAAATACTTTAAATGTTTTTGTACGAATTTTGAATTTCTTATTGAACAAACAAAAATAAGCACTTAAAATGATGGAAAAATATAAAAAATATTTCAAATTGACAACTCATTATTTTAAAATGACATTTTAATACGTGACATAACAGAGAGCTGTTTGGGTCCGATGGATTTTGGGACCGTGCGATCCATTTTCCGTGCACACAAATTTTAAAACAAACGAGAAAGTTGCGGACGCAAATTTTAAAACAAATCGGACGGTCATCGAACCCATCGAACTCACTTTGAGTTCGGTGAGTTCGATGGACATTGGACCCAAATTGACCTCGACATAACGTGACTGGAATCACTGGATGCTCTACCATGTATTAAAGACCGGTTCACATGAAATATCGTAATGTGTCAATAATATTAAAAATCACATACTACATCAGTTACGTCATGTTTCACGCGTGCTATCACATAGAAAAAGAAAATAGCCATGTGGACCAGAATTCGCCTCCTCTGCATTAACGTACCGTTTGAATTTATTTTTAGACCGTGCGATCAGAACTCAAGCCAATCCTGCCCGCACCTATAACGCCTGGGATCTAACGGATTTAAATCCGACGGTTGGGATCTTAACTCAAAAATTTTAGTTAACTCAGATGTTACTAACTAATGTGGACCAAGGGTTTAAACGAATCGGATACGAATCTGGATTGATTCTCAAAACGCGGACCCGATATTGAAACAGACACCGAATTCCATATTTGCATTCCCTAGACCGGAGTACTGTCCAAAGGCCCGAAACGGCCGAACCAACGCCATGAGTATGAGGCCCATGAACAGGAAGAAGAAACACAACGCCTCACTCTCCCCCACCATCTCTGACCTGTCCAGCTGGTCCCACCTCCCGCCGGAGCTCCTGGAGCAGATCTTCGCGCTCCTCTCCCCCTCGGATCGCCACCGCTTCCGCCTGATATGCTCCCCTTGGCGCGGCGTCGCCAGGCAATTCATCCCTCCTTTCCCTCTCCCATTCGAGCCTCCTCGCCTCCTCCTTAGCCGACCAGACAACGCTCTCTCCTTCTACGACCTCTTCAATTCCAAATCCCTCTCCTACTCTCTCCCTGCTCCTCACCGCCGAGCCCGCTGCTTTGGCTACCTCGCCGGCTGGTTCTTCTTGGTCTCAGATCAAAATCCATCCCGTGCATGCCTCTTCAATCCAGTACTACTCGCGGAGATCCCTCTACCAGATCTCGAATTCCCCATCAAAAAGGCAATTTTGTCAGCCCCGCCAGGATTCCCAAACTGTGTGGTGGCAGTGATGGGACGGTCGGCTTCAGCGCTGTGCGAAGTGGCAGGAAAGAGATGGCAGGTCCTTGATCTCGGGCAGCGCTTATTTGACGATATCATTTTCTGGCGGAACCAGCTATGCGGGATTGAAAACCGTGGCAATGTTCTGATTTGTAACTTTGACATGGAATCCCGCAGGACCAGTCTAGTAACTGTACAGTTGCCCGAGCAATGGAAATACAGTGAGGTGTATCTGGTTGAGTCGACAGGTGGTGACCTGTTGACAGTCATGAAATATTGTCACATGTTCTGGGTGTATAAGCTGGACCAGCAGTGTACCTGGGAGCAGATGGAGCAAATCGGGGATCAGGCTCTGTTTCTCGGGGTGATTCGATCTGAGTCGGTTCCAGTCAATCGGTTTCTTGGCTCGGGTCTAAGAGAGAACTCAATTTATTTGGCCAGCAGGAAGTTTGAAAGGCCCTTTGGCTTAGTGGTAATTTATTCAATGGAGGATGAGTCAATGACAACAGTGCCGCTTTCTGGGCAGCATTCAGTCCTGGCCGACCCGGTTTGGGTTAGCCCCGTTATTTGGCCTTGATGGTTTTTGGTCGGGTTCAACAGTAAGCTTTCCCTGTTTAGATCATGTAGAGTTCAAAGTATGATTAAACTTTATATTTTAGAGTGACTGAGGAACTATAATAATTTAGAAGTGTAGGAAAGCGAAAAAAAATAGTTAGCTTAGTTTTTTCATTTTATCTCTGTTTGGGAGCGGGGATTTCCGATGGACATCAACACTTTCGTGCGGTGGGTTTAGATTCGCACGAATCTAAATTCCTTGTGAATTTAACCCATCCGCACAAATATCAACACTGATCGAATGGTACATACTGGACATTGCATCAAATTCGTTCCAATGTTACATTTGGTTGGCTGTCTCAATGTTAACCAGTTGAACCAGAGTGTGCTTGAGTAATTAATTTAAATAACAATGTGTTTATTGTTACAATTTTGGTCTTGTGCATGCTGTAGTCATTTCCATTATGAGTGCCGAATCATCCGATCAAGCAAATTCACCCTTTAATTTGCTAATGATTCTTTTAACCACAGAGTATACGATTCTTTTATTTTGTCTGGACATTGTGAACCTGGTTTAGGGAATCTTCTGTTCAATAAGGTATCAAACCATGCAACTATCTCACTATTGATAGCTACAATAACGTTAATAAAATATTAAGGGCGGAGTCGAGAGAGAGAGAGAAGGATCCTGATTAGTATAGGCATTTTTAATTTTTTTCTTATATGCACATGCTGTTTGTTTTCTCTGCTGTCTATCTTTCTGTTGTGTGAGTTGTAATCAATGAGAATAATACAAGGAGGTAAGCACTGTACCGCTTTCTGGTACAGGATTTGAAGTGAGTGAGTTGCTGGTACAGTGGACTGGTACTGGCTGTGGATGCTGGTACCGCTTAGGGTATGCGCCGTTTACAGGAAGTTTTCTGGTACCATTTACTGGTACTGGTTTTATAGAGGTGTGTTCTGTTAACATGATGTAAGGACTGTTTATATTTTTTCAATATATTGCCTGGCATCTGCTGTCAGCATTTCGAGAGAGATAGAGAGAGAGAGAGAAATGAATTGCTGCTAGGTACCAATCTGGTACAGGACCCAGATTAGAACCTAACGGGTCACACAAGGGGTTTCCTCCCTTCAGTTGTTTTTCCTTCTTATTCTAGCTAGTCATTTTCATTCAATTAGTTGTGCAATTGGGCTGCGGTTTGTGGGATCTGCTGTTTGGGTGTGGGTGTCAAGAGCAAATAAGTACTAGTACCAGTAGTCTATTTGATGTTTTCTGTAGAATGTAGGTGGTTTTTTTTTAAGGGATTACTGTCTTGGATGTTTTCCTAGCTGTGTGTATTGTTGTGATGAACTGTTCTACTACAACACTTTTGTTTAATACGTTCTATTGGCAGCTGCTGCCAATATTTCCAAAAAAAGAGAGAGATGAATGAATTTGCGTTCGCTTTTCAATCAGACATAAGTTGTGTGTGATTTTCTTTTCTGTATTTATGTAAGAAATTAACAATAGAAAAAGGGCCGAAAACCATGCTAGTATAAACTAATCTGGTAAATACAAAAACCAAACTTAGCTATGGTTCTAACAGTTGCTTCATTTTTTGTACTTTTAGATAGAAAGTATTCTTTGCATGGATTATCTATTTGATTTCCTTAAAAAATATCTAGTTTCAGACAGGAATGATTGTTCATAAGTTATCTTGTCCATGTTTAGACTCCTTTGATGGTAAAAGCCACTTATTTACTCGTGCTTGAGCCATAGCAACCTGCATTTTTTGCATTTGAAAGTATATTAAAATACTATATAAAATACTATATAATTTAATTAAAATACTGCATTTTTTACTTCTCTTGCTAAAAATGCATGACATTTCTAAATAACATTTTGTGTTGTTCATTATATTTTTATACTATGCTATGTATCATCTGCCTCAATAGCATTTTAATATCGACATACAATTGCATTATCGGTGAAATGTACAAAATAGTACTATGATATGATGTGGTGCTGGACAAAACCATCTAACTTTGTTTTGCATTCGCCAAGTTCCATTTGTATACATTGAATTTTGACTATTGTGGATTACATGTGATGTGTTAATAAGTGGATATATATGATTTTTGCTATTCCACAATTTTAAATAATTTGAAAAATGCAACGATGTACTTATACTAGGGTAATAATTTTGCACCTTAAATGACATCAGTCAGATAACGTACATGCTCATGACAAAATACATCTTTTTAATTAGCATGAAACAAGCTTTTCTAGTCCTATATACTAGTATACCATTACAAGTTAATTAAACTTTTATTGGCATGTTTAGAGTTTTGGTAATGCTTGGTGTATTCTTTTGTTGAGGTTTGGCTATTGGCCTATTGCCCTCTTTATAAAAGAAGTCTATTCTTCCTGATATTTAAAAAATGAACATGGAAGACAAAAACAGGTACCTGATTGTCCCAATCTGTTTTCCAGGTGATATAAATAAGCAGAATGGTTTGAATTACTGTCCCAAGAATCATTCCAATCCAGATTCCCTACAATTGAAATTAAAATTATTCATATTTATCAATCTCATTAATTCCATGTTTTCCCATGATGTGGTACCAGCACGGAAAGAAAAATTATTCCATCTTTTGTTTGGCTTCTAATTTTTTTTTTCAGAAATTCTTTTCTTCCACTCTATTATGAAATATGCTACTATCTGTCTAATATTTCTCCATATAGTCCCATTATCCTTAATTAGGCCATAAAGTCTAAATTCGAACCAAATATAACACAGAGTAGAACAAAAATGCATAGTAATATCTCAGCACCTGTCTGAGGTATATGTTTCTGATACAACTATTGCGTGGCATGAAATTTTTTGAAATGGTAACAAGGAATGGTACCTTGACTTGATAGCCGATAACATAACCGAGTACAATTCCAGCAGGAATTCCGACTAAGTAGTAGCATCCAAGATTTACATAAGCTACTAAACCCTGCCATCCTGCACCAACCGCAACACCTATTCACAAAGAAGAAAATAAGCCATTAATTTAACAGGCGAAAAAATGGAGATATGTGGAGAAGCTATCTTAAACTCGACCGTTTATCTCTGTTACATAACCCAATGCACAAGTTCAAACCATCATAAGATGCAAAAACTAACCAGAAAGCACAGGTTGAACACTGTTAAGAAGAATAGTGAAGGCCAAAAGAGAAGCAAGGTCCGCAACCGCATCAGCCACTGCTTTGCTATCAGTAAATATATACGCCAGGCTCCCTCTGAACCATAAAAATAGTGTAAAGAGAACCACACCAATTGATAGTGAGGTGCTCACCACTACTTTAATTGAAAACTTGGCATTTCTCGCGCTCCCTGCTCCTAGTTCATTTGCAACACGCACTCTGCATTGTTTGAGAAAATACATATCATATTCTAAATGGTCAATTTTATATACTTTCTTTTGTTTTTAACCTACTAGAATGATATACGAACAAGGAATAATTCAATGTATATAATGGAGATAAATGTGTTATACCCGGCTGCAGCCAAGAAACCTACTGAAACCATCATCTCCCATCCACTGATGTTGAGGCTGTTGAAAGAGAAACATAATTAATTACTTAACTGATCTATATATTATTCTATTCTCAACACGAATGTCTCTAAATCAGAATTGAACACAAAGAGGAAAAACAAGGAAACAGATCCAAAGAGAACGCACCATATCGAGAGAGCATCAATTGCAACTTCTGCATTCCTCATGTTTCCTGTTAGTAGTACCAGAATAGTGTTGTACCACAGTTCCAAGCTACAACAAAATACAATTATAACATAGATGCCACCTTTAAATTTTTCAAGAAAGATAATCCACAACCACAACCTTGAATATTAAAACTTTTAAAAAGAATTTTAATCAAATCTTACCAGACCATGGCACCTGAAGATAAAGAGAGCTTAATAACAAGCCCGAGATCTCTCAAAGCATCCCATGAAAATCCCTTCCATGTCTCTGGGCACCCCCCACACAACACAAACCCAAATTGACCAAAAATCGGGATCCACATAGCGAGTATCATCGACCCCATTGCACCGGCAACACCCATAGAAAACTTGACCACTGACAACCACGAAAAGAGAACATGCAAACTGAGAGAGAGTGCAGCCAGGTATGTTATTATAAGGTTCTTGCTCTGTGACTGGAGATACGTTTGAAATGTGAAGGAGAACATGTACGAGAAGTTGATGGGAATGAACCACAGGGCGATGGTACCGGCCATAGAGGCGATCGATTCGTCTTGGCCAAGGAGACGTAACAGAGGGGTTGTGAAAATGAAGAGAGGTATCATAAGAATAGTGCAACTAAAAAGTACAATCCATGATCTTTGGAGGTAGATACCGAGCATGTGGTGTTGTTTTGCACCATACGCTTGGCCACATAGAGTCTCGAGTGCGCTTGCCATGCCTAGCTGCAAGATACTAGGAATTAAAATTGGGAAGAGATTTTATGTAATTGCAATCAAAATTCATGATCATGTATTGATTAATTTTGATTATGTGGTAATTTAGTTGGAAGAAGGGAATGGGCATCATGCCTCGCAACGAGTTAGAGACAGTTCTACATCTAATGTGGACCTGCTCATATTCTACTACTCTGTGGAGAACTTTACTACCCATACTGTTCCTGGGGATAATTCCGCCAGGTACGGACCGATTCACACATCCAGCTCTGGTTCTCTAACCCGCCCTCCTTGACACGGAGATGCGTATGGAAAACGGCTTGGGCAGTAGGGCTTTGGGCATTATGTCGGGGAAGAAAAATGAGAATCTTCATGCAAAAGCCAAAAACAATCGCAATCTTGGGAAGAGAGACGGCGTTGGATGCTCAGCGGTTTAATATGTGTGTAGGCCCGAGTTTGTAACTACTTTGAGTTTGTAAATATTAACTAAACTAGGCTCGCTTGAGCCTCTGTAAATATTTTTTTATCAGTGAAAATCCGTAAGATGGCAAGTTGCCCACCTTACCCTAAAAAAAAAAACAAACAAATTTGTGTATTAAAATATTTGCACCTATCAAATTTGTTAATCAAATATAATTCGTTGACATAATGATTGGCAACAAAAAAATTTAACTCTAATATCTATCGGTTTAATATTTTGGGAAATTAGATTTGGTGCATATATCTGATTTTAATTTTGTGGCTTAATTATAGACTTTTACTTTGGACTATCGATCCAATTAATGTTCTTATAAAAATGGCTATACTCTAAATTGTAGAAGCAAATGGTAAGTTGTATTCTTATCGACTTATCCTGTTATCCATTTGCTGAGAAACAACCAAAAGCAGCGTGGCTACGCCAAACTATATATTATTTTTAAATTACAAATGAGAATTTTTCCTTGGCACGCAGCCTTTTAAATTTTAATAATATTTACTTGTCTTGGAGCTGTTACGCAATCTCATTCTTTATTATCTGAACAGATCAAATCATATCAAACTCTTACTAGCTATCACCAATTGCATCATTTGGAATTACTGAATGAGACTAATTAATACATGTAATTGTTTCCACCGTTGCCATTCTAAGGTGATAATTGATTCTATCCAGTCACTTTGTACCAGTATATATGATGCAAGCAGTGACGACTGAGAGAGATGAAAGATCTTTGCGCGAGATGGTGATGCAAAATTCAACTTTTTGTTGAACCTTCTTTTGTCTAGTCGAGGAGTTATGTATCGATCATATGCATATAATAAAATGGTTCAGAATGAGAACAGGTGGTTGCTTGTCAAGCTCATGAAAGGGATTTTCATTTTTCGCCCAATTAATTGCTTAATTCAAAGACAATTAGACAACCACCACTAATATTTTTTCTTTCTTTAATGTATACATTTAGTCAAATTCTGGAATGCATCCCAGATCCATGCATGTGTCAATATGACAAATAGGCATTAAGAGGATTATATTGCTAATAAAATGGTTCAGAATATGGCTAGTGTGTCTTGAGATGAGTACGCACGACTTTTGATGTATCACAAATAGTATTGTTGAAAGAATTTTTTCTTTTTTTTGGTTAACGACCCGCAGGTATTTTCATTAATCAGAACAAACCATTTACACTTAGTTCGTACCAGTACATATAGTACGTAGACCAAATTTTACATTTTTTGAATTTTTTTTTTTTACTATTTATTAAGATGGTTTCAAAATCGTTGTTTTAATACAACAGTAAAAAATTTATAGACTATTGAAAATAGCGATTTACAAACCATCTTAATAAATAGTACAAAAGTTCTAAAAAATATAAAATTTGGTCTACAAGCACATTCTAGTATATATTGAATGTTAAACGGTTTGAATTTGATTGTATGTACTTTCGAAATGTAAAAACTGAAACATTTATTTCAAAATTCAGAATTTGATATTAACCAATCTCTCTATATATGTTTGCATGTGAAAATGTTTTATGTCTGTAGTTCACAAGGAACGAAAGCAAAACATGTTTCTTGGAGCATGCATTAATAATTTCTTGAAGTTTGGCTATTATTATTATTGGGTTTGATGGTTGAATCTTTAATTGTGGATATCATAACTAAGGGAAAGAGTTGACATGCTAACTATATGCATTGCGTATATATATATGATCTTATCAAATATCACAAGCAAATTTTTTCCTTGTTGACTTTCTAATTTATAATTGTACCCAAAAAATAAGTGATACCTTGCTTCCATACCACTACATAGCATGTAAAATACATAAAAAGAAACACACACACACACACACAATCTAAGTAGTAACATTCAAAATTTGGAGCCAAACAAAAAAAAAATGAATGCTTAAGCGAAATTGACAATAATACAACCGAAACACCAAACAAAAACCTAGTTATTTGTGCTGAAATATGTCTGTATGTTAAAATGTCTAATATATGTGTAATTTGTGCTGAAATATATCTGTATCACAAATAACAGTGGCTAGATCCATTAAAGTAATAGCGATACTTTCAGAAATAATAATTTTTGTCTGTTTACTTTTGACAATAATATTTTTTTATCCTCTCCGGATAAATTGCATACAGATCTTTGATGAAAAAAAAAAAAAACAAATCACTTGTAAACTCTTTTTAGTTGTTTAATAAAATTTCCCAAGTAGGTTCTTGCCTACAACTAAAAATAATTCAAGAAGGATAACCTACGAGCGTATAAAATAAAATAAAAATAGGCCAACAACATATATATAATTAAAAAAGGATACCTTAATGAAACTAAAAAAAAGAGAGAATTATATATAATGCTTATTTGTCCTTTTCTAACTTAAATTATAATTAAAGATCTCACCAACAACTACTGTCCTGATAATAATGTTTCTAGCTAGCTCCTAATTTGTTCCAAAAATGATGCAAGCTAGTACAGGAGGCCTCGGGATTACCGAAATTTTTATTTATAACATTTAAAAAAAAAAAAAATCAAATAACTATCGTTTGGTGGAATTTTGATTTTTAACACGGCCACATTAGCATTCTGCAGACTCATTTTAACAGAACCGCAGAATGCCGATGCGGATCATCAAATGAGTCCGCAGAATTTTATTATTATATACATTTGTACGAGATATCTCAAATTTTCATCCCACGTAGGGGAGCAGCTTGGGTCCGATGCCCATCGGATCCAAAGTGGGTTCGATGGGCTCTCTGACCGTCCAATACGTTTTGAAATTCACGCCAAAACTTTCGCATCTGTTTTAACTTACGTGCGCACGAATCTCAAAGCGTATCAGACGGTCAAAGAGCCCATCAAACTCACTTTGAATCCGATGGACATCGGACCCAAGCTGCTCCCCCCACGTGGAGCTCTAGCACTGATCCTAGCACTGATCCACGTGGAGCTCTAGCACTGATCCATAGTATTTGTACCGAATACCAACCAAAAAAAGATACTTCTCGATTTTTAATATATTTTTTCTAGAAATGCGTGCCTTATAAAATATCTCAAAGTTTGAAACGCTGATATCTAAAATTTGATAGTTTTTTAATATTTTTTGTTTTAAGAATGCGTGCCGCAGCATAACTTCAATTCAAAGTTTGAAAAAAAAGTGCGCATAACCATTTTGCGGATCCATTTAAGGGTCCGTATCAGCATTCTGCGGTTTCACTAAAATGAGTCAGCAGAATACTGGTGCAGTCTGTTAAAAATCGAAATTCCATTAAAACGATGGTTATTTAATTTTCTTTTTTTTAAATGTTAGAAATAAAAATTTCGGTTGGGATTATTCTAAAAAAATTAATTAACTATACTTTAAGAAAAAGAATTTATACAAATGCAACTTTACCTTAATTTTTTTTTTTTTTTTAGAAGTTAACAATTTTTTCTTAGTTGTATTAGCAACAACAACACCTGATTTGAAAACATATATAGGTTACCAGTTGATTATATTCATTTCAAACTTGAAAGAGCCCACAAAAGAAAACAACGGAACCAAGAAAATTGAAGGTGTGCATACCAGGACTCCATTAGCAAAGCGCACAAAGACGGTGAAGACGAGAGCATACGCTGCGAGCTCGGCGGAGCCCACATGTCCGATGAAGGCCTGCGTGATAACCGACACGCCAAAGGTCGAGAATCGGGTGAAGATTGCCGGCCCCGCCACGACCCACATTTTCTTGGACTCGGCCCATATTCGCCAGCCTAGCGTCTCTCTCACCTCTTGTTCCTTCTCTGCATTGTTTTGGGGAAGAAGAGAGAGACGAAGCTCATCTCTCTTGCTATTTTCCATTACTTGTTGATCTCACTTCTCGCTGCTCCGCTCTTTGTTAAATACGTGGCCAGATGGGTGATTGCTAGGGGTGAAAATTAAAAGTAGCTTTTATGGGGATTAATTGGATAAAGAAAGAGAGAAAAATAGAACTCTTTTATGAATTATGAGAGGACTAAAACAACCCACCCACTTGCTATATTTCCAACTTTATATTCGCAAACAAACCGCAAGTACAACTAGAAAAATAGAAATGCTCCTCGTTGCACATTCCACAATCACAGAATTAATGAAGAAAAATGACATTTGAGGTTGCCCCTTCTTGCACACACACACACATATATATATATATATATATATATATATATTTTTGAAGGTTGACGGTTGACCGTCAACAATATATTAATTAATAAAAAGTTTATTTATAAGATATAATCACTAAAGTTAGTAATTCTGCCATAGACCTAGATAAATAGATATTTTTGCATATATTTTTACTAAGTTGAGCAATCAAAGCTGTTTTTAGGGGTGTCAATGGTTAGTTAGCATACACTCGAGGTTGAAGCATTTTCATATCCATATAATATATATAAGAATTGATTTTATTCATATTATATCATTATCCATTAAGAATTAATATTACCCTATTCTATCATACGTAATAAGTTTATCGGATAACAAAATAGTAGTATTTCAATTATTTAACTGAAAACAAGACATGCAAATAAAAATAATATGTTAATAATTTGTTTAAATGTTAAAACGAATATAGTTTGTTTGTTCTTCGGTCCATTAACTAGTCTCCTTGGTGGTGTTTGGTTGTGGACTAAAACTAAGGAGGCCTAAATTGATTATTCCAACTTAGGTCAGTCTCAATTATTCATATTTGGTTGAGGTATAAAGTTAGATCATGGCTTAAGATATTTCTTTTTTTATTAGAGTTGGTGAAGGACTAAAGTTTTGGAATCCTAAGCTAGTTAATTATTAATAATAAGATACCAATTATAATATTAATTATTAATTATAACTATAATATATAATAATTATTTAATATATTAACAATATAAGATATTAATTATATAGTTATATATTAATAATAAGATACTAATTATATATATTAATATATTAATAATGACTATAATATATTACAATATTATTTTTAATAATTATTTAATATATTAACAATATAAGCTATTAATTATATAATTATATATTAATAATAATGATTAATAATAAGATACTAATTATATAATATTAATATTATTAATAATAACTATAATATATTATAATATTACTATAATAATTATTTAATATATTAAAAAATATAACATATTAATTATATAATTATATATTAATAATAATTATTAATAAAAAGATACTAATATATAATATTAATATATTAATAATAACTGTAATATATTATAATATTATTATAACAATTATTTAATATATTAACAATATAACATATTAATAATATAATTATATATTACTAATAATTATTAATAAAAATATACTAATTATATAATATTAATATATTAATAATAACTATAATATATGATAATATTATTATAATAATTATTTAATATATTAACAATATAACATGTTAATAATATAATTATATATTAATAATAATTATTAATAAAAAGATACTAATTATATAATATTATTATAATAATTATTTAATATATTAACAATATAAGATATTAATTATATAATTATATACTAACAATAATTATTAATAATAATATACTACTTATATACTGATAATATATTATTATTAATTAATGAGGAGGGAGGGGTGAAATGGTTGAAGGTGAATGACAATGGGCCCCAGTGACGTAAAATTGAAGAAAAATTTAAGGCACCTCCAAAGGTGGTTTAGTTTAGGCTCATTTAGGCTGGACTAACTTTTAGGCTATTCCATATTAGGCCAGTCAATTTAAATCTCGTTTGGTGAAATAGTTGAGTTAATTATTTAATTAAGAGTACTAACTCAAGTGAACTTGTAATCCTATCCTAATGAATTTTAGTCTACAATTTTTGGAATTGTTTTATTAGAAATCTTAGTTTTATTACCTTAGAGATTCAATGATTAGAAAGAGGTTTTGGTATTCTCCTCATCTTAATTTGCCTTAACAAATGATGTTCTAACGATATGAACATACTTGAGATCTCCATCTCAGCAATTCAAATGAGTTACTAAATAATTGTTAACCACTTTTTAAAAACTAGAGCCTCTAAATTTTTACACTTTCACATTCTTAAATTTAATTTCAGAGTTTCTATTAAGCTACGTCAGCAATAAATTAAAAAGAGAAATAATTTAAGTCAATTATTGACCAGCATAGAGTTTATAAATAGTTTTTTAATAAGAAACTTTCATGTATAGTTTCTAAATAAAAAACTCTCCCACATCTCTGAATTCGAAATTGAAACTTTTATCTACGCGTCCTGCCATTAGACTAAAATTATTAAAAATAAACTTTCACCTTTTGCGTCCTGCCATTAGAACCAGAAAAAATAGCAGATATATAGAATTTAGTAATGATACCTTTTGGTTAAGAGGACAGGAGGAAGAGCCGAAGAGGTGAATGAAAAGGAACAAAAGAACAAAGAAAGAGACCTAAATTATTATCATTAAAACATATGTACTGGTATTTATTTTTTATTTTTTAAAAGTACGCGTGGAATTTCTATTATAATTTCTGAGATGTAATATAATTCTAGTTTCGAATTTTTTTCTAATTATTTTTATTGACTTTTGTTCTCTCTTCCATAATAATAATTGCTGATATGATCACTTAAAAAAATTAAAAACTAATTGTATGAGTATAGAGGTTTAAAAATTAAAATTAATTTAATTCTATATAGTGCTTGACAACTATTTTTTTTCTTTATTTTGCTTATGTTGGTGCTCTTAGCACGATGAAAAATATGTTGAGTTACATCTCTTAAGTATTCACTTTAGTATTCGTTTTTTTAATATTTATTTTTTTAATAAATGTATTGTACATTAATATTTAATTAATCATTTTTAATACACAATAATGAATAAAAGAAACAGAATAAATGTGCGCTGGTCAGTTGCAGAAGGCGAATTTATTATTTGTCATGTGATGAGGGCTAGTGGCTATGTTCAATGCATGTGGACCGTACGATCTGTAGAATATATTCATTAAAGAGATGGCGAAAGATGCCTTGGTGTGATCGGACTAGGGCTGCAAACGAACCGAACCGAATTGAACTTACTCTCAGTTTGAATTTAGTTTGAATTAATTTTGAACTAAGTTTGGTTTGAATTAATTTCGAACGAATTTAATTTCAAATGAACTCAATTTGGAATCGAATTTTTTACAAACTCAATTTCGAACTTTTACGAACTTTGTTACGACTTACGAGTTATGACTTATGGCTGTGCCATAGTTCGAAATCACAACACTCTAATATAAACTCAGGCATTCTGAATTCTAATTACACAGTACACCAAAGTTTATATCAAAGTTCATTACAAATACCAAAATTTATATCAAACACCAAAGTTTAGTATAATCAATCAAAGTTCAGTACAATCACAGTATCCAAAGTTTTTCAAATAGCCAACTGGAGCAACATCACCAAAGTTTTCAAATATCCAAAGTATTCAAAGTACAATTTAAATATCAATAGAAGTATAGAACAATCACCAAAGTCTCAAAATTATTACAAACTCAAATATTATCCTAAATAAAACATTAAAGTTCATTATCAGTGGAAATCAACGGTTCACGTTTGAGTTAATTTGGAACTAAGTTTGGTTTGCGAACCTATTTCGAACGAACTAGGTCCAGTTTGAGTTTGGTTTGAATTAATTTCGAACTAAATTTGGTTTGAATTAATTTCGAACTAAATTTGGTTTGAATTAATTTCGAATGAACTCAATTTCGAATCGAATTTTTTACGAACTTTTTCGAATCAAACTCGAATCGAATTACGAATTACGAATTTTTTGTGCAGCCCTAGATCGGACAATCCTATTCAAACTCAAAATTTGAGTTACTTGAGGGATCCGGACCAGGTTTGTGTTTTAAACTTTTAATGCACGTTTGTTGGATCGTTCCTCTCCTTGATGACCAAAACGCACAAGTCAGAAAAGGTACAATCATTAAAATAAGAGAGCAGTTTAATTTTGCTGGCCTCTGTTTTTAGGAATTAGGTACCATTCATTTTTGGTCGGAGATATTTATGATGGGTTTTGAACTCATGTTATCACCTCCCGAGCAGAGATTCTGTGGTGCAAATCAAAACAACTTGATGGCCGTCAAAATTTGTTTTACACAAATTCTCGCTCTCTTAAAAATCAAAAGTGGCCTTGCACTTGCAGAACACAATGAGACTCATGTCGATCCGACATTTTTATTAATATTCAAAGTTAAATAGAAAATAATAAATATATCCAGCTTGGCTCGGTTTTAATAAAAATGTCCAAATCGGCCAATTAATGGCCGGTCCTCAAATTTTATTTTTTTAAACATTATGAAGAACAAGATGATGAAATCTAACACTAAAAATTTAATTTTTTTTAAATATTTGTTAAATTACTTTTTTTGATGTATAATTAGCATATTTATACTAAAATACGCTAAATTACTTGAATTATGTTAAATTATGTTGAATTACACTAAATTTCGTTAAATTACGCTAAATTACAATAATTTCGCTAATTATACTGAAATACGCTAAATTACGCTAAATTAGGCCGATTTTGTGCCATCTTTCATAAATCATAAAAATAGTAAAAAATTTAAAAAATAATAAAAATTGGTATTCTACAAGTTCATTATATAACTAATTTACTGAGATACTTAGATTGAATAATAGAAATGAAAATTTTAATCGGAAACTTCAACTCAAGTTTGAGGCTCTTCTCTTTATTTTTTGGCAATTCTGAATTTAAAAAAACGGCAAGTGGTCACTGACGCATGCGTATCTTCGCAAGCTTTCCGAAAAGTGGTCATTTGCTGAAATTGGACACACGAGTGCCGTTTTATGGCCATTTGAAGTTCCATCGTCGTTTTTCGCCTTCTCAGTGAATATATCATCCCTATTCATATGTAATTTAGCGTAATTTAGTGTAATTTAACATAATTTAGCGAATTAAACGTAATTTAGTGTAATTCAGCGTAATTTAACATAATTTCAAGTAATTTAGCGTACTTCAGTATGAATATGCTAATTATACATCAAAAGAAGTAATTTAAGAAATATTTAAAAAAAAAAATCGAATTTCTAATGTTAGATTTCAGCATCTTGCTCTTTATAGTGTCTAAAAAAAAAATTGAGAACCGATCATTTAATGGCCGGTAGAAAAAAAATAAGGACCGGTCATTAAATAGCCAGTTTGGACATTTTTATTAAAATCCGGTCAAGCTGGATATATTTATTAATTTCAATTTAACTTTAGATATTAATAAAAATGTCGGCATGTTAACTATCTTTGTTGCGCTGAAAACACACAAAAAACAAAGATGTCATGAACCGACTTCAATTATTACAAAGTAGTGACAAATAATTATGTCATAAAATGGAAAATGTTTCCCACAATTGTATCACTTTTGGATATCGCCATGAGTTTGACCTGTATGGCTGTATGTAACATTCAAATGGCATCTAAATATTAGTGAGGCTCTGATATTTTGTAAAGTGTGAATTCATCTGTATTATGGATTTAAACTTTTATTTTAAAATTTTAAATAATCGATTCAGATTGCTCAATGATTTTTATATTGAAATATAATAGAAGATGATTTTTTTTCTTTTTTAGAATTCTTTTACTATTTTTTTTATTATATAGAAAATCCCTACTTTCGTTTGGTCCATAATCTTTAGATCAAATGATTTTCTATTATTCTAAAAAAATAGTAAGAAGAATATAAAAAAAAAATATAAAAGTTGGTCTTCAAATATATATTCAAATAAAAATCATAAACAGTTCAAATCGACTATTTAAATTTTAAAATTATGATAAAGACACCTAACACGAACTAATCCGCATTTTACAAAGTACCATAGTCTCACTCTCTAAAAATTATGTTATTAATAGTGATATCAATATATTATCTTCTGTAAACTATTGTGCAATAATTTTGTAGTCCTTTCTTACGAAAACTTTTTTACATTTCATTTTGATTTAATAAAATTTGGTAAGCATAAGCGTACCAAAGAAAGATACTAATATATTAGCTTTGAGCTTTTTGAGAGTAAGTAATGAGGCAAATAAGAAATTATTTCATTTGTTTATTTTTTGATAACTTGATCGTGTAAAGATTATAAATTTAGTGCAGTGTCATGAGTTTTCATCTCTATTTGGAGAGATATGTTTAATTTTTAAAGATAACATCTAAAAGAATACTAGGGTGTACTGGGATCTTTTTAAACATATACCCTCATATAATCAAATCATCATTTGTACAACCAGGTACCAAATTGATTTGACTATTCCTCATATCTCTTATAGTGTTGATCAATATAATGTTCTACATTATTTGATTCGCTGTGCATGTTGTTTCCAACATCTTAGCATGGTGTCATAAACCTGTATGATATCTCGATCAGGGACCTTGTAGGTGTGACCTGCTTGTCCTGATAGTATCGTTGATCCAATGTAGACAGTGCCGGATTACACTGCCCGTGTTGTTTCTAATATCTCATGATTGTCTAATGATGAACGCGAGATAGGATATTGCCATTCCCGCTGTATCATCGATTATGTTTCTTGATTCGTAAGTAGTATATTATAATCCATGATTGAACTATTCAATCATGGTGTGCACATATAATATAACTCTATCAAGGGGCCCACAGACATCATAGCTTACTCAGCACAGGGATGCGAATAAGGGATATTCGTCCTGTTGACGTATGCGAACTTCTCAACATAAGTTCTACACATAGAGAAGATGTCTTTATCGCTCCTTGTTACAGTGAGCGATTAACACCAACCACTGATGTGCATACCTTAGGCAAGAAAACCAAATGTCTTAGACATAAGACAACAACACCACATGAACAATCAATAACATAACAAGAATCAGATGATGTTCATGTATGGTCAAATCCAACGACATCCAACTATTATATGCATTTGTGATATTAAACAGGTACGCTACCGCTTTGATCTATGATAACTGGATCAAACGTTTAATCATCACACTAGTCTCAGGTGTAATTAGTGTTCCTTGCTAATTACCTTGACTAGGGATACTTTAAAGTTAATTACTTTTATTCTTTAGTTGCTACACAATCTAACAATTAGATAAACCACAAGTAATACAACTTAAGGCAACAAATTGACTATCGTTAACCAATCATATGAACAAGAATTACAAACAAAATTTTTGCTCTAGGACACCCGACTCTATCACGTACGAACATGCTGGCGAAGAGGTGGAGCAACCTGTGGACTTCTTTGCCCTTCCTCAACATCAATGCCAGGGATTCTTTAGCCCCATCTTCCATGAGAGTGATTACTACTTTACTGCACAAGGTTAAAGATGTTCATATTCTGAAGTTTTACCTCAGGTGCCATGTTCGTCTGGTATGCACCTAGCTTGATCGTATCATTTTTACTATATACTGTGCATGCATGCATGCATACATCAACTGACCCCTGGCCATCAATTGATCAACCCATCTTTAAATTGATCAATTGATATGCATGCATGCACACATACATGATCAATTAAAAGATCTGTTGTGGGAATTAATTAAATTAACCCAATATCAAGTTTACAATATAATGTTGAGGGTACTGTACGTATTTCTATATATATATAGTTTATTCTGACTTGTGTTTAATTATATATATATAGAGAGAGAGAGATGGGCTATTGTGCTTTGTAAAGTAAAACCCCCTCTTTACTTCGGGCCATATTTTCATTTTTAAAAATCCAAACAACCGATCCAAACTGTTCAACATGTTCTAAATATTGAAATGTGCTTGGAGACTAAATTTTACATTTTTTGGAATTTGTTTACTATTTATTAAGCCACTTTGAAAATCGCTGATCCGGTGGTCCAGAAAATTTTACTGTTTTTTACTGTTCACAGTGGATCAGCGATTTTCAAAGTGGCTTGTAAATAGTAAAAAAATTCCAAAAAATGTAAAATTTAGTCTCCAAGCACATTTCAATATTTAGAACATGTTGAACGGTTCGGATTGGTTGTTTGAATTTTCAAAATTAAAATATGGCCCGAAGTAAAGAGGGGGTTTTACTTTGCAAAGCACAATAGCCCATCTCTCTCTATATATATATAGGGTGGCTAATATCAAAACGTTTGCACCAAGCCCCTTGTGCAACCAAGTTGTTTTAGCGTTTTCAAAGTCCAAACGGTCGATCCGAATCGTTAGCGTTCAATCTATATTAAAATCTGCTTGGAGACCAAATTTTACATTTTTTGGAATTTTTTTACTATTTATTAAGGCACTTTGAAAATTACTAATCCGGGTAAACAGTAAAAATAGTGCAACTAAATTCTGGACTATGTGATCAGCAATTTTCAAAGTGGCTTAATAAATAGTAAAAAAATTCCAAAAAATGTAAAATTTGGTCTCCAAGCAGATTTTAATATAGATTGAACATCTAACGGTTCAGATCGACCGTTTGGACTTTGAAAATCCGAAAACAACTTGGTTGCACGAGGGGCTTGGTGCAAACGTTTTGATATTAGCCACTCTCTCTCTCTCTCTCTCTATAAATATATATATATATATATATATATATATATTATTTTCTCAAACATGTGTAGACACTGTTTTTAGACGAGTTGCTGAAAAAAAACCCCAAATTTGAGAACTTGACGGTTCTCACTATTTCCTTCTGTTCTTATTCATATTTCGAAATGCAAACTTGGATCATAGAGAGTTATCCAAAGTTAACAAAGCTTACAGTAGTACGACATCAGTTTTGTAAGTTTTTTTTTTTTCCAAATACATAGCTTCTCTTCATTTTTAATTTGCTGTTTAAAGTTTTTTTTTTTTGAAGAAAGTTTAAAGTAAAGATCTAGTTATCAATTGATCAATTATTTGTTGCAGTTTTGTGATCGGGATTATGAAGAATGACAAAAAACTGTAATTCCAGTCCCGCTGGTTGAAGCATGTGATAGAAGGAATCTCGAGATGGTTGAGGTTCAATTTTGGAGGTTTGATACTATGGTACAATAGGTGATGCAGTATCTCATGCCTGGTAAAGGGGAATTGAGAAAGTTTAGGAACTATTCTACATTGTTCACTTGTTCTCATCATTGTTGTAGAATGATGTTTCCAATAATGGAATTGAGTATTTGTAAACGTGTTATTTGATAAATATGATTATTTTTGTTGTTGTCTGAAGACTTTGGAGTTATACTAGTTATAGCTAGTTTATATATGGATGTTTCAACATATTTTGTGTATGGATGTTTTGGATGTTTTGTATATATATTGGGATCTATTTTGGATGTTAATTTGGTAATATTAATTAATACCACTAGGTAAATTCCTTGGATCTGTTTTAATTTAACTTTTTTATATAGTTATGTTACTCTTGGTGATGAACTTATGATAACAATCAATAGTCACGATTGAGTTCAGTATTCTCTAGTATGCTAGTGACATTTTACTCTTGGTTATGAATTCTTTTTGTTAAAAAATTATAACACAAAAATTTTAGGAGCCAATTAATTATTAATTAGATATTATTGAGTTGGTATTATGTATATTATTAAATAATTATCTCATTATAATTGCACAGTATAGCTCAAAACTTAATTACACAATACATCACAATCAATTAATTGAATACATGAGAGTGGTTAATTTATACCAAAATCTAAGTTTCAAGTATAGCATTGCTCCTGAGAACATCGCCATCGGTTAAAAAAGGAACACAATTGGTATTGATCAATCCAAAACTAACGGCCCAATTGACACCACGGATGGTAAAGATCATCACCTCTCCGCTATCGGTGTTGTAACCCATTCGATATCATAGAGACACTCATAACCAACGGTGGTATATTAAAATGGATGGCAAAGGAGGGAGGCCATCAACGCCATCGGTTGGTTAGACCGAACAGTCGGTAAATATTTCAAAGTATTTAGCGCTGCCACTAGTTACATACACCATCCGTGCTGAAGGACTTCGATGATAAAAGGGCGATAGTAAATGTGTTTTTTGTAGTAGTGCATTATATTATTGGAAAAGTTATAACTATAGTACCGACCACGATATTATTATTATTATTATTATTATAATTAAATATTTGTTTTCATTTAAATCTTTATGTTTACTGAGCTTATTGTTGGTTTTAGATGTTGTACGTACTTTCTTAAAAGAATTCAGATTTAGTGCAATGACACAAGTTCTCATCTCTCTTTAAGAGAGACGCAAGTTCGATTTTCGAGAATAACATCTAAAATATGCCGAAGTGTACAAGGAGTCTTTAATAGTAAAAAAATGTAGAAAACTAGTCTTTGGTCAGTGGCAAAGGCAATGATTTCTATGTGGGAGGTCGCAGATTCGAAATTCAGAAGATGTAATCTTTTTTGGATATTAAATAGTTGGATGGCTTGACCTTCGACGTTTACTAAAAAAATATATCTATGAAAAGTGAAAATTAATAATGCACCACTATAAGTATATGAGAAGCCGTAGAATGTAAACTCGAATGAAATCTTAATGAATAAAAGAATTTAGAATACTAAAAATCTCCATCTTTCTTTAAAAAAAAAATAAACACTATTTTTCTGGATTGCGCGAATATTTACGACTGAAACAAACAAACTAATTGTAGGCTATGTACTCCAGTATTCTTTATAGCCCGTGAAGAAAGGCCCAGTAGAGGGCTGATATTGGGCTTTATCTGCTCCATGAACCCGTTAAAGGTCTGAATTAATTAGATGTTTAAGTTAGATCCATTTTGGGCCGAATGAATTTGTAAAAAGCCAGTGGTAATTTTTGATTGCCAAGAACTCAAGAAGAGATGAGTGGAAAGTGAAATTGAGCTTACATAAAATAATAATATAACACAATTCTTTTCCGCTAATTTGCTTTCGCAGCTACAATTATTGAAACCCTGTTCCATTTCTTGGTTTCACTATGGCGATTCTGGCAATACCCACTTGTTTACCCGCTCCCGGGCAAGCTCAACCTGTTAACGCAATTTACTCAAATTAGAGGTGTTGTTGTTAACTTTTGATAGTCTTCAAGTTTCATCAAATAAATTAGCAGACCAATTTTTTAATTTTGGGTTAAGGTTTGTACCTGTTTGTCCCAGTCCATTTCCAGGTGATGTAGCAGAGAACCATAGTCTGGATTAGTGTCCCCATAAGCATGCCCATCCAGATACCCTTCACCTGATAACCAATCAAATAACCGAGAATTACTCCGAGCGGAACCCCAACCACGTAGTAACATGCGAGGTTCACGTAAGCTACCGTCTTTTGCCATCCGGCTCCTACTGCTACCCCTGTTAAGTGTTAATATTACCAAAATAAATCTTGTGTTAGTTGTATATGTTTCTTATCAATATGACAGTAAAAAAATAGTAATATCTAAATAGTAGTTCACAAAATATATGAAATAATTTTTTTCTTGTTTTTGGGATGGTAGTTGACAAAGAACCTGAGAGCACAGGGTGAATGCTTTGCAATAAGATCGTCAAAGCTAGCAGAGGGGATAAATCAACAACTGCTTCAACTACAGGCTCGCTATCAGTAAATACATAAGCTATGTTTCGCTGAAATACCAGAAACAGTATGAAGAGCACAACTCCAATTATACTTGAGGTTGTTACAACGTTAACAACTGCAAATTTGGTGGCTTTTGCATTTCCTGCTCCCAGCTCATTTGAAACTCGTACTCTGCAAATAAAAAATATTGTCTTAAGTGTTATGTCCCACATAATGACATAACAGTGAAATATGTTCTTTACTAATCGTCTTTTTCTTTTTTCTTACAAGTAACCAAATATTCTTCTGTTATATTTAGAAGTTAATATTGTTATTTCGTGCAAGTCATTTCAAGACAAAAAAAAAATAGAAATTAGCATATGAGAATGTACCCAGCAGCAGCTAACAAGCCAACAGGGATCAAAATTTCTATTCCAGCTATGTTTAGACTGCACATGAAAAATAAATGTTGGATTAGAGAACATTGGACAAATTAGTATAAACTTTAAAATCTATTTCTTAGAAGCTTGCATAAGAATGCATACCATACAGACAATGCATCAAGTTCAATCTCAGCATTTACCATATTTCCAGTTAGCAGTACAAGTACTGAATAGTACCAAAGCTCCAAGCTGCATAAAATTAAGATTAGTTTGTAGATAAATGGTTCCCATAATTTCATATTATATATATTTTAACTACAAGAATCTGTTTTATCCGCAAGAGTAAAAATGATTAACAGTGTCGGTATCCTCACAAATACTCATGTCGGTAATAGCGATAACCTTGAAAATAGCAATTTATGCTGGCTTACCCTCGGCAATAGTCATTTTTTACCCTCGCGGATATAGTCAACTTGGCTCATCTAGCACTATTTTTATTATCACTCATGGCTTCTCTAGGGAACATAATTTTTTTTTCTTATTAAAACCTTATTAGATGTAATTAATTAAGAGAAACCACAAAGAATACCATATCATCAAACCAGATGAAAGAGAGAGCTTTGCAACAAGCCCCAAGTCGGTGAACGCACTCCATGAAAAGCCCTTCCAAGTTAGGGGGCAACCGCCACACAAAACATACACAAATTGACCAATCACAGGGACCCACATGGAGAAACACATCGCAATCATTGCTCCACTAAGTCCCCACGAAAACTTAATCACCAGCAGCCATGAAAGGAAGAGGTGAAACATGATGGAAAATACCGAGAAGTAGGAGATGACTGCGTTCTTGCTTTGCGATTGGAGGTACATCTGAAAGGTCAAATTGAAGATGGGCGAGAAGATAACCGGGATAAACCTGTTATTAACGAATTTCACAATTACCATTTTTGGTTTTTTTTTTTTTTTGGTATTTCGAGCAATTGGCATCTTGTGCAATATTGGATTTGATTTTACCAGAGACAGATAATCCCGGCTTCTTTTGCAATGGCTTTATCTTGGCCAAGGAGTTCTAGTAGAGGTGCGGCGAAGATGAAGAGCGGTAGGAGAATGATGACACAAATAAATAGCAGTATCCATGATCTCTGAAGGTATATACCCAACATGCGGTACTGTTTCGCACCAAACGCCTGTCCGCAAAGAGTTTCAAGTGCACTAGCCATTCCTAGCTGTACAATTTTTATTTCTTTTTATCAGATGTTGTGTTAAGATATACTAGATAGAGATAAAAGAATTCAGTGTTTTCATATTATGTGTAGTTGCATTCAATAAATTACCGGTGACACCACGAGGACAATGTAATCTGATTAAAGTTCTCATATATATATGGAGAGATTATATTGAACAAGAACAAAGATATTGTTAGTAAAGTTAATGATGAGTCGATGAATGTATATAATCGATCGAGGTATGAATTGATGAGTAAAATTAAGATGTAGCTAGGTTAATTACCAATATACTGACTGTGAAGCGGTCAATCACAGTGAAAGAGAGTGCATAACCAGCAAGCTCCAAGGATCCGACATGACCCAAGAATGCTTGTGTGGTAAACAAAACTCCAACGGATGCGAGACGGGTTATTATTGCAGGACCTACTACCACCCACAGCTTCTTCGTTCCGCACATATGCGCCTTGTTAAGCTACTCTCTTCTTTTTCTTCCTCTGCTGGAAGAAGGAAAACAAGCCTAGAGTTGAGCTCATCTCCATCTCCCATCTCTCTCTCTCTCTCTCTCTAAGAAACTTGGCAGGGGCTCGCTCTTGGAATGAATCAGGAAATTAATATGTTCAATGACTATTCTATCGAGAATGCATATATGAAGTATGTTTAATTTACAGGTTGAAAGTTTCATCTTGACCCTTGAATTATTATTTATTATTTTGTCTCTTCCAAATTGAAGGAAGCAGGCATCTCATTAATCACTGTTGTAAAATAATGATTATTTTTCCTGGATTCTCTCTACCAGAAACCAATTACAAACTCTCGTTGACCCAGTCGCACATTAATTAATTATGATATAGCTTATATTTTTTTTATTTTTTTTCGTCTTCAATGAAATAGTCTATATCCCTACCAAGCTTTCAAAAAACAAAAAACAAAGAAATAGGTCTCTATATATATATATGATCCCTAGCACATGCATATGTTTTTTTTTTTTTTTTAAATTATAATTTTTTTAAGATAAAAAATGAAGATCAAACCTTCTGCCGACATTTTTATTAATATACAAATTATTATTTATGTCCAGAATCTGAGCCAATTTCAAAAATGCCCAAGCCGGCCACAAAATGGCCGGCTTACCCTTTTCTTTTTTTTTAAATCCGAGTTTCACCCTATATATACCCCTTTTTCTCTCTCCTCCTCACAACTCTCTCATCTCTTAACCGAATTTGCTCTCTTCTTTGAGGTAATTTTTTTTTATCTAATTTAAATTTGAATTTATTTATTTTAGGATTTGTGGCCGGCTTACTCCCCCCTAAGCCGGCCATTTTGTGGCCGGCTTACTGATGTCTCATTATTAGACCTATAAATCCGACTAATTTCTGTACCAAAATCTGTGTTTCAAACCACCAAATCGTGTCTTTTACATTGAATATACATTGAATATCTATAGAATGTGGTACTGCTGCGTTTTCATTCTTACTTTGCAGAAAACGAGCGAAATCAGGGAAGATTGTGAAGTTCTGGAACCATACACGCGGGCCGCGCCACATCCGAAGCGGGCCGCATCAAACCCTGACGCGACCACAGACGCGATCTCCATTTTACACATGCGAGGAACACAGACACGCGGGTCGCGTGAGACTATTCCGGAAACAAAACAGAAAAGGAAACAGAGGCTCAATGAAGGAAAGGTCGGCCAGAAAGGCTATATCAGGGATTTCTTGCTACAGGGGATGAATTCTATTCTATATTCTACACTTTGAGAGAGCGAGAGACAGATTCTAGGGTTTGGGCTTGACGGCTAGCTTGGAGACGAAGTTGAAAGTGAAAGACGAAAGTTCTTCACGGATCTTCTTTGTATTTCGGGTTTTGTCATGACTATTTCATCTATCATTTGTGTTATTTGTTCTTTGACTATGTGTGAGTAGTTTACTTTGTTTCTAGGGTTACGATGTAGTTTGATACTTTGTTTTGTATGTATGTTGTTTGAATCTGTGTTGAATGTTAACGTTTAATTGTTTGAGTAGTATTTTAATTGCTTTGTTGAAGTTGATTGAATAATTCTTGATTGTCTACTGTTAGATGTCTATAGCATCTTTTCTAGTACTTTGGTCTCGATGTTTCTCTCAACCAAACTTAGTATTTGAGGTAGGTTTACGAGCCGTGAGGCGAGACCAAATAGTAACTGAGAGGTGAACTTTTCCACTTATCGAGAGGTAGTGGTTACCTTTAGTAAACCGGACAATTAACTTAGATTAAAAACCTAAGAAGGTGAAATTGCATTTCCGATACCAAGTTTATTAAGCCAACAAACGAGAGTTGAGGTTTAGGAACATTAGGTTCGGTCAATGAATCCTTACACCAAAGAACAATGCAGAAACAGACAGCTGCTGCATTCACTCGAGGTCCACGCGGACCGCGTATGAGAGTACGCGGGTCGCGTGTTCCATGCGGGTCGCGTATGAAAGTACGCGGGTCGTGTGTGGTACCGAGAGGCAGAGTTGAAGATGAAATCGAAAACCCTGGAAACGCTTTTCTCTATCTGATAAAAACCAAATTTTACTTTCTGTCATTTTTATTATTTCTGTCATTGAACTTAGGAATATTAAACAAACCAAATCAACATTTTCCAACTTCTAGTACCTAATTGATTTAAGTAGAGTCCAGATTAGATTTTGAACCGTCCTGTGGATCGATATCTGACTAAACTATACGATATGATTGTGCACTTGCAGTCTAGTCGGAAGTTAATTCAAGATTTAACAGCTACAGCTTGCTGTAGTGAAACTTTGTGATACACTTTTGTGCGAACACTTACCCTTTTCTTTTTTTTTAAATTCGAGTTTCACCTTATATATACCCTTTTTTCTCTCTCCTCCTCACAACTCTCTCATCTCTTAACCGAATTTGCTCTCTTCTTTGAGGTAATTTTTTTTTATCTAATTTAAATTTGAATTTATTTATTTTAGGATTTAGGGTTTAGGGTTTAGGATTTAGGGGTTAGGATTTAGAGTAATTTGTTGTAAGTTAGTGTAATTAGCACAGTTGACCAATATTTAGGGTATTTTGGTATTTTGGCATTTTTTACCATAATTAGGCTTATTAAGCGTAATTTAGTGTAATTAGTACAGTTGACCAACATTTAGGGTATTTTGGCCTTTTTTTTTTACCATAATTAGGCTAATTAAGCGTAATTTAGTGTAATTAGCACAGTTGACCAATATTTAGGGTATTTTGGCATTTTTTTACCATAATTAGGCTAATTAAGCGTAATTTAGTGTAATTAGCACAGTTGACCAATATTTAGGGTATTTTGGCATTTTTTACCATAATTAGGCTAATTAAGCGTAATTTAGTGTAATTAACACAGTTGACAAATATTTAGGGTATTTTGGCCTTTCTTACCATAATTAGGCTAATTAACCGTAATTTAGCCGAATGTAGCATAATTAGGAAAATTAGACCATTTGATCATATTTACCGAAATTAGGCTATTGTAGGCATATTTAAGGTTATTTTAGGCGCAATTTGACCCATTTTAGCATTTTTAAGCGCTATTGTAGCATTTTTGTCCCTGGTTGTTTTACTGAAATTAGGTTATTGTAGCCTGTTTTAGCATGTTTTAACAGCAATTGGCCTATTTATGTTATTTTTGACATGAGGATGCCTAGAGCACGGTCTACCCGTCGTCCAGTAGTGGACGAGTCGATCAGTACCAGCAGCACAGAGCACATTAGTCCTCTCCTGTGGATTCCCCACGACGAGCACCTAGTCTCACTGGCGTCTCGTGAGGTACCTATCTTTTTTTAGATTTTCTTTAAATTTTGTTGAGTTTAAATTTTATTATGTTAACCCCATGCGGATTACTTTTTTCAACGCTGTCTTTTAGATGTAAAGTTGTGGTGCGTTCACATACAGTACTACGAGATGATGGACCCGTACCTCATCAACCTGGGTCTCTACCAGGTTGTGGACATCGTGCGACTGAGAGAAGCATCACAATGTATCTCTCATCGCAGGACTGGTGGAGCAATGGTGTCCCGAGACACACACGTTTCACATGCCATTCGGAGAGATGACAGTTACTCTTCAAGATGTGAGTGCCCTTTGGGGTTTACCTATCCGTGGCACACCTGTTAGTGGCGTATCTGACATCACCAGATTCATAGGTGATGTCAGCGAGTTGTTGGGAGCTGATCCTTTTCATATTATTGGGGATAATGGGAGGTCGAAGTTCCATTTGCAGATGACAAGGTTACGGGAGCACTGCAGCGTGGGTCTATTCTACTGAGCTGGAGATTCAGAGGTAAGTTCTATAACTTGTTTCTATTAATCAATTTCCAATACGAGGATTCATTAGAATTTTTATATGTTGTGTATTGCAGATATACACGGGGCTACGTGATGGACCTTTTTGGTTCTGTCATGTTTCCTTGATTCCAACGGTGACCAGATGCCGATGATGTATCTCCAGCTGCTCACAGACCTTGAGCGACCGTCACCGTACAACTGGGGTGGGGCTGTCCTAGCGTATCTGTACTCCCACCAGTGCCGTAGTAGTGAGGTAAGCCTCTAACTCTTTTCTTAGTAAATTATTTAATCAATCAATCCATCAAAATACACTGACGTCTAATGTTCTTGAACATGCAGAAGAATGCAAACCAGATGTACAGGCCGATACTCCTGCTTCAGCACTGGTCATGGTCACAGCAACCGGTGGGCCGGCCTATCCCGAATGAGGCGCCGGATTGGGGAGAGCCAGATATGTGGAGATGCCCAGCATACGGCAAGAAGTGGCACGGTTTCCACCACTACTTAGATCGTACCCACGGTGCTACTGTTGGGATCAGGCCAGTCCGGTCAGAGCTTCAGAGTTTGCCTGAAGCTCTTGTTGAGTGGACGCCGTACGATCAGTTGTACGCGGAGGACCTCTTGCGGGCAATATAGGTGATGAGCAGGAGCGGGACATGTGGTTCTACCGAGGTCCACTCATACACTTCTGGGTAGTGGAGCACCACTACCCAGATCGGGTGCTCCGCCAGTTGGTCGAGCTGCGTTGATTCCCGCAGACCCATCTTTGCCGAGGTCCACGATCATGGACCTGCACAAGTAAGTCGTAGTCTATTGTCAAATATCTCATATTAGTTGATAGCTTTGTATTGTAACTAACGTCTTCCTTACAAGATGAACCACCGAGGGCGAACGGAGAAGGACTGGAGCACCCATTTTTCAGACTACTACGGTACAGCGCAGGATCCTCAGTATCTGGACTTCTATCATGAGCCAGATGCGATCGTTCATACCCAGGGAGATCCCCAGTTGAGGTATGATGTGTGGTACACGCAGGTCTGCATAGCGAGTGTCTATCTGCAGGGTGATTACGGTGCTCATCTCCGTGACAGGATCAAAACCAATGATGGTTACCATCCCAACGGTCGTTCATTCGCTCGCCAGGTAATGCAATAAAACTACATAGTTTTTCTCTAACTTAGTAGTTCATCAAGGTTTGATCTGACATGCTAAATTTTTTTCAGCTTCTGGTCGCGATCAAGGAGTGCGGGCATGGGATCGCCATGTTGGGAAAGAAAAACTGGAAACGGCTTGGGTACTGTGTCCTCAAGAAGAATGTGAATATGGTTGAGGATGCCGGACACGATGGAAAGATCATCAGTATGCTGAGAGATGCCGGAGAGAACATCAACTAGCGTGAGGTAGATCCGACTGAGCCCGATGCGATCCCGGTTTTGCTAGATGATATGCCACCTTCTCCCGATTCACATCCAGAGTGGAACTACCATCGTTGGGTATTGTCCAACGTTGGGTGGCAGGCATGGTACGACGAGCATGGACGTCCGGTGCAGACTCAGGTATGTCATACTTCAGTATCTGTCAGGTTTTAATAAATTTCTTCATTCAGATCAAATTTATTGATTTATGTGTATGATTGCAGGGTCCGGCAGAGATACCGCCACAGCCACCACCTGCGGAGACCGATACTTCTGAGTACGAGTCCCTCTCGTGCAGTCTCCAGGACTTCAGGGTATTCGATGAGGATTTCATTACGGCACCGGCAGTACCCCGATATGGTACAGAGATGCCGCATGATGGAGAGGCTAATGGTAGCGGATCTCATACTCAGCCTGTCTTTGGGACTGAGTTCACCGCATCTATCTTCAGTACACCTCCGCTAGTACAGCCAGTCTCCACGGGCGATGCCAGATGGGATACCGCCGAGTAGATACTCAGGTCTGCCGATGCTAGTATGGAGGCCGAGAGAGACAGAGCCTGGCCGCACTGACGCCGGGCGAACGCCAGAGTACCGCCTCAGCAATATACCCCTCTCAGTTTAAGTTGTATTTTTACTAGTTTTGTACTATTTATATTTGATATACTATTTATGTTTGGTATATTTGAATTATCCTATATTTATTCTGTATGTATGTTTTTATAGTACTATTTTTATATTTTACAGATAAAATAAATTATCATGATAATGCTAAAAGAAAATATTACAACATTAAAATAGTAGTACAACATAAAAAATAAATAGAAAAATATTTAAAACAATTGCAAAAGGTGCGTTAAACAACAAAAATAAATTTTAAAGATTAAACCGACATTTTTATTAATATCCAAAGTTTAAATAGAAAATTATTTGTGTAAAAAAAAAAAAAAGGTAAGCCGGTCATTTTGTGGCCGGCTTAGGCATTTTTCGAAATTAGCTCAGAATCTGAGCATAAATAATAATTTGTATTAAACTTTGGATATTAATAAAAATGTCGGAACCTTCTGGCTTCATAAAAAGAATATGTCCGTTCTCATAAAAAAAATAGCAAAATATTGACATGATCAACTTATCTGTCCAAAATATTATATACTAATTATATGGGTTGGACTTTAAATTTTATTATTTAAAATTTGCGTTGGGGAAGTGGTGAGTGGTGTTGATCATTTTTTTTTTCTATTTATTAGAGCCGCCATTAATACTTTGTGGAGGGAGATGCACGTCAACGGAGGCTGACAAAAAGGACAAAAAAATGATAGCCGGAAATAAATGTCTTTAATGTGTTGCTAACAAGTAACAACAAACTGTCTCGTGTCCTATCTGTGCTCCTTTGGCAAATTAAGAACCAGCATAAGAAGTGTTTATTCCAATACTAAAAAGTAAAATAACAGGTTAATAATATTATTTAGATATGAGTTTGGTCCTAATTTTTTTACTAATTGAAAGAAATAAAAGAAATTTTTGATAAAATATTAGTTGAAATAATAAAAAAGATGGATTGTATAATAATAATTAAAAATTATAATGATGATAATAATAAGAGTAGAACTAGGGTGTTCTTAAGTTCACCAAGCCCCTTTTTGAACTCAACTCTAAAACCTAACGAGTTGGTTTCAAATGACAAATATGAATTGTTGAAAATTGAAACCCATCTACCTTACGAGTGATGCGTCTACATGCGAAATTTTAAAATTTTAAAATTAATTTTGTATAGAGTTAAGTGGTAAAAAAAAACGTTCAAAAAATAAATGTATTAAAATTAATTATAAACCTTCTAATTTTGCCCGCTTGACTTTATACTAAATTAATTCAAAATTTTAAAATTTTCGCATGTAGACACATCTCTAGTAAGCTAGATGGGTTTCAAGGTTTGAATTTGTCATTTGAAATTGATCCGATAGATTTTAGAGTTGAGTCCACAAAGAGGCTTGATGAACTTAAGAAAACCCTAGTTGTACTCTGATGACAATATTAACGGTTATTATAATATAATATAATGTTGAGGGTATTGTACGTAATTATATATATATATATATATATATATATATATATATAGTGCTTGGCTATTATGCTTAAATAAGCATTTTTGCCTTTCCAATGTTCAAATGGTCGATCCGACCGTTCATCTTGTTCTCCATATTAATATGTGCTTGGAGACCAAATTTTACATTTTTCTGAATTTTTTTACTATTTATTAAGCCACTTTGAAAATTGCTGATCATATGGTCCAGAATTTTAGAAACACTGTTTTACTGTTCACCCAGATCAACAATTTTCAAAGTGGCTTAATAAATAGTAAAAAAATTCAGAAAAATGTAAAATTTGGTCTCCAAGCACATATTAATATGGAGAACAAGATGAACGGTCGGATCGACCATTTGAACATTGAAAACACAAAAATGAGTTATAAGCATAGTAGCCAGCCCCTATATATATATATATATATATATATATATATATATATATATATAGTTTATTCTAACTTGTGTTTAATTGTATATATATAGAGGAGGGTTAAAATGCCTTCATTTTTTGTGCCTCCACCATGCCTCCATTTCTAAAAACTTTAATAAATCAAAATTTAAAACTTAAAAGTCAAGATCTATATCATTTTATCTATGCACGTGTAAAAAATTATGATATGTCAATTTTGTTTTGATTGTCATCAAGAGCTTGTAAAAAATGTACTAATTTGGATAATTTCTAGACGTTGATTTTTCAACTTATTGATTCACATAAAAACAAAATCGAAATGTGGTAATTTTTATGAGCACATAGAGAAAATAACATAGATCATATCTAACGGTTTTATTTTGACTTTTTAAGTTTTAAATTTTGAGTTATTAAAGTTTTTAAAAATGAAGGCATGGTGGAGACACAAAAAGTGGAGGCATTTGAACCCTCCTCATATATATATATATATATATATATATATATATATATATATATATAGGGATGAGCTATGGTGAGACGTGGAGTAAAATAATTTCGTACTCCATGGCACTATATTTCCATTTTAAAAATCCAAACAACCGGTCCGAACCGTTCAATATGTTATCTATATTGAAATGTGCTTGGAGAATAAATTTTACATTTTTTGAAATTTTTTTACTATTTATTAAGCCACTTTGAAAATTGCTGATCTGATAGTCCAGAAAATTTTACTGTTTTCTACTGTTCACAGTGGATCAGCGATTTTCAAAGTGGCTTAATAAAAATAGTAAAAAATTCCAAAAAATATAAAATTTGGTTTCCAAGCACATTTCAATATAGAGAACATGTTGAACATTTAAATATGACGTGGAGTACACACTTGTTTTACTCCACGTCTCACCATAGCCCATCCCTATATATATATATGTATGTATATATTATTTTCTCAAACATGTGTAGACACTTTTTTTAGACGAGTTGCCGAAAAAAAAAACCCCAAATTTGAGAACTTGACGGTTCTTACTATTTTCCTCTGTTCTTATTCATATTTCGAAATGCAAACTTGGATCATAGAGAGTTGTCCAAAGTTGATAAAACTTACAGTAGTACAACATCAATTTTGTGTAAGTTTTTTTTTTCCAAATACCTAGCTTCTCTTCATTTTTAATTTACTGTTTAAAGTTTTCTTTTTTGAAGAAAGTTTAAAGTAAAGATCTAGTTATCAATTGATCAATTATTTGTTACAGTTTTGTGATCAAGATTATGAAGAATGACAAAAAACTATAGTTCCAGTCCCACTAGTTGAAGCATTTGACAGAAGGAATCTCAAGATGATTGAGGTTCAATTTTGGAGGTTTGATACCATAGTACAACAAGTGATGCAGTATCTCATGTTTGGTAAAGGAGAATTGAGAAATTTTAGGAACTATTTTACATTGATCACTTGTTCTCATCATTGTCGTAGAATGACGTTTCCAACAATGGAATTGGGTTTTACCGATCGGAATTGGATATTTATAAATGTGTTATTTGATAAATATGATTATTTTGGTTGTTGTCTGAAGACTTTGGAGTTATACTAGCTATAGTTAGTTTATATATGGATGTTTCAACATATTTTGTGTATGGATGTTTTGGATGTTTTGTAATATATATCGGAGTCTATTTTGGATGTTAATTTGGTAATATCAATTAGTACCACTAGGTACATTCATTGGATCTGTTTTAATTTAACTTTCTTATATAGTTATGTTACTCTTGGTTATGAACTTATGATAACAATGAGTAGTCACGATCGAGCTCAATATTCTCTAGTAAGCTAGTGATATTTTACTTTTGGTTATGAACTTTTTCTGTTAAAAAATTATAACACAAAAATTTCAAAAGCCAACTAATCCTTCTTATTAGTTAATTAGATATTATTGAGTTGGTATTATGTATGTTATTAAATAATTATCTCATTATAATTGCACAGTATAGCTCCAAACTTAATTACACAATACATCACAATCAATTAATTGAATACATGAGAGTGTGGTTAATTTATACCAAAATCTAAGTTCCAAGTATTTAGAGCGTTGCTCCTCAGAACACGCCATCGGTTCAAAAAGGAACACAGTTGGTATTGATCAATCCAAAACTGACGGCCCAATTGACATCACGGATGATAAATATCATCACCTCTACGCCATCGGTGCTGTAACCCATCCAATATCATAGAGACACTCAAAACCAACGGTGGTATATTAAAAAATGATGGCAAAGGAGGGGGGCCATCAACACCATCGGTTGGTTAGATCGAACATTCGGTAAAAATTTCAAAGTATTTAGCGCTGCCACTAGTTACATACACCATCCGTGCCGAATGACTTTGATGGTAAAGGGGCGATAGTAAATGTGTTTTTCGTAGTAGTGCATTATATTATTGGAAAAGTTATAACTATAATACTGATGATGACGACCACGATATTATTATTATTATTATTATTAAATATTTGTTTTTCATTTAAATCTTTTTGTTTACTGAGCTTATTGTTGGTTTTAGATGTTGTACGTACCTTCTTAAAAGAATTCAGACTTAGTGCAATGACACAAGCTCTCATCTCTTTAAAGAGAGACGCAAGTTTGATTTTCGAAAACATCTAAAATATGCCGAAGTGTACAAGGAGTCTTTAATAGTAAAAAATGTAGAAAATCAGTCTTTGGTCTAGTAGCAAAGACAATGCTCTCTATGTGGGAAGTCGCAGATTCGAAATTTAGAAGAGATAATCTTTTTTGGATATTAAATAGTTAGGTGGCTTGGCCTCCGACGTTTACTAAAAAAAATGTATCCTATGAAAAGTGAAAATTAAGAATGCACCACTATAAGTACAAAAATTATACGCTTCCGTATGAGAAGTCGTAGGATCGAAACTCGAATGAAATCTTAATGAATAAAATAATTTAGAATACTAAAAATCTCCTTCTTTCTTTAAAAAAAAAAAACACTATTTTTCTGGATTGCGCGAATATATACGACTGAAACAAACAAACTAATTGTAGGCTTTATGTACTCCAGTATTCTTTATAGCCCGTAAAGAAAGGCCCAGTAGAGGGCTGATATTGGGCTTTATCTGCTCCATGAACCCGTTAAAGGTCTGAATTAATTAGATGTTTAAGTTAGATCCATTTTGGGCCGAATGAATTTGTAAAAAGCCAGTGGTAATTTTTGATTGCCAAGAACTCAAGAAGAGATGAGTGGAAAGTGAAATTGAGCTTACATAAAATAATAATATAACACAATTCTTTTCCGCTAATTTGCTTTCGCAGCTACAATTATTGAAACCCTGTTCCATTTCTTGGTTTCACTATGGCGATTCTGGCAATACCCACTTGTTTACCCGCTCCCGGGCAAGCTCAACCTGTTAACGCAATTTACTCAAATTAGAGGTGTTGTTGTTAACTTTTGATAGTCTTCAAGTTTCATCAAATAAATTAGCAGACCAATTTTTTAATTTTGGGTTAAGGTTTGTACCTGTTTGTCCCAGTCCATTTTCCAGGTGATGTAGCAGAGAACCATAGTCTGGATTAGTGTCCCCATAAGCATGCCCATCCAGATACCCTTCACCTGATAACCAATCAAATAACCGAGAATTACTCCGAGCGGAACCCCAACCACGTAGTAACATGCGAGGTTCACGTAAGCTACCGTCTTTTGCCATCCGGCTCCTACTGCTACCCCTGTTAAGTGTTAATATTACCAAAATAAATCTTGTGTTAGTTGTATATGTTTCTTATCAATATGACAGTAAAAAAATAGTAATATCTAAATAGTAGTTCACAAAATATATGAAATAATTTTTTTCTTGTTTTTGGGATGGTAGTTGACAAAGAACCTGAGAGCACAGGGTGAATGCTTTGCAATAAGATCGTCAAAGCTAGCAGAGGGGATAAATCAACAACTGCTTCAACTACAGGCTCGCTATCAGTAAATACATAAGCTATGTTTCGCTGAAATACCAGAAACAGTATGAAGAGCACAACTCCAATTATACTTGAGGTTGTTACAACGTTAACAACTGCAAATTTGGTGGCTTTTGCATTTCCTGCTCCCAGCTCATTTGAAACTCGTACTCTGCAAATAAAAAATATTGTCTTAAGTGTTATGTCCCACATAATGACATAACAGTGAAATATGTTCTTTACTAATCGTCTTTTCTTTTTTCTTACAAGTAACCAAATATTCTTCTGTTATATTTAGAAGTTAATATTGTTATTTCGTGCAAGTCATTTCAAGACAAAAAAAAAATAGAAATTAGCATATGAGAATGTACCCAGCAGCAGCTAACAAGCCAACAGGGATCAAAATTTCTATTCCAGCTATGTTTAGACTGCACATGAAAAAATAAATGTTGGATTAGAGAACATTGGACAAATTAGTATAAACTTTAAAATCTATTTCTTAGAAGCTTGCATAAGAATGCATACCATACAGACAATGCATCAAGTTCAATCTCAGCATTTACCATATTTCCAGTTAGCAGTACAAGTACTGAATAGTACCAAAGCTCCAAGCTGCATAAAATTAAGATTAGTTTGTAGATAAATGGTTCCCATAATTTCATATTATATATATTTTAACTACAAGAATCTGTTTTATCCGCAAGAGTAAAAATGATTAAGATTAACAGTGTCGGTATCCTCACAAATACTCATGTCGGTAATAGCGATAACCTTGAAAATAGCAATTTATGCTGGCTTACCCTCGGCAATAGTCATTTTTTACCCTCGCGGATATAGTCAACTTGGCTCATCTAGCACTATTTTTATTATCACTCATGGCTTCTCTAGGGAACATAATTTTTTTTTCTTATTAAAACCTTATTAGATGTAATTAATTAAGAGAAACCACAAAGAATACCATATCATCAAACCAGATGAAAGAGAGAGCTTTGCAACAAGCCCCAAGTCGGTGAACGCACTCCATGAAAAGCCCTTCCAAGTTAGGGGGCAACCGCCACACAAAACATACACAAATTGACCAATCACAGGGACCCACATGGAGAAACACATCGCAATCATTGCTCCACTAAGTCCCCACGAAAACTTAATCACCAGCAGCCATGAAAGGAAGAGGTGAAACATGATGGAAAATACCGAGAAGTAGGAGATGACTGCGTTCTTGCTTTGCGATTGGAGGTACATCTGAAAGGTCAAATTGAAGATGGGCGAGAAGATAACCGGGATAAACCTGTTATTAACGAATTTCACAATTACCATTTTTGGTTTTTTTTTTTTTTGGTATTTCGAGCAATTGGCATCTTGTGCAATATTGGATTTGATTTTACCAGAGACAGATAATCCCGGCTTCTTTTGCAATGGCTTTATCTTGGCCAAGGAGTTCTAGTAGAGGTGCGGCGAAGATGAAGAGCGGTAGGAGAATGATGACACAAATAAATAGCAGTATCCATGATCTCTGAAGGTATATACCCAACATGCGGTACTGTTTCGCACCAAACGCCTGTCCGCAAAGAGTTTCAAGTGCACTAGCCATTCCTAGCTGTACAATTTTTATTTCTTTTTATCAGATGATGTGTTAAGATATACTAGATAGAGATAAAAGAATTCAGTGTTTTCATATTATGTGTAGTTGCATTCAATAAATTACCGGTGACACCACGAGGACAATGTAGTCTGATTAAAGTTCTCATATATATGGAGAGATTATATTGAACAAGAACTAAGCTATTGTTAGTAAAGTTAATGATGAGTCGATGAATGTATATAATCGATCGAGGTATGAATTGATGAGTAAAATTAAGATGTAGCTTAATTACCAATATACTGATTGCGAAGCGGTCAATCACAGTGAAAGAGAGTGCATAACCAGCAAGCTCCAAGGATCCGACATGACCCAAGAATGCTTGTGTGGTAAACAAAACTCCAACGGATGCGAGACGGGTTATTATTGCAGGACCCGCTACCACCCACAGCTTCTTCGACTCCGCACATATGCGCCTTGTTAAGCTACTCTCTTCTTTTTCTTCCTCTGCTGGAAGAAGGAAAACAAGCCTAGAGTTGAGCTCATCTCCATCTCCCATCTCTATCTCTCTCTCTAAGAAACTTGGCAGGGTCTCGCTCTCTCTCTCTAAGAATGCATATATGAAGTATGTTTAATTTACTGGTTGAAAGTTTCATCTTAACCCCTGAAATATTATTTATTATTTTGTCTCTTCCAAATTGAAGGAAGCAGGCATCTCATTAATCACTGTTGTAAAATAATGATATTTTTCCTGGATTCTCTCTACCAGAAACCAATTACAAACTCTCATTGACCCAGTTGCACATTAATTAATTATGATATAGGTTATATTTTTTATTTTTTTCGTCTTCAATGAAATAGGTATATATCCCTACCAAGCTTTCAAAAAAAAAAAGAAATAGGTCTATATATATATATATATATATATATATGATCCCTAGCACATGCATGCATATGTTTTTTTTTTTTAAATTATAAATTTTTTAAGATAAAAAATGAAGATCAAACCTTCTGGCTTCATAAAAAAAATATGTCCGTTCTCATAAAAAAAATAGCAAAATATTGACATGATCAACTTATCTGTCCAAAATATTATAAACACGAGTTGCGCGCTTATTATATACTAATTATATGGGTAGGACTTTAAATTTTATTATTTAAAATTTGCTTTGGGGTGAGTGGTGTTGAATTTTTTTTTCCTATTTATTAGCCGCCATTAATACTTTCTGGAGGGAGATGCACGTGAACGGAGCCGACATTTTTATTAATATCCAAAGTTAATTACAAATTAAAAAATATATCCAGAATTTCTTGATTTTTCGAAAAATATCCAAACCGGTCAGGTCTCCTTTTTTTTTTTAGAGAAACTATGAAAAGCAAGATAATGAAATCTAACACTGAAAATTCGAACTTTGTTTAAATTATTTATTAGATTATTTCTTTTGATATATATTAACATATTTATACTAAAATACGCTAAATTACTTGAAATTATGTTGAATTACATTAAATTACGCTAAATTACTTGAAATTATGTTAATTTCACTAAATTACATTAAATTACTTGAACATTTTTCGAAAAATCAAGAAATTCTGACTATATTTATTAATTTGTAATTAACTTTGGATATTAATAAAAATGTCGGTCAACGGAGGCGACAAAAAGGACAAAAAAAAATGATAGCCGGAAATAAATGTCTTTAATGTGTTGCTAACAACAAACTTTCTCATGTCCTATCTGTGCTCCTTTGGCAAATTAAGAACCAGCATAAGAAGTGTTTATTCCAACAATAAAAAGTAAAATAACAGGTTAATAATATTATTTAGATATGAGTTTGGTCCTAAAATTTTTACTAATTGAAAGAAATAAAAGAAATTTTTGATAAAATATTAGTTGAAATGATAAAAAAGATGGATTGTATAATAATTATTAAAAATTATAATGATGATAATAATAAGAGTAGAACTAGGGTGTTCTTAAGTTCACCAAGCCCCTTTGTGAACTCAACTCTAAAACCCAACGAGTTGGTTTCAAATGACGAATATGAACTGTTAAAAATTGAAACCCATCTACCTTACGAGTGATGCGTCTACATGCGAAATTTTAAAATTTTAAAATTAATTTTGTATAGAGTCCAGTGGTAAAAAAAACATTCAGAAAATGAATGCATTAAAATTAATTTATAAACCTTCTAATTTTGACCGCTTGATTTTATACTAAATTAATTCAAAATTTTAAAATTTTCGCATGTAGACACATCGCTCGTAAGCTAGATGGATTTCAAGGTTTGAATTCGTCATTTGAAATTGATCCGATAGATTTTAGAGTTGAGTTCACAAAGAGACTTGATGAACTTATGAAAACCCTAGTTGTACCCTAATGACAATATTAACGGTTATTATATATAATATAATATAAAATAATATCAATTATACCACTATTACTAATAGTAATGATAAATATTAGTACTACTAACATAATGTTATATAATAATAATAATAATAATAATAATAATAATAATAATAATATGAATTCTCCCTTCTCAGTTCCTCTAAAATTCTAGCAGCAACCTTCCTCTAATGATGTATTATGGTCTCCACTAATTATATGGTCCCCTCTTTTTCAGTTTCCGCACTCCTTCCCGCATCAACCTTCATAGGTATAAATACTTGAAAAATAAGATATTAATACTTGCATGCGTAACTTGATATGATCATTCCATTTTCCAGTTCCCCAATCGTCCCCGCGTCAACCTTCCTTTAATGAAGTAGTGGGGACCCTGTATCCCCGTATCAACTTCCCCCAATCATATCCTCGTCAAATTTTCCCGAACAAAAATAGTTGACTTCATATGTATAAATACTTCAGTGCATAGGTATTAATATTTGCAATATTTGATATTAATACTTTCAAACGTCTAACTTTGGCAATCTCTCATCTCTAATAAAAAATAGTTGACCTCATAGATATAAATACTTGGAAAATAAGGTATAAATACTTGAAAAATAAGATATTAATACTTTGATGTGTAACTTGATATGATCAGGCGCCTGAATATTAAACTTTATACAATGTGTGTGTGTGTGTGTGTATATATATATATATATATATATATATATAATACTACAATGGATAGGTATAATACTTGCAATACTTGATATTAATACTTTCAGACGTCATCCAACGCCATATGTAAAAAATATCAAGTTTTGCGGTTCCCCCTATATATATATATATGAGTAAGGCTACGGTGCTTTGCAAAGTAAACCACCCCGTTTACTTCGGGCTACTTTTTGAATTTTGAAAATCCAAACAACCGATCCGAACCGTTCAACATGTTCTAAACATTGAAATGTGCTTGGAGACCAAATTCTATATTTTTTGGAATTTGTTTACTATTTATTAAGCCACTTTGAAAGTTTCTAATCCGGTGGTCCAGAAAATTTTACTGTTTTTTACTGTTCACCGTCGGATCAGCGATTTTCAAAGTGGCTTAATAAATAGTAAAAAAATTTCAAAAAATGTAAAATTTGGTCTCCAAGCACATTTTAATATAGATTGAATATAACGGTTTGGATCGACTGTTTGGACTTTGAAAATCAGAGAACCGAATCGTTTGTTCCCGAGTCCAGAAACAAACGTTTGTATATTAGCCATTCTCTCTCTCTCTATAAATATATATAGTACTTCAGTGCATATGTATAAATACTTGCAATATATACGTCATCCAGCGTCATATGTAAAAAAAATCAAGTTTTGCGGTTCCTCCAGATAGTTATGGCAATATTAATACTTTTAGAAACGTGTATTTATGGTGCGGGAAAGTTTGAGTAATTTGGTTGAGGGGCAATTATTTTTGTAAAAATTATTCATATATATTTCCTATATATAAAAGGAGAAAGAATATCAGAGATTTGGTTGGGGACAATTTAAATAAATAAAAATGAATAGAAGAAAGTATATATAATTTAAATGGAGAAATAAGTTATTGTATGTTTTAATGAGAAAATTAGTAATTTTAAAGAATTTGTATCCTTCTGCATTAACAGTATGTGCGTTTATAAATATGAAAGGGCCCGTGCATTATAAGCGTGGACTGGATTGACTTCGATCCTGATGAGATAACTGAGATTCATTAAATTCAAAAATGCCCTTTTGAGTTAATACAGAAGATGCGGACTCAATTTTAAAGGGAATGGGAAAATTAACAAAGCCGTCCTGAATTGGCATAGAACATATTCGTTTATAATATGTCCCCATTATGTCGCATCGTCTCTATTCTAGACTCCTAGATAAATGAAAAGGGACATTAAATGCGTTCTCAACTTTGTTTATTTTTCTATTAGTTATTCACATTGCCCTAATCAAATCAAATCCCCTCCTCCTCCCCGAATTCGTATCCTCGTAATTACGAATTCGTATTCAGTAGGTACCACATTAGGAAATCTTTTAGAATGATTACCTAATTAGAATCCCGACCCTTTATTTAACTTTGCATGAATCTCAAAGCACACTATCCGAATCTGAAAGCTGTTGTATTTACAGTGGCACTATTATGTAGAATGAGATAATCTGGGCCATTTTTTAAACCTGACACAAATTTTTAAGAGAATCCCTACAGTCTAAATAGACACCAAATTAAATTTAATCTGATTGAGAGTAAATCTGAAACATAAAATTGTAAATCCCACAGTGCAGTACTACAGAAAATACTGCAGTACTACAGAGAATACGGTTCCCTCCTCCCCCTTATTATTTTTTTGTGTGGTCCTTGAATGAACGGTACCTAGCTATCACTCGGTTAAATCAACGAGTGTGAAGTCGGGTTAATACGAAACTTAAACAACAGAGAAACAGAGAGTATTCATTTGTTTAACGGAATATCAAATATTTTCTTTCATGTGCTCACATGTATCTAGGTTTTGACTTCAAAATATATTTTACTATTCCCTAAGGGCCTGTACGGGCGCCGCACTGTTGCCGTGGGAAAAAAAAATTCACTCAAGAGTGAATTTTTTTCCCCACGGCAACAGTAAAATTTAGTTCAAATTTATTTTGTTCCCACACCCATACCCATTCCAGAGGGGGCACCGAACAGGCTCTAACTTTGTACAATGTGTGTGTGTGTGTATATAAAAAAATACTTCAGTGGATAGGTATAAATACTTGCAATACTTGATATTAATACTTTCAGACGTCATCCAGGCCATATGTAAAAAATATCAAGTTTTGCGGTTCCCCCTATATATATATATATATATAGGGGCTGGCAACTATGCTTATATAAGCATATGCTTATAACTCATTTTTGCATTTCCAATGTTCAAATGGTCGATCCGACCGTTCATCTTGTTCTCCATATTAATATGTGCTTGGAGACCAAATTTTATATTTTTCTGAATTTTTTTACTATTTATTAAGCCACTTTGAAAATTGCTGATCATATGGTCCAGAATTTTGGAAACACTGTTTTTACTGTTCACCCAGATCAGCATTTTTCAAAGTGGCTTAATAAATAGTAAAAAAATTCAGAAAAATATAAAATTTGGTCTCCAAGCACATATTAATATGGAGAACAAGATGAACGGTCGGATCGACCATTTGAACATTGGAAACGCAAAAATGCTTATTTAAGCATATGTGGGCATATGCTTATATAAGCATAATAGCCAAGCACTATATATATATATATATATATATATAGATGAGCTATGGTGAGACGTGGAGTAAAACAAGTTTGTACTCCACGCCATATTTTCATTTTGAAAATCCAAACAACCGATCCGAACCGCTCAACATGTTCTCTATATTGAAATGTGCTTGGAGACTAAATTTTACATTTTTTGAAATTTTTTTACTATTTATTAAGCCACTTTGAAAATTGCTGATCCACTGTGAACAGTAAAAACCAGTAAAAATTTCTGGACCACCGAATCAGCGATTTTCAAAGTGGCTTGATAAATAGTAAAAAAATTCCAAAAAATGTAAAATTTGGTCTCCAAGCACATTTCAATATAGAGAATATGTTGAGCGGTTCGGATCAGTTGTTTGGATTTTCAAAATGGAAATATAGTACTCCACGTCTCATCATAGCTCATCTCTCTCTCTCTCTCTCTCTCTCTCTCTCTCTATATATATATATATATATATATATATATATATATATATATATGTATATAGTACTTCAGTGCATATGTATAAATACTTGCAATACATACGTCATCCAGCGCCATATGTAAAAAAATATCAAGTTTTGCGGTTCCTCTAAATAGTTATGGCAATATTAATATTTGTAGAAACTTGTATGGTCCCCTTATGAAGTTTGAGTGGACTCCCAGGTATTTATGGTGCAGGAAAATTTGAGTGATTTGGTTGGGGGGCTTAAGTAAACAGAGAAACAGAGAGTATTCATTTGTTTAACGGAATATCAAATATTTTCTTTCATGTGCTCACATGTATCTAGGTCTTGAATTAATTCCTCTTAACTTGTGTCGGAACCAAAATCATCCAATAGAATGAGGTATTTGACCAACACTGGCATGTTAAGGTACTGAAATTATGCCAGTCGAAAAATTTGTAAAAGATGTTATTTGCTATGTAAATTTACCTCTTTGTGCCAGTCGATTCTCCAAGTAATGAATAGGAGAACCAACGTTTGGATTAGGGTTCCAAAAATCATGCCCATCCAAATTCCCTATTGAGATTTGAGCAGAAAGATAAAAGGGTAAAACTAGTGTACCACAGCTATTATTTTAAGAATGTTAGTTTTTAATACTAACCATATCGACAAAGCGTGAAGAGCAACCTCAGCATTTGCCAAGTATCCAGTCAGCAATACCAGTATTGAATTGTACCACAGCTCCAAGCTGCAGCGTCCAGCGACATATATAACAATATATATACCGAATGTATCATTCCTTATCCAATGATAGGTGACAAAATAGCAAGATTTTTTATTTTATTTTTATTTTTATTTTTTGGAGATTACCAGAAGACAAAGATAGCTTGATAACAAGCCAGAGATCAGTAAACGCACTCCACGTAAAACCCTTCCATGTATCAGGACACCCGCCACCCAGCACATATGCAAACTGACCAATCACGGGAATCCACATGGCGATAATCATCGAAATCATTGCACCCGTTATCCCCATTTGCATCTTGATGAGCAACACCCATGAGAGGATTATATGCAGCGTGACAGATAGAAAAGAAAAATACGAGATGACCATGTTCTTGCTTCGCGACTGGAGGTACATCTGGAATGTGAAATTGAACACGTTGGAGAAAACGATGAGGCCGGCAACATGGGAGATTTCGGGGTCTTGACCGAGCAGACGCAGCAGAGGTGATCGATGTGAACAAAAAAAGCGGGAGGATGATGATGGAGGTTGCCAGGAGGATGTGTCATCTATCTTTGGAGGTAGATATCATGCTCAGCATGTGGTACTGTTTTGCACCGTAGGCTTGGCCGCACAGAGTCTCAAGCGCACTTGCCATGCCAAGCTACGTACAAGCATTGAAAAAAAAAGTATTAAAATTCCATATTTAGTAATATCATGTTTGCAAATTAATTATTCAACAGCGTTTGTCTTTACAAGAGAATCTTTCATTATCCAATAAAACAAGGAACTTTTGACAAGACATAATTTTCCTCCTAATTATTCAAATATTGTTTCATAGGATTTTATCTAAATAATTATCGCCAAATTGCTCTGCCGAAATTTTAATAAGATTCTTTATTCTAATCAAACCTTTTCGTACGAATATATGATAATATTTTTTTATTTAATATATTCAATTAAATTGATGTATTTCTAATTAATTAAGGTTTGCAAAACTATATATGCAGCACATGTTAGACAATGACATATAGTATTAATTAGATTTCCAAACATATTTTAATATGGAGATCTAATTTAATTCTAACTGCTCAATATGATTTTTATATTAAAAATTAGTAAAAAAAATTGAAAAAAATATAAAATTTAGTCTTCAAACACATTTTAATATGGAGCAGTTCGAATCGACTGTTGAATTTTGAAAACGAAAATTAAAATATAAAACATATTTAAAACACCAAAATAATGAAGTATTTTTACCCTACTCTAAATTTTCATTGTTTGTATGAACTTTCACACAAATCAGACTATTTAGATCCGATCCTCGACAAAACTTTCAGACAAAGAAATCCAAACAAATAAAAAATGTCTGATCAGCAGCATGCATGCACTAATTGTATCAGGTGCTGGTGGACTTCATCAGAGTACGGGTCAGAGTATTTAATGAGATCTGATCGAGCATTAATTGCCACATCTCCAATTCCGCTAATTAAATTGAGTTTTCAGTGCCATACTGGTACTGCCATGCTTCATGATCCCATGCTTGGCTTGCAGCCTGCCCGAAAAGACCAATTTGGGTCCGATGCCCATCGAACTCAGAGTGAGTTTGATGAGTTCGATGACCGTCAAATTTGCTTTAAGATTCGCACCCACAACTTTTGCGTCTGTTTAAAAATTCATGCGCACGAATCTTAAAGCAGATCGGACGGTCCCAAATCCATCGGACCCAAACTGCTCTCGCCCTAAAATAAATAAATCGCATTTCTTTTGTTGATTTTTTTTTATCTTTTACATTTAACTATCAGGGGTTGGTAGAGATTGCCGATATTTTTATTAATACCCAAAAAAAAAAACAAATTATCAAATCTGCTCCCACCCCAACTTTATTTTTATTTCTACCCTAACCGCCCGTGGACTGGGCGGTCCACTCCTCATACCTGACCGCCCAGCAGCTGGGCGGTCCGCTATAAAACCCTATAAAAGGGGTTTTTCTCTCTCCTGAGCAGCACAGTATTCATTCCCCAATCCCACAAAAATTTCAGAACCGTATGGGAGAGCTGTGCTGGCGATTTTGAGGCGATGGTGTACAGTAATTCCAGCACAGTAATCCCAGCACAGTAATCACAGCACAGTAATCCCAGCACAGTATTTCCAGCACAGTATTATGTTGGTTGCACTGTATGTGGGCCGGAAGTTTACCCGGGGTGCGGAGGGAGCACAGTACACTAAGGAAGCAGCCTACGGCTTCGAGGTAAATGCAAATACCTCATTTGTTGAACTGAAAGGAATAGTGTATGAAAAAATTGGTGTGAACCCCAACCGGTGTGATATAGATTTAGCTACCCGGATTAACACAGTAAGTGGTGGTAGACCTTACTATACCAGGTATCCAATAACATATGAGTCGGTATGGAGGAGTGTTTACAACACTTTTCAGTCACAGGGGGTAATGGTAATGGACTTATATTCCAAGAGAGTTCAGCGTGAACCCGGGGTTAGAACATCTAGGGAAAATAGAGGTTATGATCACTCGGGTTATGAGAACCCGCGTCACTCGAGTTATGACAGCTCGAGTTATGAGCACTCGGGTTATGACAACTCGGGTCATGAGCACTCGAGGTATGACAACCCCCGCCACTCTAGTTATGACAACCACCGCCACTATAGTTATGACAACCCCGGCCCCTCGAGGTATGACAACCCCCGCCACTCGAGTTATGAACCGCCCGTATCACCCGTTTATGAGAATTATGTACCTGATTTTACCACCGATCTACCACCACCACCACCACCTCCTCCTGAAACCCCAATCCAACCCAGATTTCCATCTGTACCACCATCAATACCTATAGTGTCACCCGTTGCTATCCGGAGAGACCTTGACCTTGATGCTGAGCTCGATGCCGTACCACAAGGAAATTTGGAAACAGGTGACGAATGGGAAGGGGATTGGGATTCTGATCACCTGTCAGAAGGTGATGGAGATTATTTACCTAAGGAAGACAGATTTCCGATTAGAGGTCGGACAGATAGGCATCCGTGCCCCACATTCAACAATACCACTGCTTTTGAAGAGGCAGACATCTCATTTTTGAGCCGCGTGTCAGGTATAATCAAGAGCTTGCTTCGCAGCAGGTTTACACCAACTTAGATGAACTTGTGAAGAAAATAAATGAGGTCCATGTTCACGGCAACTGGGAGTGCAGAGAGGAAAAAAGGGACCGAAGAAGGTTAGTAATTGTTTGTGTCGACCAATTGCATTGCCACTTCCATCTATATGCAACCCCTGTGGGTAAGGGCGAGGCATGGATTATTAAGAAGTGTGAACCACCTCACACATGCAAGGCTGCGTCATCAAGGAAAGACCATGCAAATCTTACGGCTTCACTTATTGCCGATGTAATTGAGAATGACGTTAAGGATGACCCATCGATGAGCCTTAAGGAGGTCGGTAGAGCTGTCAGACGGGTTTACAAGCATGTCGTCCCAAAATACAACAGGTTGTGGAGAGGGCGTGAACTTGCGATTTGCCGAATGTTCGGTAGCTGGCATGGTTCATACAACTTGCTTGCACCATTGCTGCAGGCCATAGCAAGTACAAATTCCGGCACTGTCTTTGAATGTTGGAATATAGGCGTACGGGATGTCGACAACGCGTTGCAATTCAAGGCCATAGCATGGGCGTTCGGTAAGTATTCAAGCTGTGCCATACATTAGACCGGTCATCAGTGTGGATGCATGCTTCTTGTCTGGCCGTTACGACGGGAGACTGCTGATCGCATGTGCATATGATGCTGAAAACCAGTTGTTGCCTTTGGCTTTTGCAATTGTTGAGAATGAGGACAGGGAAAACTGGGGATTTTTCATGAGGTTCGTAAGAAGACAAGTGGTTGGCGACCGGTTCTTTTGTGTCATATCAGACCAGCACAAAGGAATCAAATATGTTTTTGATCGCCCAGATTTCGGGTGGTCGACAGCGAACGGTGATTGTGTGCACAGGCTGTGTATGCAACATGTTACAGACAACCTACACAAGAACTGCGGATCTGAAAAATGGGTTGCAGATACATTCAGAATTGATTGCAAGAGGAAGAAGCCGAGAAGGGTGGAAGAGATGTTCAAAGATTTTGCCAAGGTATATATATTTTTATTTGTTGACTTATATTTTCTGAATTATTTACTTAAATTTTGTCATCTGAAATTTTTTTTTTGCAGTACTGTCCAAAGGCAAATATGTACTTACTCAAGGTGGAAAAAAATAATCTCGTCGATCTTGCTGAGCCACCCGCATATGAGAAGATATTGCAAGCCCGTGATGGAGGTTTCTGATGGGGAATTATGACCACAAATGGGTCTGAGTCCTTGAATGTTGTTTTCAAGCAGAGCCGGCAGTTGCCCGTGGCAGCAATTGTGGAGGACACCTTCTACAAGTTAAATGCATGGTTTGTTGCACGGCGTGTTAAAGCCACCGAATTACTGTCCAGGTATGTATATTTTTATTCAGAGATTTTGCCAAGGTATGTATATTTTTATTTGTTGACTTATATTTTCTGAATTACTGTCCAGGAATCAAACGTTTTCAACAGGGTGAAGGGGAAACTAAGGAAACATAGGGAGAAAGGTGCAGCTATGAGAGTTGTCCCGTACGGGGATAACCAAATGGAATTCGAAGTGCACTGTCCAGATGAGTTTGCTCCAACCGGCCATAGACCGGATGGGACTTTAGAGTTTGTGAAAAGGATGTTCAAGTATGTTGTTATTTTTGCACCTGACAATACTGTAACATGCACTTGCCAAGGAATCCAGTTGGCCCACCTACCTTGTTCTCATGTTATGGCGGTGTGCCGAGAGAGAAACTTCTCTGAGGATGATTATGTCGCAGACATGTACCGTACCGATTACCTTGCGAGTACTTGGGGTGCATCTTTCCATCCTTATCCCAACCAGTATCAGTGGCCGCCCTATGTTGGTGATAGAGTCTGTCCCGCAAGCGGGTGAATCAGAAAAGGAAGAAGACCCCATAAGCGTCAAGTAATGACCATGGACGAGATGGAAGGTAGGCGAATGGGACATCAGGCCCGCCGTTCAACAATTGACAGGCAGCGAGCAGGTACGGTTGATTTTATTTATTTACTTATATTTTATTATTTACTTATATTTTATTTATTCACTTATATTTTATTTTGATTTTATTTTAACTGGAATGCAATGCAGATGCCATTAACGAAGCCAACGAAAGAGAAAATGCTAGAGTTGTTGCTGATGCTCCCGGTAGTAGCCACCGGGCTCATGAAAGCCCAGGAACCGGTAGTAGCCACCGCACTCATGAAAGCCCAGGAACCGGTAGTAGCCATGGAGAGACATCGGTAGTGCCGCATAACCACCTGCACCCAGACCCAGACGTCGTATTTTGAGTTTGTTCGGCCGTCGTCGCTGATTACTAAGTTTTGTTAAATTATGTTATAAACTATTTTAGATGTATATTGTGAACTAGTCTAATTGGTAGTTTGTGAACTATGCAATATTTTATATGCTTCATTTTTGTTATTTTTATTACTTAATTACGCCACGATCTCGGTTGCTCGCTTTCTTACCTCGTTTGTTATTGTCCATACCTCAAAATTGCCTCTCTTTCTCTCATTCGGTTCTGAAATTTTTGTGGGATTGGAGAATGAATACTGTGCTGCTCAGGAGAGAGAAAAACCCCTTTTATAGAGTTTTATAGCGGACCGCCCAGCTGCTGGGCGGTCAGGTATGAGAAGTGGACCGCTCGCCTGCTGGGCGGTCAGGTCCGGAAAGTGGACCGCCCAGTCCACGGGCGGTTTGGGTAGAAATAAAAATAAAGTTGAAGTGGGAGCAGATTTGATAATTTGTTTTTCTTTTGGGGTATTAATAAAAATATCGGTAGAGATTGCTCTATTTTCTAAAATTTTCAAATAAAATATCTGTCCTCTAAAATAACTAATAAAATGTCTTTGTGGGACCCTCATTCTCCCTCTCTCTTTCTCTCTATCCCTACCTCCTAGTTACTCTCATCAAGTTTGACACCTCCTTATCTTTTATTAGACTTTAATAAGTGTATAAAAGATTTTAAAAAATATGTAATTCAAACAATAATTTTTCAGTAGACATGTAACAATTTTTTCAGTTAGATAATGTATATATCGAACACAATCTTTTTTAAAGTATTTATACTAATATGCACCATGATGAAATTATTTACACGATTATACTAGTTGCCACTAGTATCTCTGGCCAACTCATATGATAAAATTACAAAAGACAATAAATTTATAAATAGAAACCAGTTAGGTCGGAGTTTTATAAATAGGATCATATATTTATTATTTTTTTAAAAAGCTCATTGTAATAATCATATTTTGAAGAATTTAAATTTTTTAATTACTGATGAGCATATATGCATTAATTTGATGTATTGCGATTCAAATTTACAAAAACTAACCTGTCCTGAATGCAAGAATCAAACACTAATATATATTTCCATTTCCATCTACTAATTGGACACCATCAGTATCGGAGATAATTGTCATTCATCTAAGTAATGTCTTATATTGTAACCAAACGGAGAAGAAAATATCTTGACAATATATAATTTTATTGTGTTAAAAATTAATCAAGCTCATTTTGGTAGTGAATTATGTAGGATTTTGTCTTAAGTTTTGTCTTATTTTCTCACCTTTATGTTTAATTATTATGTGGAAAAAGGTTATTGTTGTCCTATTTTATGTTTTAGTGCAGGAATCATGTTTTGAGACTATTTTATATCATTTGGAGCAAGAATCGGGTAAATCGGAAAAACACAGCTCACAGACTAAGGCTCTAGTACGGACCGTATTAGCCAATATGGACCAGAGCCCCAGTACAGACTAATAAAGGCCAAATACGCATTAACTCCTGAAGTGACATACAGTCCATATTAGCCAATACAGACCTTACCCAAGGTGCCCTTTGGTGAAATCTTTGACATCTATATCCAGATCTTAACTTGGACTCTACTCATCTCCAGGGGCCCCTTCACTCCTATATAGGACCTCTGGACTGAACAGAAACATATCTTTGTATCTTTGGTGTTTTCTATTTTCTTAAGTGAGAAGAGAGGAGTGTGTAGAGATTAAGTAAGAGGGTACTTCGTGTATGGTTGTATCTTTCTCTTATCTCTTTGTAAATATGTCGTATAGCGGCTAAGTTTAGATTCTTAGGGTTGGTAGTAAATCTTGTTACTCATGATGTTTTGATATATACTTTCATTTGATCATTGTTTAGCCTTTTGTTGTTCGATTGCTTTTACGCTTTATGTTCGATCTTACTTGATTTTGTTTATTAGTCTAGACCGTCATGTGATGGCCACACATGGAAGTTAGTCACCATTGGACTAATCCAATTGGAATAAGGGAGAATAAAAATACTAGATTAGTGGTGGAGATCTTAGCTAGAGATACCATTAATTGGATCAACAAAGTATACATGGGAGTCTCGACATTTGCAGACGAATGTCGCATTGTCATGCCTTACTATGGAGACACCTAATATAACCAAGATAGTAGGGCAACGTACTCAGTAAGTGAAGTCTGAATTCTTTTGGGGCTAGTCACATATCTCCTTGCACCAATTGAGACAAGCCTTAACGGAATCTCTTGATTGGTAGGGTGTATTTTGGCACTTCACATCAAAATACATCAAATGGCCTTCGATCAACGAATCCAAACTGTTCAAACCGATTTACCTTACGAGTGTTGCATTTACATGTAAAATTTTTAATTCATTTTGTATGAAGTTAAGCAGTCAAAATAAGAAGTTTTTTAAGTTAATTTCATGCATTTATTTACCACTTGACTTTATATTAAAGGAATTCAAAGTTTGCATGTAAATGCATCACTTGTGAAGTAGATTGGTTTTAGCAGTTTATGTTCATTGTTTGGAAACCTATTTGATGAATTTTGAAGTCAGTGTCATTACGGCTGAAATAACACTGATGTTATAGTAGCCAAACTTATTTTTGTGTGTCTGTGTTTGTTAGTTGTGTGATTTAAAATATTTGCATCCTTAAATTTTATTGTGACAATTGTAACATTCATTGCAATAATGTAAATCAATTACTGATTTAATAAAATAATTATATAACAATTCTGTTACAATCATCATGTTGTCGGTTACAATTGGTTTATAAATTATGTTACAAGGATGTAAGAATAAAACATACTTAAATTTTTAATAAGTCCCGCAAAAATAAAAATAAATTTCTAGAATAAACTAGTATGATATTGTTTGACGAATAATAACTGCTATGTTAATGGAGAAAAGTGTAGGTTCGATAGTCATGGGGAGTAAATGTGGGTCTGATGGACATTAGAGACGCCCAATGCATCTTAATATCTGTGCGTCTCGCTCTGAGATTCATGCATACGAATTTTAAAGGCGCATCGGACGGCTTCCATGCTCATCGGACTCAAATTTACTTCCCATGATCATCTGACCTAAACTGCACTCAAGTTACGATATAGCAGAATTAGCTAGTCCTTTTTTGGAATTAAAGGAAGGCAAGTATAACCCTTAAAATTTTAAATACTAAAAGGAAATTCTACACAATTCTGATTTGGTATTGTATAACCCTTAAAATTTTAAGGATGAAAAACAAATTAAATCAAACTCAAATTAAATCATGTGTTCTGGCATCACTCCTAAAATAATTATTCTTTTAATAATTTTGATAATAGGTCTTCTTAAAAGGCCGAAGATTCTGTTTTTCTCTATCTGATGTTCTTTTCAGATTTGTGATGATGTTTTGTTTGAGTTGTAATTGTATGGTTGTTATATATGTTCGTAGTAGAATTAGAGTGTTCCTAATTAAGTTCACTAAGTCTCTTTCTGAACTCAACTCTAAAATCTTTCGGATTGAATTTAAACGACGAATCTGAACTATTGAAATTCATCTTACTTACGAGTGATGCTACATACGAAAATTTTAAACTTTCGGATTAATTTAGTATAAAATCAAGTAGTCAAAATTAGAAGGTTTATAAATTAAATTTAATTTATTCATTTTTTGAATATTTTTTTACCACTTGACTCTATACAAAATTAATTTCAAAATTTAAAACTTTTACATGTTGACCCATCACCCGTAAGGTACAAGGGTTTCAACGGTTAGGATTCATTGTTTGAAGTCAATCTAATAAATTTTAGAATTGAGTTCACAGAAACTTAGTGAACTTAAGAACAACCTAATTCTACTCTATGTTTGTATTTGACTATTTGTAGATTCTAGGTTCTTTCTTTTGTAAGTGGTACGAGTCGTTTGGGACCAATTAAAAAATAATGTAATGTTGTCTCAATATAAAATCGGTGGATATGTTCCCCTCTTATAAAAAAAAGGATATTCTCAAAAGAATTAAATAAAATTAAAACTTTGAAAGTAAATTATATATATGTTATTAGACAGAGGGATAGTCTCATAATTGAATTTAATATAGTCTAATCGATACATCAAAGATATGATATATGATAAAATATACACATATCTCATCACATTTTATAGATACAATATATGAATAATATAAATTATTTCTTTAATATTGAATTTTAATTAAAGTTCATATTTAAAATTATTAAAATTGTCAAAATAAAAATCTGTCTTGAGCGATATATCTTTGTTTGTTATAATTGTCAAAGAGCCATCCCCAACTTGAAAGAGAGAGTTCTGACTGAGAAGTTCTAGAAGGACTACTCCAAAGCTATATACATCACGCTTGTCTGTTAGCTGAAAATTACAAAAATACTCTGGACCGAGGTAGCCTAGAGTGCCTTGTGCGCAAGTTGAGATGTGGCTCAGGTCTGGTACGGTGTTGCCAGACGGGATAGACCAAAATCAGATACCTATTGGAGATGCTTCCAAAGATTAAAAATAGACAGACAAAACAATATAACACTAGCGTTAAAAATATCACTTTTGGAGAAGTGAACAAAATTGCACATTCTTGGAAGAGAAGTGACAGGGATTGCTTTTTGCATGTGTCAGTTAGTATAAAGCCGTTAGGGATAACTTATCATTTCCTTAATTAAAACAACTTTTGTTTATGTGAACTGATAGGTTTAAAGTACTAAAATACTGCTAGTTGTAACCATGATAAATAGGGGATGACCAGGTTTTATCTGTGTATAAAAGGTACAGCCTAAAAACTATTTGCAAATAAAAAAGGCTACTATAAACAAAAGCT